>OW026324.1:11897633-12058125 GCA_932273695.1 Apotomis betuletana
AAAAAAGTTGGTCCCCCCCCCCTCCCCCCTCTAACTTCTAAAATAAGAAAATGAAAAATCTAAAAAAAACATATGATGTACATTAGTATAAAAACTACCAACGAAAATTGTTTTGAACGAGATCTAGTAAGTAGTTTTTTTTTAATATTTTAATACCTAACTTTGCACCTAATTTATATGGGGCGCTATACATACCAGGTGCAAACTTAACTTAACCACTTAGGGATGGAAAGTGTTTGTACGGAACCCTCGGTGAGCGAGTCCGACTCGCACTTGGCCGGTTTTTTCAATATCGCGGCGGGCGCGGAGGGGGGAACAGTGCATTTTTCATTTTAAACACTCACTAACCATCCTTACCATTTTGCCATTAAATTGCATTGAAGCCATTTTGTACCTTACATTGCACAGGAAAAGTTGTCGATTTTGCACGATTTAGAGATTCTGTTAGACAAAGGCGTTCCCCTGTTACCTGTACGAAAACCCCCGGATTCCATTGTTACCTGTATGAATCTCATAAAATCGCGAGTTTTTTAATGCAATTATTACGGAAAAATAAAACATAGTCTAAGAACATTACAATCGTAATGCATAAAATGCATAATAATTATTTTGTGTAGGACTGGCAAATCTTTTTTTCCTTAGAATTATTTTCTTATCATAAAGCGGCCACTAATCAGTGACGTAGAAAGTCTCACTGGCCGGAGTGCCAAACCTTATTTTCTCATACCATGGTTATTAGAATAGAATAGAAAAAGCTTTATTCAAGATAACACATCATTAAAATTAACAATATTCGATAAGTATTAAAGACAGATTAAATACTCAGATATATAATAATACTAGCTGTGCCCCGCGGTGTTACCCGCTCATCCCACGGGAACACTAAATTTATTCGGGATGAAAAGTATCCTATGTCCTTCCCCGGGACTGAAACTATCTATATACCAAATTTCATCTAAATCGGTTCAGCGGTTTGAGCGTGAAGAGGTAACAGACAGACAGACAGACAGACAGACGGACACACTTTCGCATTTATAATATTAGTATGGATTATCAGATTAAATACGTTATTTGTGTTCAGACGATACGTCCATTAGACTTTACGGTATCAGGATATTTTGTAAAGCACCGGGTAGTTCCTCGTGCTTTTTCGACACTTCCCGCTATTTTACTGGGCCGCTCTCCGCCTACTGGACGCCGCAACACTCGTAGCGTAAATTTAATATCCTTATAGTATTAAACACTTTATTGTACATTTAAATAAAACAATTTAAAACGGATTATATCGCGTATATTAATTATTTTATTGTACACAACAACAGGTTATAAATACATTCATAATCATAACAGATAGAACATTTACAGAAGCGAACTCATCTCTATTAGCGATCTATTGCAGTTAACCTTTGACATAGGTATTCGAAGGATATAGTCAAACTTTTTTACAAATCGTCTCGCGCACAGCCGGATTCCGAAAAAGCTTTGGCACTCTTAGATGGACGGATGACCTCGTGAGGGTAGCGGGGAATCAATGGATGCGGTCTGCACGAGATCGCACTTTGTGTTGAGTCATGGGGGAGGCCTATGTTCAGCAGTGGACGTCTATGGCTGATAGATAGATAGAGATAGATAGACATACTATATAACGTAAATAAATAAAATTTTCAACCAATTCACAAGTCACCAGATAACCACCACTCGTCCAGATTAGTCCTTAGTATATAAATAATTTTGGATTGAATCCCAGGCCCATTTCAAGTAAACATTATTATTTCCGTACATTATTGTTTCTGTACACAATACAACATTTTCATTTCTTATGGGATATCTCAATCACAAAAATTATCGTTGATAAACAGTAGGTACCCCGAAATCAAAATCAGGAAAACTCCTTTGAATGATTCTAAAGTTAGAGGTTTATCCTTAAGTTTCTTAGGCAGATTATAAGGTATTCCCTTGTTTTGTCTAAAAATGATTTGCCTAATTTCAGTTTGCCTAACAACTTTTAGTATAACCAACGGTTTGCCTAATTTCAGTTTTCATAATTATTGTTTCAATAAATCATCACTTTGTCGAAACTCGTTTAGTCTAATCATCACTTCAAATAAAGTTTGTTTTGTTTAATATTAGTTCAACTAATTCTTATATTGCCGAAAGTTATTTTAACTAATGATTATATTGCCGAATGTTATTTTAACTAATGATTATTTTGCCGAATGTTATTCTAACTAACGACCATCACGTTGAAACTCATTTTATGAACATAACATTTAAGGCAGGTCCGACTTGCGACTTGGCTTAGGTTAGGTACGACGACGAGCGAAGCGAGGAGGAGTGTTAGGTTGAAATGCGATCCAAACGAGCGAGCGAAGCGAGCGAGCCGCGCAGGTCCGACTTGGCTTACGATTCCTAACAATACCTTTTTCACCTTAAGGCAGATCCGACTTGGCTTAGGTTAGGTACAACGACGAGCGAAGCGAGGAGGAGTGTTAGGTTGAACTGCAACCCAAACGAGCGAGCCGCACAGTTCCGACTTGGTTTACGATTCCTAATATTACCTATTTCACCTTAAGGCAGATCCGACTTGGCTTAGGTTAGGTACGACGACGAGCGAAGCGAGGAGGAGTGTTAGGTTGAGCTACGACCCTAACGAGCGAGCCGCGCAGGTCCGACTTGGCTTACGATTTCTAACAATACCTATTTCACCTTAAGGCAGATCCGACTTGGCTTAGGTTAGGTACGACGACGAGCGAAGCGAGGAGGAGTGTTAGGTTCAACTGCGACCCAAACGAGCGAGCGAAGCGAGCGAGCCGCGCAAGTCCGACTTGGCTTACGATTCCTAACAATACGTATTTCACCTTAAGGCAGATCCGACTTGGCTTAGGTTAGGTACGACGACGAGCGAAGCGAGGAGGAGTGTTAGGTTGAACTACGACCCTAACGAGCGAGCGAAGCGAGCGAGCCTCGCAGGTCCGACTTGGCTTACGATTTCTAACAGTACCTATTTCACCTTAAGGCAGATCTGACTTGGCTTAGGTTAGGTACGACGACGAGCGAAGCGAGGAGGAGTGTTAGGTTAAACTGCGACCCGAACGCGCACCGAGGGTTCCGTACAAACACTTACCATCCTTAAGTTTTGCAGGGAATTGAATACATTTAAGGTGTATACTTTGATTAATAATAAATAAATAACAGGTAATAAAAAAAAACGTAAAATAATATACTGCACGAGCAAATTAGGCAAACTGAAATTATACAAAAATTGTAGTAGGCAAACTAGCGTTTATAGGAAATGTTATTATATTAGTTGAATAATAGATAAAATGAAATTATATATACAAAAATTAGGCAATATGAAAATTCGGCGAAACAAGATTATGCAAAATATTCATTAAGCGAAATGACTTTAGACTAAACGAATATTAGGCAAACTGAATAAATATGCAAAGTAATTTTAGACAAAATGAAATTAGGCAAATCAAAATTAGGCAAAAAATTATTAGACCAAACAAGGGTAAACCAGATTATAATGATACTCGAAAAACAAATTGTTAAATTAAAAAGTAATCTATCCAGCCTCCTATCAATTAAACCTGCAGATCGGGTCCTCAGGATCAGCCTGTTCAATGGTTCCACCAGTGAAGACCCTCTGCGAAGGTACATCGTAAGCTGCCATGCTCCCATTGGTTCTATTATCGTGTTCATATTTCTACCAGAATACAGCCAATGTCTCATCTTGTCAGATAAACTCGACGATAAAGTATATAATGGCGTCTTTCCGGCTTGTACCATAAGATTGCACCACGTTGTACTGTTGCAGGAATGGTTATAAACATTTGAGAATTTCATATCTGGATGAGTATTTAAATAGTCGATAGCAAACGGACTCATGACAAGCTGAAAACTGGAGTTAACTTCTTCAAGAGTTTTAGGTTGGTAGCCAGGAATGGGTTTTGATATAGCGCTGAATATACACGCCTGAGTTGCGCTCGATATTATGAACGCAAACAGTAATATGTTCCACAGTACTAGTCTGTACGGTATGCCAGTTTTAGTTTGTTCCTGAGGGATGTTGTTGAAGAAGTAACCCCACATACTGAGTACATCTCGGCCTGCGTCCACGCGTCCTTTAAACATCCCCACAGACACAACTATGATACACATTAGGCAAAACGTCCCCAACACACCCCACGCGGTTGCTGCGCCGAGCAGTGTGAGAACTGCCGACCAATTGTCAAGAAATTTTGATGGAGTGGTTATAATGGTCTGTTGATCAACCAAGATGGGATACACGAAATCGAATTTAATTGCATGTTTTAAATTAAGGGCATCAGCTTCCCACCGCTCCTTCTACGTTGCCTATTTCAACTTCATGCAATGTTTATTGGAAGATATTTAGCCTAAACGATTTTGTTTAGTCGCTTTAGATTCAACCGCTTCAATTGTGACTGAGCTAAGATGTTCAACTTGAGCCATTAATTTGAATATATATTCATGAACTGTTGGCCTGTACTCATTTATGTGAAAACTCATAAATGGCCAGTACCTAATGATCTGCCACAAACTTCACCCGACACCCTCGCAGACTGGTTTTTCGTGCTGCCACATAGACTTTCTTGATGTTCTGAACTTGGGAACAACTTGATAATAGTCGCAATACGTTGAACACAGGGCGGTCACATTCATCGCGCTCCAAACTAAAAGTATAAACCTCGCCAGAGACAACCAGGGCCACGTCGTGAATAAGATTATTCGTGGGAAGATTGATATACCTTGTAGGGAACCTACAATATCATCGATTATTATTACAAATTTAGCTCTGGGATTCCAGAAAGTGTCTCGTTTCATTAAGTTTACTCCACGTGAAAACATCGAAACATTCGTGCACTGAATAACGTATACCTATACCGAATAAGATTGGATCTTTAAGCCAGTCGAACGATCTAGAAATAAAACGCATATGTGGCTGTGATAATGAATTCAGCTCCTGAGCTAGTGAGTCGTTCACGTTAATCAGTCACGTTTGTAGTATCCACTAGTTTGATTCGCTGTATTATCTTCACCACACAATCTTGCGCCTCCAGATCGTGATCTTCGTAAATTTGGATTACACCATAGCAATATCGAATCAAGAAAATAAAAGCAACAGCTAGAGATTTCTTCATTTTGTACATAAATTATTAAAACAAATAGGGTCGATAGCAAATCCAAACAACGGCGTATTTTACTTCTTCCGCTTGTCTATCAGCGTCGATTAAATTTTGTCACATCGTCTCAAAAGCCGCTTGTTACTTTAGGTAAAGAGTTGTTTGTATAAGACCGGTGACGCGCCGATGTAGCCCTAACAAAGCAGGACACAGCCGGCCCGATTAGCCAGTGTTTGATTACGGCACATAATAAGTAAGGCATGTATTTAATCTGTATATTCCCTTTTTTCGATCAAAATATTTGAAAGATTCACCAAAAATACTGACTTGCACACTAATTATGCACACTAAATAATGCGAATTCAATATACTATTTAAAGGTATTTGCAAAACTATTTTACTGGATATAAAAAATAAAACTAACCTAACCTAACCTAACCCGGCCGAGTCGGATCTTAGTGTGCAGTGCGAGGATAATTAGTGTGCAAGTCAGTATTTTTGGTGAAACTTTTTGTTCCGTACAGGACGGAAGACATCGTTCTTTCTCTCTCTCTCTCATGGCGTTCGAGCCATGAACATCGCTCCTAGACGTTTATATATATTTAAAATGTTTAGCGTGTGAATACCAATAAATTCAGTGCGTAACTGTCGTGTATGTGATTTCGAACCAGCCCTGCAATATATACACAACATTTTTGGTCCTTCGTTATCGGTGGCGGGGAGAAAATTGGAAAATTCATTCCAAATTTTCATCAAGAAAAATCGCCATATTTCATCGCATTTACATTGACAGTTCGTACAAATGACGTGAGTACAAAATCAACGAACATTCCACAGACAAGCATCGAGCTCCCGCAACAGCGGATATATCAATATTACATCACATTATTGCCAACATAAGTGACAAAAATCTGGGGAGAGAGCAGCCACACCAGCCAACAAAATCGGCGCTACTAAAAACTATTTCGCTGCCATAGACAGTATCTGTCAGCCAATGATTTGTCATTCGGCAAAAAACTGACAACAAATATTACAAACACAACAAATACAGCGGCGTTTTCAGGAATGGAAGATTTACAAATATTAATCAGACAACGGGGTAGTTTGAAGGGAAAACTAACTCGCATCAATACATATGTTCAAAATTTCAACCCATTGTCCGACGATATTACCGACCTAAAGGTTCGTTACGATGACTTGACTTCGCTGTTCGAGAAGATCGAAAACATCCAAAATAAAATTGAGGCCCTCGACAGTGACATCGAGAAGAATGAGCACGAGCGGGATGCCAATGAGCAGCACTTCTACCGGACGAAAGCTGCCATGGATCGTCTACTTAATCCGTCATCGCACAATAGTACCATGATAGAGTCAGCACATTCCCAAATTGTACAAACACAGGTTAGACTACCACAACTCCAACTCCCGACATTTGATGGGTCTATAAAGGATTGGCCTGCATTTAAAAATATATTTAAGTCAGCAGTGGACAGTGCCAGTTTACCTTATTTGCACAAATTTCAATATCTCAAATCTGCACTGAAAGGAGAAGCAGCTGGACTTGTGAGTTCATTGATATTTTCAGATGCCAACTATCACAAGGCCTGGGAAATACTGAGTAAAAGGTATGAAAATAAGACTATCATAGTAAATCACCATTTGAAAACATTTGTGAACTATTCTACAATAACAAGATATAACTTGAAAGAATTCCTGGTTGCATTACAACAGAGTTTGGACTCACTTCGATCTCTGGACTTGCCAGTGGACTCGTGGGATACATTGTTAGTGTTCTTAGTCACTCAGAAACTTGACAACTCCCTACGAGCTGCTTGGGAAATGAGTCGCAAAGATACGACTATCCCTAAATTTAAGGACTTACTAGAATTTCTAAATTTAAGAGTCACCGCATTTGAAATGTTAAACGATAAATATTCTGACAGACCGACATCACAATCTAAAGTGGCACATCTCACATCAGTTTCGAATACTGATGTTATATGTAACATGTGTAATGGGCCACATAGGTTGTATAAATGTCCTAATTATCTAGAACTACCTATACCCAAAAGAATTGATTTCATAAAATCAAAATCATTGTGCTTTAACTGCTTACAGGTGTTTCAACCTAAGCACATATGCAGCAAAACTAATTGCTTCACTTGTCGTGGCAAGCACCACACAAGCATACATATGGACAGCCCTCCACGGAAGGTAAACTATGCCGCAGTTGCAGACAATAGCTATCAGCAAGCGCAGACACATAGCCAGGATATACAAAACCTACCTACCTATAGTCAACAGACACATAACAATCCTATCAGAGGTCAACAGACACAAAACATACATACTTACAGTCAACAGACATCGCACACACCAACTTATAGTCAACAGACACCGCACACACCTAGTTATAGTCCACAAACAGATAAGATATCTACATACAGTCAACAGACACAGAGCATACCTAACAACAATCAACAGCTTAGCCTACCTAGCGCACATTCATTCAGTCAACAGGCAAACATACCCACAAACATACCTGCAACTATACCAGCATGCATGCAACAGCCTACACAAGCACGCAGCTTTCATACACATGCAAAGCCACAACCGCGTATGCCTAACATGGATATCAAAACTGCTTCAACATCTACTGTTATGTTAGCAAATACTAAGGCACCACAAATTTTACTCTCAACAGCTATTATAGACATCCGAGATGCAGCCGGCAACTGGCACAAGGCGCGGACTCTACTCGACTCAGGGAGTGAAATTAATATAATGTCACAGCGGATTGCTACATTGTTACAACACAAGCTATATTACAGCGCATGCCACATACAGGGCATTGGTAACACACACAAACATACACAAGTAAGTACAACAGCTGACATATCTTCTAGGACAAGTGACTACAAACAACGTCTTAATTTTGTAGTTATGGATAATATAACTGTTCCTTTGCCCCATGCACTAATCAACACAGAACATTGGAATATACCATACCCTCAGGCTCTCAAACTGGCAGACCCTACCTTTTACATACCAGGCGACATAGACTTGCTTTTAGGAGCTGAAATATTCTTTGACATTTTGCAGTCTGGTCACATTAGGTTAGGGCCTAATATGCCGCAGCTCATCCAAAGTAGCCTCGGATGGATAGTGACAGGTAGCTATGTATCAGACAAAAGGGCTATAAATACAGCACAGGTTAGCTTATTTGTTTCATCACAGCAAACTGATGACCTCCTGTGTAGGTTTTGGGAACAAGAAGAGGTTGCGCCTAGGAAACTTCTGTCTCAAAAAGAAAAATATTGTGAGCAGTTGTTTCAAGAGACTACAACGCGGACAGAAACAGGACATTACATGGTAAATTTACCACTAGTAGAAAATAGGGTAGGAGAGTTAGGTAATTCATTCAATACTGCCTATCGCTGCTTATTGCATCTCGAGTCTAGGTTTCAAAAGGATGAGAGTTTACATACAGAATATAGGAAATTCATACACGAATTCCTTCAGTTAGGACATGCAGAATATGTCACAGATTTTAATCAGTCAGCAAGTGATATCAAATCGTTCTTCTTACCACACCATGCGGTTTTAAGGCCAGATAGTCAGACAACGAAACTTAGGACAGTTTTTAATGCTAGTGCTAAAACAGACACAGGCGTGTCACTTAATGACATACTGTTAGAAGGTCCTAACATGTACAATGACTTGTTAGATATAATATTGAGATTCAGACTGTATAAGTACATTTTTACCACTGATATTGTCAAAATGTTTAGGAACATTTTTATAAACCCTGATCAACGCCCACTGCAGCGGCTGTTGTGGCGTGACTCAAAGTCTGAACCATTACAATGTATACAACTTTCGACCGTAATCTACGGAACGAAATGCGCGCCATATCTTGCTTGCCGCACTCTGCGCGACTTGGCTGAAAAACATAAAGATGAATACCCACTCGCCGCAGAATGTATTCAGTTAGACTGTTACATGGACGACTTTCTGTCTGGTGCACATTCACTAGAAGACATTAAGGAAATATGTACTCAACTCATTGAATTGCTAAGAACCGCTAACTTTGAGTTACATAAATGGTCAGCTAACCATAGTAGTATACTTGATCATATTCAAATGCTGGATTCAGACACAGATTTAGACGACAACAAGGTATACGATTTCACACCTGATCATATAGTAAAAACGCTCGGTTTAAGATGGATACCAACTAATGACAACTTTTATATTCATATACCCGAATTTAAAAAGCAGAAACCCACAAAAAGGAACGTGTTGTCACAGATATCTCAAATTTTTGACCCAGTCGGTGTCTTAGCCCCCTCAGTAATTTTAGCTAAAATATTAATGCAGGATATTTGGAAGCTTAAGATAGGGTGGGATAGCGAACTGCCCTTGCATATTCAAGACACTTGGTCTGAGTTTTGCAGTAGGTTAGATAATCTGCGATCTATACAGATACCTCGGTGGTATTTCACAGATCTTCCAGTGACTATCACATTAGTAGGCTTTAGCGATAGTTCAGTAAAATCATTTGGAGGATGTTTGTATTTACATGCAACATACAATAACCGGAAACCGTCCGTAACTTTGATCATGAGTAAGACACGCGTTGCGCCAATCAAAACTCAAACGGTGCCTCGTCTTGAGCTCTGTGGCGCTCTTTTGCTGGCGCGGCTTATAGTTAAATTTCAGACCGCGACCGCTAAGAAGTTGCATATAAATGATACAGTCTTATTTACAGACTCGCTAGTGGTTCTGAATTGGATAAGGACACCGTTCAGCCGCAAGCTCAACCCCTTTGTTTCTCATAGGCTCACGGAAATCGTTGAGACTACTAAGAGTGAAAATTGGCATTATGTTAACACTAAGGAGAATCCCGCGGATTTTCTCACTAAGGGGATTTATCCCGATAAATTACCAACATTAGGACTTTGGTGGAATGGCCCTAATTGGTTGCTTGAAGACCGAACCACATGGCCTTTATCAGACCCTGTGATTCCGTTAAATTTAGAATCAATTGAAGACTCAACTAAAAGTTGCTTTCATGTTGCGAATAAAGAAACGCAGCATAGTTACTTTTATGACCTATTTCAGAAGTATTCCAGCTTCAGCAAGATAGTGAGAATTATTGCTTTTGTGCTGCGATTCGCACATAACATAAAAAACAATCGTAAGGCGTTATCCTCACACTTGACAGTGTTAGAGTTGGATTCTGCAAATAGATTTATTGTTAGAGTAGTTCAAGAGCACGCATTTCCTAGGGAATTACAAGAATTAAAACGATTAAAATCCCATACTGGCGACAAGACTAACTCAAGCACTGACTTGTTCACATTCAAGTCTAGCCCTTTGAGAAAACTTAATGTGTTCATAGATGACAATGGTCTCATACGTGCCGGGGGACGATTAGCTCAATCTAACATTCCTTACAATCATGCTCATCCAATTATTCTACCAGCTAAAGAACACATCACCACCCTTATAATTAGGTACTATCATATCATGCTTCTACACACTGGTACATTGACTACACTATCCACAATGAGATTTAAGTATTGGCCTATTAACGGACGAAGTGAAGTAAGCAAGGTCATTCACCGATGCATCCGTTGCATTAGATTTAGGGCGCAAGCCTGTGGTCAGCAAATGGCTGATCTGCCAGCCCCTAGGGTAACTTTAGAGCGACCATTCATACATACAGGGGTCGATTTCAGCGGTGCTATTTACTTACGTAGCTCGATGTCTCGCAACTGCAGGTATCAGAAGGGTTACATATGCCTGTTTGTGTGCCTATCTACTAGACTTTTGCATCTTGAACTTGTAAACGATTTAACGTCGCAAGCTTTCATTTGTGCTCTTAAACGGCTTATTGCTAGAAGAGGAGGTTGCAAATACTTGTACTCAGATAATGCTTGTTCGTTTAAGGGTGCTAATAATGAACTAGCTGAGCTTCATAGCATGTTTAAGAATGATACTTCGTATTCTGAGATTGTAAATTATTGCGCTATGAATAGCATTCAGTGGAAATTTACTATTCCTTTAGCAAGCCACATGGGTGGATTGTATGAAGCAGGTATAAAATCTGTTAAAACTTTGTTAAAACGTCAGCTATGCAATGCAAAACTAACATATGAGCTTATGTATACGCTACTTGTGCAGGTGGAAGGAATCCTTAACTCGAGGCCACTTTGTGCAATTTCAGATTTACCAAATGATTTGGAATACCTCACACCTTCACATTTTGCGATTGGATCAGCAATCACAGATTTACCTGAACCAAATATGTTGCACCTTAATGATAAAAGGTTAAATATGTACCAAAAGGTAATGCAAATGAGACAAAGAATTTGGAAACAATTTTATCATAATTACTTATCAGAACTGTTACCTAGAAGTAGGTGGTTACAAACTAGATCTAACTTGAAAGTTGGTGATATGATAATTATTAAAGATGAGGCTACTCCGCCCTCGTGTTGGCCATTAGGAAAAGTAATTGCTGTAAATGTAAATTCTAAGGACGGCTTAGTAAGATCTGTCTTAATAAAGACTGCTAAGGGCGAGTACACAAGGCCTATTCACAAACTTATTTTATTGCCTAATATTGCATCAGTTTAGTTACTGATCTCAAGTGTTATTTTAAGTATGCTTTAATAATAATAATAATAATAATAATGATTTCTTTATTTCAGGCATCAAAGGCCCATAGATAGATACCTTACAATCTAACATACATATTAAATATTAAAATAATAAAAACATAAGTAACTAAACTAGGTCACATTTTTCAACAGCGACGTGTTACGCGTGTTCGATGTGTCAGGTAGCCGTCCACGGAAACGCCGGAACATGACACCCTTCGGCCAGTACTCTTCCTTTGTGAAGGTCGCTAGTTGGTCCGTCGGAACTCTCAGCACGAAGGAATTAAAACTCACGTCGTGGCGAGACTCCAATTTTATGACCCTCAGGATGACACCGGACTTCACCCTTACATATTCTGCAATATCTTCAGCCTTCGTACTGTAATGTAGCCGGGACACATAAAGCAGCGTCGTAGGTAGGCTTTACTTAAGTGTCTTTTATATTGCATCTTATAATGCTTTTATGTTACTTACCTTTAAACGCTTATTTCTCAGAATGCAAATAATAATATGCATAATCTTGAAGTTGTGATTTTTACGTTCTGTTCATTTAAATTTTTAAAACAATTAGCTGTACAAATAATTGTATAATATGTTCGTTAATATTTGCACTAAGATATAAATTTGTATAACTAATACTATTTCATAATAAGCTTTCACTAATAAAGCCCGGGAAAATGTTCCGTACAGGACGGAAGACATCGTTCTTTCTCTCTCTCTCTCATGGCGTTCGAGCCATGAACATCGCTCCTAGACGTTTATATATATTTAAAATGTTTAGCGTGTGAATACCAATAAATTCAGTGCGTAACTGTCGTGTATGTGATTTCGAACCAGCCCTGCAATATATACACAACACTTTTAAATATATCCGATGTACGAACCATATTTTTGGTGTGAATTCGGTTAAAAAGGTCATCTCGTTTTGAATGATGTTTAAGTTTTTTTTGTAGGACATGTTCAGTTAATCAATTGTTTTTTTTGCACAGCATTCGTTTTTAGGGTTCCGTAGCCAAATGGCAAAAAACGGAACCCTTATAGATTCGTCATGTCTGTCTGTCTGTCTGTCCGTCTGTCCGTCCGTATGTCACAGCCATTTTTTTCCGAAACTATAAGAGCTATATTGTTGAAACTTGGTAGGTAGAGGTAGATTGTATTGTTCTCCAAAAACGAGCACTGAGAATAATATCTCATGTGGCACCAGGCACTCCCGCCCGGCAACTTTTTAAAGACAAAAACACATAATGACACTCACATCACAATTCATTTTTTACATAATTAAGCACGTTCGATGTAATATACATCTCTTTCCACTGGCTACATACAAAAGCACACGTATTGCACAGAAACACGTAAACATGATGTCCACAGCACGTTGTCGGCTAGCAAAGTCGGGTAAAACAATGTCTATAGTGGGGCCAAAAATCTACAATAAAGTACCCGTCAATATCAAAGATATTGAAAATAATGTAACGTTCTTCAATGTATTAAAGAAATGGCTAACAACCAATGCTTTTTATAACATGGACGAATTTTACGAATTTAATAATGAAATAATATAATAATTAATATTACTAATAATGTAACTACCTATTTCAATTTTTATTTAATAATTACTTAATGTTTTTCTTATAATAATTTGTATTTTGAAATTTAATAGAACTTTTATAATGTATTGACTTGTAAAATGTTGACATTTTATTAATAAATGAGTATGAGTATGAGTATGAGTATTCTGTAAACCGCATTAAGATTTTGATGCAAAAATAAAAAAAATATAATAAATATTGGGGGCTCCCCATACTTAGAACTGAAACTCAATTTTTTTTTTCATCCAACACATACGTGTGGGGTAGGATAGGTCTTCAAAAATGATATCGAGGTTTCTAAAATATTTTTTTTCTAAACCGAATAGTTTGCGTGACAGACGCTTCCAAAGTGGAAAAAAGTTGGTCCCCTCCCCTCTAACTTCTAAAATAAGAAAATGAAAAATCTAAAAAAAACATATGATGTACATTACTATATAAAAACTACCAACGAAAATTGTTTTGAACGAGATCTAGTAAGTAGTTTTTTTTTAATATTTTAATACCTAACTTTGCACCTAATTTATATGGGGCGCTATACATACCAGGTGCAAACTTAACTTAACCACTTAGGGATGGAAAGTGTTTGTACGGAACCCTCGGTGCGCGAGTCCGACTCGCACTTGGCCGGTTTTTTCTGGTATGCATTCAGTTAATTAGTGGAGTTACCTAGTGTACTGAAAAATTATACAGATGTGCAATTAAATATATCCCAATAAGTAATACTTAGTAATTACAGGTTACAATCATATTTATTTTTATGTTACTCAAAACTATATGTTATCGTTTATGTAAACCTATATAAATAGAAGAAATTTCGGTATAATTAATAATAAATGGTGTTATAATTACCAGTCCCTCGGTAATATTTAATGAAACAATGGCGACGATATTCGGAAACTATTACCTATTGTCACGCCTCTACATTGACGTGTCATTGATGTATATCAGATATGTAAACGATTTCGTCAAAACCTATAAGGGCCTATCACACTTGCGACTTGCGAGCGAGTTTTATATACAAATTAGCGTCGCGGACATTTCGCTGCGTGATCGCCTTCACACAAAATTCGCTCGCAAATCGCAAGTGTGATAAGGCCATAAAATACGGGACTTTGTTGTTATTTCAGATATTTCTGATAATATAATTGGTACTTGAGTGCGATGTAACTCGTTCAACGGCCAGGCTTATATGTAATTTTAAGTTTCCTTACAAAACAAAGAACCTTTATCTTCACATTGATGTGTCTTATGCGTTACGTCTATAACGCATACTATCACAGCATTCCTATAAGGAACGACCGAACCTATGCTCAAAACACGCTGACGTAGACGTAACCGCGACCAGCGGTCCGCACGTCCCCGTCAGTGGCCCGCTTGTCGCGCCACAGCTCAGTAGCTCGGTTAAAACTGAGCTGAACTAAGCTAAAATTAATATCGTTATTATCAGATCAGATACTTTTTAGGGTTCCGTACCCAAAGGGTAAAAACGGGACCCTATTACTGAGACTTCGCTGTCCGTCCGTCCGTCCGTCCGTCCGTCCGTCTGTCACCAGGCTGTATCTCAATAACGGTGATAGCTAGACAGTTGAAATTTTCACAGATGATGTATTTCTATTGCTAGCGGCAATAGAAATACATCATCTGTGAAAATTAACAACAAATACTAAAAAAAAAAAAAATATTTAAGGGGGGCTCCCATACAACAAACTTGTTATAGATTATATATATGTATAGGTACGGAACCCTTAATGCGCGAGTCGGGCTCGCACTTGCCCAATTTTTTTATTTGTGTTCAGTCTATTCTCCGATACGTCCAACTTAGATTTTATAGTATTAGGATATTTGTAAAGCACCGGTAGTGCCGGTACCGCCGACCGCGGTGTGGCTCGAGTCGGCCCTTTTCGGCACTTCCGGCTATCTACCGATATATTATACCACACATTTTTTAGGATTGTGTACGTCTAATATGAGCCAAAAATAATATTTTTTTGTAATGTGTGATACTTAAATTTAGCATCCGTTTGATGGATCACAGTTTGCAATAGCAAAGATAATATACATTGTGTCACATGTACACATATTAAAAAAAAGCGCATACTACACTAGTATAATGAAAATGTATTAGAAAACATGTCGTCCATAACTCAAGGCCGTACAAGTAGGTTCATAAATAATAACATACAATTATCGAACACCATAAAAATCAACAAAATCTTCACTTTTTATGCGATATCTCAATCACAAAAATTATTATTGATAAACAGTATCCAAAAACCAAAATCATGAAAATTCCTTTCAATGATTTTAAAGATTGAGGCGTCTTCTTAAATGGCTTCTGACTTATGTCATTGTACGCGTAAAACATATAGTATTCACTTAAAATACTATCCAATGCCTTGTCAATTAAACCTGCAGATCGGGCCCTCAGGAGCAGCCTGTTCAAAGGCTCCACCAGTGAAGACCCTCTGCGAAGGTACATGGTGTACTGAATCGCATCAAAGGGTTTTTTTATCATGTATCTATTTGTATAAGAAAAGTTCCGAAGTGCTATCATGTCAGCGATACCCGTCACGAAAGTATACGATGGCGTCTGTCTGTTTTCTACCATATTATAACACGCCGCCATACTAGTTATGCAAGGAATGTTATAAACATTTGAGAATTTAACACCACGATGACTGTTTACGTAATCATGGGCAAACCTATTCATTACAAGCTGAAAACTGGAGTTAAGTTCGTCAACAGTTTCAGGTTGGTAGCCACGAACGGGTTTTGTTATAGCGCTGAATATACACCCCTGAGTTGCGCTCGATATTATGAATGTAAACAGTAATATGCTCCATAGCACCAGTCTGTACGGTATGCCAGTTTTAGTTTGTTTCTGAGGGATGTTATTTAAGAAGTAACCCCACATTATGAGTACGTCTCGGATTGCGTCCACGCGTCCTTTAAACATCCCCACAGACACAACTATGATACACATTACGCAAAACGTCCCCAACACTGCCCACACGGTTGCTGCGCCGAGCAGCGAGAGAACTGCCGACCAATTGTCGAGCACTTCAGCTGGAGTGGTTATTATACGCAGGTAGTCAACCAAGAAAGGATACACGAAATCGAAATTCATGGCGCGATTTAAAGTGAGGTCATAATCACGCAAAGCTCCTTCTACGTTGCCTATTTCAAGTTGATGCAAAGGTCCATTGTAGGTAAAATTTCTTTTAATCTTTGGAGAATTTTTATATTGAACCGTTTGTATTGTGATATGTTCAATTTGAGCAATTAATCCTAAAATGTATTCCTGAACTGGCAGCGACTGCAGATAAAGATCTTTGCCAAACTTCATTAAAGGCCAAACCGTGTCTCCCGCAAACTTCACGTGACACCCTCGTAGACTGGTTTTTCGTGCCACCACAAAGACTTTGTCAATATTCTGAACTTGGGAACAATGGGATAATAGTTTCAATATTTTGAATACAGGACGGTCACATTTATCGCGCTCTAAACCAAAGGAGTACACCTCGTCAGAGACAACAAGAGCCACGTCGTGAATTAATATTTTAAGTAGTATCTTTGATATATCTTGTAGGGAGTCTTCAATGATTATTACGAATTTCGCTCTGGGATTCCAGAAAGGGTCTCGTTTCAATAAGCTCAGTCCACGTGAAAGCATGGAACTATTCGTGCACTGCATAACGTATATACCGTACAATACATTGTTTTTGGGCCAGTCGAACGATCTTGAAATAAAACTCAAATGTGGATCTGATAATGAATTCAGCTGCTGAGCTAGTGAGTCACTCACGTTAATCAAAGCCACGTTTGTGGTATTCACTAGTTCGATTCGCTGTATTATCTTCGCCACACAGTGCTGCACCTCCGCTTTGTGATCTTTGTAAATTTGGATGACACCATAGCAATATCGAATCAAGAAAATAAAAGCAACAGCTAGAAATTTCTTCATTTTGTACATAGATGATTGAACACAATAGGGTCGATGGTAAATCCAAACGACGGCGTCTTTTGCTTCTCCCGCTCGTCTATCAGCGATGATCACATTTTGTCACATCGTCTCAAAAGCCGTCTGTTACTTAAATTATTGAAGAGTTGTTTGGATAAGACCGGTGACGCGCCGATGTCGCCCGAACAAGACGGGACACAGCCGGCACGATTAGCCGCTTTATGGTTACGGCACAGAATAAGTAATACTTAGTAATTACAGGTTATAATCACTTGTTCACCTGTTCCTAGTATTTATTGTTATGTTTTCAATTTTATATGTTATCGTTTTAGTAAACCTATAGGTATCATTAATAATAAATGGTGTTATAGTTTCAAGTGCCTCGGTAATATTTAATGAAACAATGGCGACGATATTCAGTAGCTAGTACATATTGTCACGCCTCTACATTGCACGACTTAGAGATTCTGTTAGACAAAAAAAAATTAACAAAAAATAACCGACTTCAGGGTGAGTCAAATGTAATCTGTACTTGAACGGGTTATTTTTGGCTTTTTAGTTTTACTGAAGTCGGTTCTTTTTTTTGTTAAATATTTCTTGTTTCGCTTTTTAGTGATTCATATAAAATATATACTTATGGTAAGGTGATCAGGGAGGTCTTGAAGGCATGCATCTCGCTTAAATTATCTCCTAACTCCTAACCGTTTGTCGCGAACGCTTCTTTATATGGGAAGTTATGTAACTACAGTGGTAAAGTAAATAAATTATGAGCATTAGAAGCGTTGCGATGGATCGAGATAAAGATGTTTGAATCTTACCTTTATCTCCCTTTCTATAATAATAATAATAATTGCCGGCTTCGAAGAGGAGGTGAGGTCATTTCTCATCTTCTGTACATGGATGATCTTAAGCTGTATGCACCAAAACGCCAGGATCTGGTGGAACTACTGGGAGTAACTGAAACCTTCAGTAGCGCCATCAAAATGGAGTTTGGTGTAGACAAGTGTGCGGTCATGCATGTACAGCGGGGGAAAGTTGTAAATTCCGCGAACTTACAGCTTTCTGAGACAATGTCCCTCAGGTCTATCTCCGAAGTTGAAACCTACAAGTACCTTGGTATGTCACAGTCATTGGGTATTGCGGACGGAGACATTAGACAGGCGTTGAAGGAGCGTTTCTTTTGTCGTTTGACAAAAGTACTTAACAGTCTTTTGTCCGGTGGCAATAAGGCGCGCGCCTTCAACGCTTGGGTGATGCCTCTGCTCACTTACTCCTTTGGCATACTAAGGTGGACTCAGACTGAGCTGGACGCCCTGGATACGAGGGTCCGTCAGCTGCTCACTACACACCGCATGAGGCACCCACGCTCGTCAGTTATGAGACTGTACATCCCGCGTAAGTGTGGAGGCCGTGGCTTTTTAAACGCCAAGGACCTCCATAACCGCGAGGTGTGCAGTCTTAGGGAGTATTTCCTAAACAACGAGTGTGAGATTCATCGCGATGTAGTAGCAGTTGACAAAGGCCTCACCTCTCTCTCCTTAGCGAACGAGAATTGGCGCAGACCGAAGGTGCTTAGCACCGATGACCGCAGGGCTGTATGGAAGAGCAAGGAGCTACACGGGCGGTTCTACAAGGCCCTTACGGGGCCCGATGTAGATCTGCTCGCGTCGGTGAACTGGCTACGCTTCGGGGATCTCTTCGGGGAAACCGAAGGTTTTGTCTGTGCAATTGCGGACGAAGTAATGATGACGAACAATTACCGGAGATATATCCTGAAGGACGGTACGGTCGACATTTGTCGGGCATGCCGCCGTCCCGGTGAGTCACTCAGGCATATAATCTCCGGTTGTTCTCATCTTGCTAACGGCGAGTACTTGCACAGACATAACCAAGTAGCCAGGATTATTCACCAGCAACTTGCTCTTCGATACGGTCTTGTGGGGTCTGAGGTGCCGTACTATAAGTACGCACCGATGCCAGTCCTCGAGAAGGGTCGTGCCACGCTCTATTGGGATCGATCTATCATCACGGACAGGACTATTGTAGCCAATAAGCCTGATATCGTGTTGGTAGATCGATCCAAGCGCCAGGCAGTACTCGTCGACATCACCATCCCCCATGACGAGAACCTCGTGAAGGCCGAGAAGGACAAACTCAGCAAGTACCTTGACTTGGCTCACGAGGTAACCGCCATGTGGGATGTTGACTCGACGATCATTGTCCCGATAGTCGTTTCGGCGAACGGTCTTATAGCGAAGAGTCTCGATAAACATCTTAAGAGACTCTCGCTAGATGGCTGGATCAAGGGTCAGATACAGAAGGCGGTACTCCTGGACACGGCGCGCATCGTCAGGAGGTTCCTCTCTCTGCAACCCTAACCACCGGTAGCCTGGGCCCTGCCCCGCTGCCGGCGGCACCCTAGGTTAGGTTTTTTATAGTGTATTTATATTTTGTAATTACTTTATTGTATTTTACTTTTTATATAAATTTATTGTAAAGAACCTAGCCTAAGAAGAAAGACGAATAAAGGGAATAATAATAATAATAAAAAAACCGCTGACGTTGACACACGTCTTTTTGTAATCTTGCTCCTTTTAAATTTTGTAAAAGTGTTTTCATTCCGTGTACGCCATAATTTTATACGTCCATTTATAACCTTTTAACGTATTTACCGTTTTCGGCAATGTGTACATACTGCAAATGTAATTTATTAGAAAACAGAAAACGAAGACATTCTGACAGCGGACATATGTCAATGTATGTAAAGGCGAAGTAATGAAAATAACACTGAAGGAATTATGATTACAAGATCAAGGCGAAAAAAAGCGGAACAAACTAACGCACGACCACCACCCCCGCCCGCCTCGTCCAGCTCCTCGCCATCATCGTCTGGCGACGAATTCGCTACTGCTGCCGACACCAGCGAGTCGAGCGACGAGCGCGGGCCGCCGCCTCCGCCGCCACAACCACCAGCACGACGAGGACGGCCACCGCTGCCGGCACGCTTGGGGCCTACGGGGCAACCTGCTCCGACCACGGCTCCCGCTACCGGTGGTGTAGTGCGTCGCATGCGATGGACTCGAGTTATGAACGAGAACTGCATGCGCGCCTACTATGGGGCTACAGAGGGGGGAATCAACCTGTCCGCGTACCGGGACAGGATGCTGCCTCTGTTTCAGGCGTTTGATCCGACCATCGCCGTATCTGCGCAGCGGCTATCCGATCAAGTGCGTTTCATTCAGCGGCGCAAGCTGCTGGACGACGCGACACTTGATCGACTGCGCCTGGAAATACTGGCCGCTCGCGCGGCTTCCGTGCTGGCTCGGGATCCGCCTGCTACGTCACCGGTTCCGGCGCCAGCGCCCAACCTGGTGCCGGGGGTGCCGCTGACGGATCCCGAAGCCGATGGGGAAGACGGTGCGAGCAGCGTAAGTACCCAGGCCAATGAGCAGCTGAGGAGGGCTTTGGAGGAGGCAATTGAGCGATATCGATCCACACCTGAGTCTAGGCCGCGATTACCACGCTTGCCAATGCACAAACGTAACCTAGCGCTGATGGGAGCCCTGGACGCTTTGCTAGACCCGTACCTTCGGGCTAGCGAAGATTTAGCTGATACCCACTCGATCATGTACTGTGGGGCCATCGCGGCGTGCCGCGTTGCTCGTGTCAGATTCCCGGACACTGACCGAGCACCGCGGACCGCCGGGGGTGTTCCTGCCTGGCAAGTACGGATCGAGCGGCGTATCAGCTCGTTTAGGACTTTCATTGCCAAGCTAATCTGTTTTAGGGGGGGCAACAACCGCCCCCGTGTGATGCGCTACGTGACACAAGCCTTCGCGGGGACTGGCACCAGGCCCTGTGATTACATGGCATGTGTCACGGAGCGCATCGACTACCTAAAACAGAAAGTTTGTGCATGGGCAAGCCGTATTCGTCGCTACAGAGAGCGTGTGGATCGATTCCAGCAGAATCGTCTCTTTCAAAGTGACCAAAGGAAGGTATACCGAAAGTGGGAGGGAACCGACCAATGTGTGAGCGACGGGCAACTGCCGGATCCTACTGCCACGATTAACTTCTGGCGTAGTATCTGGTCGGTGCCAGTCGAGCACACAGAGGGCGAATGGATGAATGTTGTCAGACGTGAGTGTGAGCCGATCGAAGCCATGGGGGCTGTGACTATCAGCCCCGATGATGTAAGGTGTGCGGCCCGTACGACCCAGAACTGGAAAAGTCCTGGGCCGGACGGGTTGCACAACTTTTGGATCAAGTGGTTTCGATTCTCACACGAACGTCTGGCAACACAATTTCAAGACGCCCTCGAGCTTGGTTCCCTGCCATCTTTCATGACTACTGGTGTTACCTTCCTGCTCCATAAGTCCGGTAGTACCACGGAAGCGAAAAACTATAGACCCATCACGTGCTTGCCCACTTTATACAAGCTCCTTACGTCCATTCTGAGAACAAAAATTAACACGCACATTGTTGCGAACAACGTTTTGGCCTTTTCTCAGAATGGGTGTAGGGTTGGGTCCCGTGGTACTAAAGAGCTCCTCCTCATTGATACGACCATTTGCCAACAAGTCCGGCGGAACAAGGGGTCCCTCTCAACCGCTTGGATTGACTATAAGAAGGCCTATGATTCGGTGCCTCATTCATGGCTGGAGAGGATCTTAGAGCTGTATAAAATCGATACAGCTCTGAGATCCCTCTTAGGCGCGTGTATGAGGCAGTGGACCACAGTCCTTCGTCAACCAGGAGGCGGGGATGGCCCCTTTGGTCCGCGGGACTTGATAAGGATTGAGAGAGGTATTTTCCAGGGTGACAGTTTGAGTCCTCTGTGGTTCTGCCTAGCCCTGAATCCGCTCAGCATTCTGCTGAAGGATTCAGGACTAGGTTGCCGGCTTCGAAGAGGAGGTGAGGTCATTTCTCATCTGCTGTACATGGATGATCTTAAGCTGTATGCACCAAAACGCCAGGATCTGGTGGAACTACTGGAAGTAACTGAAACCTTCAGTAGCGCCATCAAAATGGAGTTTGGTGTAGACAAGTGTGCAGTCATGCATGTACAGCGGGGGAAAGTCGTAAATTCCGCGAACTTACAGCTTTCTGAGACAATGACCCTCAGGTCTATCTCCGAAGTTGAAACCTACAAGTACCTTGGTATGTCACAGTCATTGGGTATTGCGGACGGAGACATTATGTATGTATGTATGTATGTAATCACTTTATTGTACACAAAAACAATTCACAAAACTTCAAAAAAAATAAAAAAAAAACATGTACAAAGGCGAACTTATCCCTATAAGGGATCTCTTCCAGTTAACCTTTAAGCAAATGAGAAAATAATGGGATATCCAAGAAGATAGACAAACGAACAAGTTAGTATGCACAGATAAACTAAGGACTAATGTCTTAATATAATAAAATATGTGTAATTCCAAAATATAATACATATAGATATAATTACATATATATCACAATATAAATAAATATCATATATATGAAGTAATCACTCTAATCAATTAACCTCGACGAGATCAGGGATCTAAAAGCCATAACTTTTTTAAGTTCTCCTTAAGCGATGCCACGGATTGTGACTGCCTCACGGATACCGGCAACGTGTTCCATAATTTTACTGAGTGGAATGTGAAAGATTTCCGATAAGTGCGCGATTTACAAGGCGGAAAGGCAAGAGCGAGATTGACACTCGAACGCAGGCGGTGTGCACTGCCAGACGCCATATAGTTAAATCTTTCGGAAAGGTAGAGAGGTGAAGCAGGGTTGAATAATACATTGTAGAGCAATGACAGGACATGCACATCTCTACGACGGCGAATCGGAAGCCAGCCGAGCTGTGCACGGTAATGAGAGACATGATCAAACTTCCTTAGACCAAAAATAAATCTTATGCACACATTTTGAAGACGCTCAAGCTTGTCAAGCAGCTCCTCCTTAAGGTCCAGGAAAGCAATGTCACCATAGTCAAGAAGAGGAAGCAAAAGCGAACGTGCGAGAGAAATTTTTGTGTGAAATGGTAGGAAGTTCTGCAGACGCCTCAGAGAATGAAGTGACGCAAATAATCTCCTGCTAATCTCGGATACGTGCGCTGACCACGACAGTGTCTGATCCATAATGATGCCCAGATTTTTAACAGTTGAGGCGAGGGGTATCGTTATACCATCAAAAAGTATATCTGGTAGCAACTGGTCTGATATTTTGGTAACAAAGTGGGGACTTCCAATGACAATCGCCTGCGATTTCTTTGCATTAATTTTTAACCCGTAATTAGATGCCCACACACGAATGGATTCTAAATCTCCATTGATTGCATCAACCAACGAAGGAAATTCTTCTATGCTAGCTGAAGCATAAATTTGTAAGTCATCCGCGTAAAGATGATAATTGGACTTCAGTGACCTTGTAATGCCATCAATAAAAATTGAAAAAAGAAGTGGCGAGAGCACACCTCCCTGCGGGACACCAGCGGAAAGGTCACACCACTCAGACCTGGTCGTCAACTCTAACACGCTGGCGCCTTCCGAAAAGGTACTCCCTGAACCACACTAAGGCGGCATGAGATAAATTAAGCGTCTGAAGGATTCCTAAAAGAATATCATAATCTACAGTATTGAAGGCACTGCTGAAGTCCAATAAAACAAGAATAGTGAGTTTTTTGTTTTCGATATTAAAGCGAATGTCATCGGTAACTTTAACCAAAGCTGTGGAGGTGCTATGCCCAGGACGGGCATTAGACAGGCGTTGAAGGAGCGTTTCTTTTGTAATTTGACAAAAGTACTTAACAGTCTTTTGTCCGGTGGCAATAAGGCACGCGCCTTCAACGCTTGGGTGATGCCTCTGCTCACTTACTCCTTTGGCATACTAAGGTGGACTCAGACTGCGCTGGACGCCCTGGATACGAGGGTCCGTCAGCTGCTCACTACACATCGCATGAGGCACCCACGCTCGTCAGTTATGAGAATGTACATCCCGCGTAAGTGTGGGGGCCGTGGCTTTTTAAACGCCAAGGACCTCCATAACCGCGAGGTGTGCAGTCTTAGGGAGTATTTCCTAAACAACGAGTGTGGGATTCATCGCGATGTAGTAGCAGTTGACAAAGGCCTCACCTCTCTCTCCTTAGCAAACGAGAACTGGCGCAGACCAAAGGTGCTTAGCATCGATGACCGCAGCGCTGTATGGAAGAGCAAGGAGCTACACGGGCGGTTCTACAAGGCCCTTACGGGGCCCGATGTAGATCTGCTCGCGTCGGTGAACTGGCTACGCTTCGGGGATCTCTTCGGGGAAACCGAAGGTTTTGTCTGTGCAATTGCGGACGAAGTAATGATGACGAACAATTACCGGAGATATATCCTGAAGGACGGTACGGTCGACATTTGTCGGGCATGCCGCCGTCCCGGTGAGTCACTCAGGCATATAATCTCCGGTTGTTCTCATCTTGCTAACGGCGAGTACTTGCACAGACATAACCAAGTAGCCAGGATCATTCACCAGCAACTTGCTTTTCAATACGGTCTTGTGGGGTCTGAGGTGCCGTACTATAAGTACGCACCGATGCCAGTTCTTGAGAATGGTCGTGCCACGCTCTATTGGGATCGATCTATCATCACGGACAGGACTATTGTAGCCAATAAGCCTGACAGGAAGGTGATAAAACACTGCTCAAGAATTATAGACCCATCTCGCTTCTGAGCCATGTCTACAAGCTGTTTTCTAGGGTCATCACGAATCGTCTCTCAAGTAGGTTTGATGAATTCCAGCCTCGCGAACAAGCCGGGTTCCGAAAAGGCTTCAGTACCATAGACCACATACACACGCTGCGGCAGGTTATACAGAAGACCGAGGAGTATAACCTGCCACTCTGCTTAGCGTTTGTGGACTATGAAAAGGCCTTTGATTCCGTCGAGACATGGGCAGTACTGCAGTCGCTCCAGCGATGCCGGATTGACTATCGGTATGTCGAGGTGCTGAGAAGTGTGTACAACAACGCCACTATGTCGGTCCGAGTACAAGACCAGCGTACGGAGCCGATTCCTTTGCGAAGGGGTGTGAGACAAGGGGATGTTATATCTCCGAAGCTCTTCACCAACGCAATGGAAGACGCCTTCAAGCTTTTGGAATGGCAAGGACTGGGCATCAATATTAACGGCGAGTACATCACGCACCTTCGGTTTGCCGACGACATCGTGGTCATGGCAGAGACGCTGGAGGATCTCGGCACGATGCTCGAAGGTCTCAACAGAGTATCCCAACAGGTGGGCCTTAAGATGAACATGGACAAAACGAAGATTATGTCGAATGTCCATGTAGCACCCACCTCAGTAATGGTTGGTAACTCGGTCCTCGAAGTTGTTGACGAATACGTCTATCTGGGACAAACAATTCAGTTAGGCAGGTCCAACTTCGAGAAAGAGATCAATCGGCGGATTCAACTCGGATGGGCAGCGTTCGGGAAACTGCGAAGTGTCTTCTCGTCCAACATACCTCAGTGCTTGAAGACGAAAGTCTTCAACCAGTGCGTATTACCGGTGATGACCTACGGAGCCGAGACGTGGTCTCTAACTATGGGCCTTTTAAGGAAGCTCAGAGTCACTCAGCGAGCTATGGAAAGAGCTATGCTCGGGATTTGTCTACGAGATCGAATCAGAAATGAGGAGATTCGTAGACGAACCAAGGTCATCGACATAGCAAACCGGGTAAGCAAGCTGAAGTGGCAATGGGCGGGGCACATAGCTCGAAGGACCGATGGCCGTTGGGGCAGAAAAGTTCTCGAGTGGAGACCACGTACCGGCAAGCGCAGTGTAGGACGACCACCCGCAAGGTGGTCGGACGACCTGGTTAGAGTTGCGGGGACTCGCTGGATGCGGGTCGCTGCTATCCGGCCCATGTGGAAATCTATTGAGGAGGCCTGTGTCCAGCAGTGGGCGTCCTATGGCTGAAATGATGATGATGATGATGAAGCCTGACATCGTTTTGGTAGATCGATCCAAGCGCCAGGCAGTGCTCGTCGACATCACCATCCCCCATGACGAGAACCTCGTGAAGGCCGAGAAGGACAAACTCAGCAAGTACCTTGACTTGGCTCACGAGGTGACCGCCATGTGGGATGTTGACTCGACGATCATTGTCCCGATAGTCGTTTCGGCGAACGGTCTTATAGCGAAGAGTCTCGACAAACATCTTAAGAGACTCTCGCTAGATGGCTGGATCAAGGGCCAGATACAAAAGGCGGTACTCCTGGACACGGCGCGCATCGTCAGGAGGTTCCTCTCTCTGCAGCCCTAACCACCGGTAGCCTGGGCCCTGCCCCGCTGCCGGCGGCACCCTAGGTTAGGTTTTTTTATAATATGTTTATATATTTTGTAATTTCTTTATTGTATTTTACTTTTTATATACAGATATTGTAAAAACCTAGCCTAAGAATTAAAATAAATAAAGGACATAATAATAATAAGTGTGAGCCAATCGAAGCCATGGGGGCTGTGACTATAAGCCCCGATGATGTAAGGTGTGCGGCCCGTACGACCCAGAACTGGAAAAGTCCTGGGCCGGACGGGTTGCACAACTTTTGGATCAAGTGGTTTCGATCTTCACACGAACGTCTGGCAACACAATTTCAAGACGCCCTCGAGCTTGGTTCCCTGCCATCTTTCATGACTACTGGTGTTACCTTCCTGCTCCATAAGTCCGGTAGTACCACGGAAGCGAAAAACTATAGACCCATCACGTGCTTGCCCACTTTATACAAGCTCCTTACGTCCATTCTGAGAACAAAAATTAACACGCACATTGTTGCGAACAACGTTTTGGCCTTTTCTCAGAATGGGTGTAGGGTTGGGTCCCGTGGTACTAAAGAGCTCCTCCTCATTGACACGACCATTTGCCAACAAATCCGGCGGAACAAGGGGTCCCTCTCAACCGCTTGGATTGACTATAAGAAGGCCTATGATTCGGTGCCTCATTCATGGCTGGAGAGGATCTTAGAGCTGTATAAAATCGATACAGCTCTAAGATCCCTCTTAGGCGCGTGTATGAGGCAGTGGACCACAGTCCTTCGTCAACCAGGAGGCGGGGATGGCCCCCCTGGCCCGCGGGACTTGATAAGGATTGAGAGAGGTATTTTCCAGGGTGACAGTTTGAGTCCTCTGTGGTTCTGCCTAGCCCTGAATCCGCTCAGCATTCTGCTGAAGGATTCAGGACTAGGTTGCCGGCTTCGAAGAGGAGGTGAGGTCATTTCTCATCTGCTGTACATGGATGATCTTAAGCTGTATGCACCAAAACGCCAGGATCTGGTGGAACTACTGGAAGTAACTGAAACCTTCAGTAGTGCCATCAAAATGGAATTTGGCGTAGACAAGTGTGCGGTCATGCATGTACAGCGGGGGAAAGTCGTAAATTCCGCGAACTTACAGTTTTCTGAGACAATGACCCTCAGGTCTATCTCCGAAGTTGAAACCTACAAGTACCTTGGTATGTCACAGTCATTGGGTATTGCGGACGGAGACATTAGACAGGCGTTGAAGGAGCTTTTCTTTTGTCGTTTGACAAAAGTACTTAACAGTCTTTTGTCCGGTGGCAATAAGGCACGCGCCTTCAACGCTTGGGTGATGCCTCTGCTCACTTACTCCTTTGGCATACTAAGGTGGACTCAGACTGAGCTGGACGCCCTGGATACGAGGGTCCGTCAGCTGCTCACTACACATCGCATGAGGCACCCACGCTCGTCAGTTATGAGAATGTACATCCCGCGTAAGTGTGGGGGCCGTGGCTTTTTAAACGCCAAGGACCTCCATAACCGCGAGGTGTGCAGTCTTAGGGAGTATTTCCTAAACAACGAGTGTGGGATTCATCGCGATGTAGTAGCAGTTGACAAAGGCCTCACCTCTCTCTCCTTAGCAAACGAGAACTGGAGCAGACCAAAGGTGCTTAGCACCGATGACCGCAGGGCTGTATGGAAGAGCAAGGAGCTACATGGGCGGTTCTACAAGGCCCTTACGGGGCCCGATGTAGATCTGCTCGCGTCGGTGAACTGGCTACGCTTCGGGGATCTCTTCGGGGAAACCGAAGGTTTTGTCTGTGCAATTGCGGACGAAGTAATGATGACGAACAATTACCGGAGATATATCCTGAAGGACGGTACGGTCGACATTTGTCGGGCATGCCGCCGTCCCGGTGAGTCACTCAGGCATATAATCTCCGGTTGTTCTCATCTTGCTAACGGCGAGTACTTGCACAGGCATAACCAAGTAGCCAGAATCATTCACCAGCAACTTGCTCTTCAATACGGTCTTGTGGGGTCTGAGGTGCCGTACTATAAGTACGCACCGATGCCAGTTCTTGAGAATGGTCGTGCCACGCTCTATTGGGATCGATCTATCATCACGGACAGGACTATTGTAGCCAATAAGCCTGACATCGTTTTGGTAGATCGATCCAAGCGCCAGGCAGTGCTCGTCGACATCACCATCCCCCATGACGAGAACCTCGTGAAGGCCGAGAAGGACAAACTCAGCAAGTACCTTGACTTGGCTCACGAGGTGACCGCCATGTGGGATGTTGACTCGACGATCATTGTCCCGATAGTCGTTTCGGCGAACGGTCTTATAGCGAAGAGTCTCGACAAACATCTTAAGAGACTCTCGCTAGATGGCTGGATCAAGGGCCAGATACAAAAGGCGGTACTCCTGGACACGGCGCGCATCGTCAGGAGGTTCCTCTCTCTGCAGCCCTAACCACCGGTAGCCTGGGCCCTGCCCCGCTGCCGGCGGCACCCTAGGTTAGGTTTTTTTTAGAATGTGTTTATATTTGTAATGTATTTTTTATATTTTACTTTTTATATAAATTTATTGTAAAAAAAAACCTAGCCTAAGTATAAAAATGAATAAAGGGAATAATAATAATAATAATAATAATCTTTATTGTACATAAGCATGTTACAATGTAAAGGTAGTAAAGCTATGGACAGTTTGTACAAGATAGGTCATTAATAAATGGTCAAACTTCCGTCCCCTAAACTAGGTAATATATACCTGTGCCATAGGGGCTTTGAGTTCGTCCGACATTCAGTATCATTAACAAACGAGTGGGAATAGAGTAACAACGGTTAAAATGGGATAATTTACAGCAAAATGATTTTTTTTCGAGCTACAATTGTATTATTTAAGTAAACTGATAAAGAATAAGAAAAATAAAATAAAATAAAAATGAGTACAGGAATATAGTAGAAGTTGTGATTGTATCTAGTTTTCTAGAAGTATTCAGAATGTAGTTATAATTAGTAAAACTGAAGCATGGGTACAGTTTTAAAAACTTGAGTTATAAGTTACAGCATTTTGTTGCAGTACAGTGTTATTGCCATTTTAAACTTACAATAGTTTTATAAATAGATTTTTAGTGTCTGAGTATGAGAGGGACAGCAGCCAATTTTGCAGCTTTGCCTTGGCTTCATATTTTGTCAGCGGGTATATGTGTATTACACTATTTATTTTATTGTAGAGGCGAGCAGCTTGAGCAGCAGACTGTCGACGAGCAAACTCCGTTCTGCAACGGTTTGTTCGGCAAACGGGGTGTCCCAAGCGTTTGGCTGTTTTGCTATTGTTAAGGAGAACAAAAGGATGTTGACGTAAAATTATGCGTAGTACATACGTTTGTCTCACCGTCAGGACTTTTGATTCCGAATAGAGCAGGGTTGTAGGGTAGTCTCTTCTTCTGAAATACATAACTTTCAGAATAGCCCTTTGTGCTCGTTCTACCTGAATCAACAGCGTTTTATAAGTGCCGCCCCATACAGGAATGCAATAAGCTATTATGGAGTGACACAGACTACTATAGACTAACGACAGGGTATCAGCAGAAGCAGAATGTCTAAGCTCTTTAAATATGTAAATTAATTTACGAAGACGGGTACAGAGTGCTTCAATATGCGATCGCCATGTTAGTTTTTGGTCTATATAAATACCCAAGTATCGTACGCTTGTTACTATGGAGAGGGACGTACAGTTGCAGTCCAAAGACTGATCTGAGCATGTGTGGGCTTTCACCAACCCAGTCTCGATTGGTAGTCTTGGCGAATTTGGTAGAGAGAATCGTATGATCACAGATTTCTCTATATTTAGTGTGAGTTTATTTCGAACAAGACATTCTGAAACACATCGAAGTGCATGTTCAGCTGCCTGTTTGGCTCCCTCCCAGGTAGTGTTGTACACAATTAGAGCAGTGTCATCTGCGTATGTGAAGATATCGCAGTTAGAGATTGGCAGTTGGCACAACTCGTTGATATAAACAAGGAAAAGTGTAGGTCCTATCCTAAGACACTCCCTTGAGGGACGCCGAAACAGACAGCCTCATCGCTGCTTCGATATGTTTTAATCGTTACACACTGGGTGCGGTCTGTCAGGTAGTCTCTAAAGATATCCAAGGATTGGCCACGAATGCCAATCGCTTCTAGTTTCGACAGTAGAGTAGGGATACAGACTGTGTCAAATGCTTTAGAGAGGTCTAAAAAGATGCCATAACAGCAGAACTTGCTATCTAATTTATTGACCAGAGAGTTCGTGAAAGCAATTACGGCGTCTTCGGTGGAAATTCCCGCTCTAAAGCCAAACTGATTCGAAGCTATGATATTGTATTTGTTGAGATACGAAATAAGGCGGTGATTTAGTAATTTTTCATAAATTTTTGATAGGGAACTCAGTATTGAGATTGGTCTGTAATTTGTTATATTAGTTCGGTCCCCACTTTTATAGACTGGATGTATCAAGGCCGTTTTAAAAACAGTAGGGAAGCAACCATGATTTATCGCTAGATTACATAAGTGAGTAATTGGGGGCACCAAAACGTCTTTAGACTGTTTGAGAACTTTGCTAGGGATGTTGTCCCAACCAGTTGCACAGTCACTTCTCATGCCAATTATGAGACGCTCTACTTCAGTTGGATCAGCAGGCAGTATGCTAAGAGAGTTGCAAGGAGACCTACTGGTCAAACTGGAAAAGGAATCGTCTGGTGAAGGTATTCGAGATGCTAGGTTTTTGCCTACATTTGCAAAGTAATTATTGGCCGAGTTAATTGAGGTCTGAGGGTCGCCAGAGAGCTGCAGTAGTTCATTTGGAGTCTGTGTGATGCGGTTTGTACCAGCTACATTTTTTATTGCTTTCCATAGTGCTTTGGGATTGTTTTTTGCCCTTTCTATTTCTTGTTTCTCGTAAGCTCGTTTGAGTTTCCTAAGAAGTGAGTTGCAAAAATTGCGATAACGCTTATAAGTTATTTGAAGAATCTCATTACTACGGTGTTTTCTAGCTTTGTAATGCATACGGTCGCGATTTCGTATGCATCGTACCAGGCCTGGTGTCATCCATGGCTTAATAATTTGGAGATTTTTTGGGACCATGTTCACATAAATATGCTTAGAGATTGTTCGTTGAAGTAAGTCAACAAGTAACTCAGCTGCCATATTTGGATCAACCGAGTTCATGACGGGACTAAAGTCCCAGGAATCAATTTCGCTTTTTATATCGTAGTAATTGTAGCGGATGGATTTTTGAAGAGAAGATTTTTCTATTTTTAGATTTTGTAGGAAGAGGCAGATCGGGAGGTGGTCAGTTATATGAGTATCCAGAATTACGACAGTGGCAGACGCTTTGTTTTTAATAGAATATGATCCAAGCAGTTGTCTACTCTGGTTGGAGCGAGGTGCGCTGGGAGAAGTCCCAGCGCGGCAGTCTGAGTTAAATAATCTTGCGAGTGTCTATCGGTATTGTTTTGTTTGATGTCAATATTGATATCACCAACAAGAATAATATTGTTGAGACGCTTGAACGACCTGATAAGACTATCTATGCTGTTATAAAAGTTACTAAGATCTTGGTAAGATGGGGAACGATAGACGCATACAATTGCCATGTCAGTAGTTTTGCAGACGAGGCAATTACTGTCCATGACGATAGGCTCGGTTACTGTAGCTGGAAAGTCATCTCTAACGAAAATAACAACTCCATCATTTTGCGAGAAGTTATGTTTAGTACAATAGCTAGAGTACCCACGGAGTATAGGGATTTCGCCCGTTAATTTAAGCCAGCATTCTGTGAGGACTATGATATCGAAGTCTATTTTAGTTAAAGTTAGCATTGTTATAAATTCGTCAAAATTCCTTTTTATACTCCTTATATTGATGTGGATAAGTTTGAGATCATCTGCAGGTGATAGCGGTATCGGAACAGAATCAATGCAATTTTCAGGAAAGCAAACAAGCAAGTTTGAAAGGGAAAGGTTATCTATATCATTAACAATGTTGTCCATAGTTATAGTTTGATGATAAATGTAAAAAGTTCAGAAGCATTATACAGGAGGTGTGATATTAACAAGCAATAGAAAGGGGTTTTGGCTATAGTCACAATTAGAAATGCATTTAGCAATGTAAGCAACAGATAGTAGTCACGCAAGGCAATTAGCTGCAGAATTGAGAGCTTAAGTATTTGGCAACAGTTTAAATTAGGCAATACACATAGAGCAATTACAAAAGTATACATCAGTTCAACATAAATAGGGAACATATTATATAAGGTTAGATCTAAGTATAAATCATGCACGCTAAGCAGATGAGTGCAACGCAAGTATAGTCATTGTTTTTTTGTTAAATCACGTAGACGTTTTTCCGAGTCAATATGTAAGGGAGTGTCGTCAGGGTTCATCTTCACAAAGACTTTACCATTGGAGTGCCAGGACTTGTAGTTATGGGGTTGAGCCCATTGACGGGTGTCATATAATAACTTTTTCAGCGCTGGTGTAATGTGCTCATCCACGTAGATTGGTTTTTTTTCACCCGCCAGGCCGATAGACTCGGAGCTCAACTTGTCCTCTTTTGGACGGTCTTTGTTGTATTTACGCGCTGCCTATAAGAACTCGGTGCGCTTGGTAACATTAGAGAACTCGGCAACAATGGGCCTCACTGAGCCTGCTTTTCCTGGCAGTCTGGAAATGTCTCGCAAGTCGGCTTCCTTTACAGTGCTATTAATAGTTTTCCCTAGTTCTGAGAGTACAGAGACCAGGTCCTCATTTTTCTCGTCCTTTTTGTGGGGGATGTTACGTAGCTCAATTGATGAGGAGCGACTGTTTAATTTTATGTCTTGAAGCTGCTTTTCTAGATGTGTTATGTGTTCGGCATTCTCGCGTTTTTCTTGCTCAAGCTGCGCAACCCTAGATTTCATTTCCTCATAGCTTTCACTTACGAAAACCATGCTAGCCTCAATATCTTGATTGGACTTTTGGATCAGGTCGCACTGCTTCTGAAGTCCGTTTACATCTCTAACAAGAGCTGACAGGGTTGCATCTTGCTCGACTTTCCAGTTGGTCAACCTTTGGTCATGGTCTGCTTTCCAGGACGAGAGCATGCCCATTAATTCCTCTTTAAAGTTGGTCAATACATTCGTGTAAGGATCATTTATGTCCTTGTTTGAGGATGTGTCCATTCGCTGGCGTTTGCTTCTTACCGTGATATTGGTTTCCGGTAGCCCACTGTTGTTTGAGCAGCTGGCTAAATTTGAATCAGACAGCGCCTTTGCTTGATTTGGCAGTGTAGAGGGGTCTAGAGGCATTGTCGACGCACAAATTATATTAACTCAACTATTCAAAGCTTATAATCGAAGTGCAGCGGGCGTAGCATGCGCCGGTGCGCTACGCGTGTGCGTAGCAGATAGATTTTTCGTAGCGTAGATGTGATGTCACGTTCGGCGTAGCACAGAAGCGGAGGCGTAGCACTTGTTTAGTAACTCCCGTAGCTGATGCTAAATTTCGTCGCACTGCTCCCATTCACCGTGGCCCCGTGGTAATGTGCTCGGCTACAGAGACGATGACGCGAGTTCGATCCCAGTCCGGCTTGAGCAGCACGAAGATCGTTCAAAAAGTGAAGCACACCACAGTATATTTATCTCACTCTGGGACCGCCCAGTAGGCGGGGCCATACCATTAACACATTCCGTGCCAGAAAGTGCTACGAGCTACGCGTGTAGCCGATAACACGGTTTTACCCGTATGTAGGCCGTAGCGGCTACGGCGTAGGCGCCCACCTGGTGGGCGCATGGCAGTGAAAGTGTTAAAAACCTCTAGGAGTAACAAGGAATCCAAAAATCGCACTACAACCAATCACAAATTTAGATTTCAAAAATCACCAAAAAATGCAATACGGTTTGGCTGCACACGACCACACTCAACCGCGTCAAACGGCGAACTGACTGAACTATGCCTTCGGGTCCCACACCTCTTGCTCTAGATACGGCCACCCTCGCTGTCGCAGGATAGGTCACGCCTGCGGGGCTCTCGCACACCACCTGTGGTTTAAGTGATCTCTGACATCACCGTTATCACTGAGCATCTCGGGGGATCTACGGGGTCTACTATGGGGATACTAGATCGACTATGAGAGATATAAGTTGGGAAACCAACAACACAGTTAGAGAGTAACTGTCTCGGTCATGTGAGAATCGGTCAGTAACGTCGTGGATACTCTGTACTGTCATATTGTCCGTAAATCAGTGGTCTCCCTGAGACCGTCAGGAAATCAGTAGTCTCCCTGAGACCGTCCGTAAAGCAGTGGTCTCCCTGAGACCGTCAGGAAATCAGTAGTCTCCCTGAGACCGTCCGTAAAGCAGTGGTCTCCCGGAGACCGTCAGTAAAGCAGTGGTCTCCCTGAGACCGTCCGTAAAGCAGTGGTCTCCCTGAGACCGTCAGTAAAGCAGTGGTCTCCCTGAGACCGTCCAAGTTCAAGGTATTAACGCCGTGAAGGGCTGCCAATGTGCTCTCACCTCATCTCGTCTGTCGTAGAGGGTCAGTAGTATCAGATATTGAAGCAAGTGGCAGGATGTACGGATTAAGTCATGAATTGGTTACATGGACATGATATAGAAAGAATAGAGTAGATTATATAAAGAGGAGAATACTCAGCTTTCGGGAAACCAGCCCCTGTGGTCTCCAGCTTCGTAGGATGAGCCTCGCCTCGTTCTCCTCACAATCACGATTTACTATTCCAACCGTCACAACGGAAATGCAACGACTACCGATCTCTAAATTCGTTTATCATAGACTAGATCTGGTTTACTCACCATCGATGCACTACTTCCTGGCAGGGTTGCCAGCGGTGAATAAGATTCGTTTACCATAGACTAGATCTGGTTTACTCACCATAGATGCACTACTTCCTGGCAGAGTTGCCAGCCGTGAATATGATTCGATGTTTAGACGTCATCGCGGTGCTCGGCACTCGCGACACTCCCGACGGCCGGCAGAAGAGAGTATAGGGATTGTGTCCACTGCCGAATCTTCTCCCGAGCTCGGATAGCAGCATCCCTTTGCTGCCGTGGTCGAGGAGATGCGCCAGTGTCATCATCAGCATTTAACCCACTGTCTGTCTCAATATAATTAGGCGAGGTGACTCTCTCTAGAGTACACTCTTCATCAATACTTTCTGTATTGTGTAAAATTTCCTTATCCCCTTCATCATTAAAAGGCATATCGCCCAACTCATCGACTTCAATGTCGATATCTAAAGTTTGTGAATCTTCAAGAACTCCTCTTGAGTCTTCTTTATTCACTACCGATGCAGCAGCTTCTTCGTCTGACACATCTTCTACCTCTAAAGGATACAAATGTGCTAAAGAACGAGTATATAGTTTATTCCCCGCTTTGACGCGGGCAACACGACACATATTGTCGCTCCCTTTCTCAAGAGAGACAATTTTCCCTACTTTCCAGTCTTGCCTATTTTTGTTATCTGCTTTAATTTGTACTACTTGGCCTTCTGATGGTTCAAGCTTGGATGTGCACCTAGGTTGTTTAGGAGAGTGTGAATACCGTTCTCTCAGGCTCAAAAGGTAGCGATCTATGAACATCCTCTTAAACTCTTCCAGTACGCTAATACCTTTCTTCCAGCTTCGTACTAGATCGCTCTTCGTCTGTGTTTCTAGAGGTAAGGATCCATCACTCTTGGTGTCTGTTATTATGGTTCTTCCCATAGCGATGAAATCAGAAGGCCTAAGTATATGTTCTACATCGTCGTCTACATATGTTAGTGGTCGAGTGTTGACAACAGCTTCAATTTCCTTGACTACGGTACTCAGTTGGTTGTCCGTAAGAAGATGTTTCTGAAGAGTCGTTCTCATGCAGACCTTGACCATACCCACAAGTCTCTCGTAGAAACCGCCGAACCATGGCGCTAATTGAGGGATGAAGGGCCACTTAATCTTCTTTTCTATACAATAGGGTCGTGTCATGACTTCGGATATTAATTTAAAGTTGGTGGCGTTGTCCGATGTTACTACTGTGGGTATGTTCCTGGTAGCTATGAATCTTCTTAAGGCGAGAAGTCCTTCTTCTGCTGTCAAATCTCTCACGACTTCCAAATGTACAGCGCGTACGGCAAGACAAGTAAACAGGCAAATCCATCTCTTCTCAGTTCCTGATTGGGTTTTAACTAGTATCGGGCCTAGATAGTCTATCCCTGTAAAAGTAAAAGGTTCCGTGTAATTGACCCTTTCAGGAGGTAAAGCCGGTGTAGGCGGGAGTTTAAACGGACCACCCCGTTGCTTGATACATTGACTACATTTGTTTATTACGTTAAGAACTCGTTTCTTCCCTTGTGGTATCCAGAAGTTCTGACGAATTATACTAAGAGTGTGGGCGGCTCCGACATGATAATTATCATTATGAGTTCTCATAATGATATTATCTGTATATGAACTCTTAGGAGGTAGTAAGATTGGATACCGTTTGTCATATGTCCAATTAGCATATTGGAATCGCCCTTTACTTCTTAGTATGCCATCTTCATCTATAAAAAGGCCTAGATTTCTTTTCAAACTAGTCTCTTTCCCTGCCAGTTCTTCGGGAAAGTACTTAGCTTGTATTTCTTTGATCTCGGATACCTTTGTATATATGATGCCGATGTCTTCGTGCGTCCCTCCTTTAGGTCCAGTTCTTGAACTGTCGTCTTTATGTATCGTTTCTTCATATCCAATACTTAAGCTACCAGCTTCATCCTGTATCTCTCTGTCGTTAAGATCTATTTCCATTGGAGTACTCGACAGACCCTCCCCAACCAAAAGAGAAGTGTTACTTGACGGACTGACAGGCCATTCTACTGAGTCTTTCGATAAGAACTCGGGTCCTGCCAACCATTTCTCCAATTCTTCCTTTGGTTGTGCGGGCCTGGTAGCCACGTCCGCTGGGTTTAAATCGGTCGGAACATATCAAATTCAAATTCAAATTCAAATTCAAATATCGTACCTTTAGTTCTTTATTTTTCTTCATTTCCTGTATTCTCCTTGATACGAATGGTGTTAAGAGCTTATCTGAGTAGTACCAACCGATCACGATCTGACTGTCCGTCCAGAGGATCTGTTCAGTTATTTCGCCTTGTAGTGACTTCTTGACGTATTGGATTAAACGATGACCTATAAGAGACGCGATGAGCTCTAATCTTGGGATCTTCAGATCATCCTGATCTTTAATCGGTACCAGCCTTGATTTTCCTGTAACGAAGCTTCTCTGATTACCCTGCACTATGTAGACAACCGCTGCATATGCTTTAGTTGAAGAGTCTGTAAAGCAATGGATGGAATAGCTCTTCTGTCGAAGGTTCTCTACACAGCACCGGGGAACACAGGTATCTTTTAAGTTCTTAAGTTCTTTCTGTATATCAATCCATCTCTTCGCCTCACCGCCAGTTAAAGGGTTATCCCATTTTAATTTGAGTTTCCACAAATCCTGTAGGAGTAGTTTCGCTGATAGTGTGGAAGGTGCTGCATATCCACAAGGGTCGTACACTGACGCTATGCATTGTAGAACTCCTCTTTTCGTACTAGGGTACTCACGTTCCTGCAGTCGTAAGTGAAGTGTATCTGATTCTAAGTTCCAGTCCAGTCCGAGTATCTTAACTATTCTATCTTGACAGCTGTCTGGAACCTGCTCTATGAAGTCACGTGAGTTGGAGCTCCAGTCCCTTAAGTTCATAGACATTTGTTGAAACTCTTGTTTCGTATTGTTATACAAGTCTACAGCCTCTTCTACAGTATCTGTTCCGGTAACCATATTGTCCACATAGATGTCGTGAGCAACACGTTGTATACTCTCTAGGCTTGATTTAGATAGGTGGTATTTTATTGAGGCGTTCAGTAAGAACGGGCTGCTAACCACACCAAATGGGACCCTGCAGAACCTCATATGTATTAAATTATCGTTTTCTACTGGTTTTTCTAAATCCTTGATCCAAAGGAATCTAGTTACGTCACGATCTTTGTCTTGTAAACCTATTTGTAGGAACGCTTTCTCTACATCCGCACAAATACCTATGTTATGGGATCTAAATCTCAACAGTATTTCTGTCAATTCTTCCAGCATCAATGGACCACAGTAGAGGCATTGATTTAAGCTCTTATTGTCCTTGATTTTAGACGACGCGTCGTATACGATGCGCAGTGGCTTATTCTTCTGTTTGACACAGTGATGTGGCAGATAGTGAACGGGATGACTAGGGCTAACAACGTCTTTCTCTGGTACGACTTCCATTATTCCCAATTTCTCTTGTTCCTTAATTAGTTTGTCGTACGAAGTCAACGTGTCAGCTTCTAGACGCCTAATCAAGCTCACGAGCCGTCCTGATGCCAAACCGAAGTTAGGATCCAAGTCTGGAGGGTATTCTACCCATGGCCATGAGACTTGGTATCTACCATGCTCATATCGGGTCGTCTCGTTGAAGTGACGCAAGGCTTCTTCCTCTCGGTTCTCTTTCGGAGAGTCAACAATACCAATTGTCTCCAAATCCCATAGTTCGTTTAAGTTTACGCCTTCTAATGGTAAATCCGGTTTATTTCTACCTATGTCTAAGTTGGTCCAACAATAGGTGATGATTTCCAAGTTATTCTCTGGTTCAATTTCTGGTTTTCCACCGAAGGTCCATCCGAATTTAGTGTGAACCATAAAAGATCTTCTTTTAATTCTATTATCTCAGGTAATAATAGAGATAGATAATAGTCGTTACCCACTAAGATGTCTATCCGGTCACCGAGAGATCCATCATCAGCTAGTTTATATTCCGGACTCCATGATCTGTGGTCAGGTCCTAAGTATGGGACGCCTCTCGCAATTACTGGAATAATATTGACGTTAATGGAGATAATCTCATTGGTTTGTGTCACCATTTGAATCTTGGTTCTGGGGCTTGCGATTTCTTGAGGTGTATTGGTACCAAAAACGAATATAGTGAGATGGCTTTCTTCTATAATTTCCAGGTCAAATTTCTTTGCGAAGTCCTTCGTAATGTAAGATCTCATACTACCTCCATCCAAGAGTGCTCTTCCTTTATGCCTGTTGTTGTTTCCTCCAGCAGTGACTTCTATAATAGCTGTTTGCATAGTGGTCGGTCGCACGTCGTCCACAAGGCCTAGTCATAAAGGAGTGGTAGGTCCGGGACTCCGTTGTTTTCTTTCCCATTTCTTGACGTTTCCACGGCATTTGGCTGTACATCCGCTACCTTCCTTTGCGTGTTCTCTGGAAGTAGCTTCGGGCACAGAAATGAGTGATGGTGCTTGTCCCCACACTGTACGCAAGGTCTCGTTTCTTTGCACACTCGCCTCTGGTGCCCTTGTCTCAGGCATCTAAAACAACGAGTCCCAAGCCGATCCATTCTCCTTCTTATTGTTGTGTACTTATCACAAGCCTTGGAATTATGTTCTGCTCTGCAGAAGATGCATGACATCTTAAACTTCTTTTTAGATGGTTCCGTTGGAAACTTTCTCTCTGGATTATTCCCAAACTTCCTTTTCAGTCCCTGGTCCTTTGAGGTTGAAGCATAATTGTTTCGCTGTCCATAATTATTATCCTTAAATTTGTAATTATTTCTTCCCCTTTCAAGCCTAGGGTTATTAAATCTCTCGTTGACGTGTAGCGTCTCAGTAGTGTAGTTGCCTGAAGTGCTTTCTCTCATCTGGGAAATGAACCTACTGGCATCTTCCTTGGCGGATATCAGCTTCTCGAGCTCCTTCCATATTTCCGGTACAGAATCATCCTGAACTCTTTTCTTCAGCTCATAGATTATCTCTTCAGGGAACTTGTCCAGTATCACGAACCGAAGGTAGCTGTGAGCATCATCTTCACCTAGTGAGTTTAACACTGAGATGAGTTTCTATCTCGTTTAAAACATTCCGGCAACTACTCGTAGAACTGTCGGCAGGCTTGATCTTGCTTAAGGCAGAGTAATGGGCATCCTTGACTAACTCCACGCGTCCATATCTTTCTTTCAAAGCGTTGACAGCGATGGCGTAATTCTTGTTGGTGGTTCCAAGTCCTTCGATCAACTTCTTGGCTTCTCCCTTAACGGCAGAATTGAGGTACATGAACTTGTCCACGTCGCTTAGCCGTCTACTGTCGACCAAGGAGACGAATTGATCCCAAAACTGGTGCCAAGTTAGGATATCCCCGTAGAATTCCGGTAAACTCAACTTAGGTAGTTTCCCCGAGACAGGCATAGCAGCTTCCTTCGATGTGGCGCGTGCTCTTTTGATCCTCACCTGCAGCTCACACAGATTTTCTTCGGCTTCCATCTGTATGGTAGAAACCCTGGAGATCTCGTCGGCATCAGGCTGATTAGCCATCCTGAAGTAGTTATTCATTTCAGCCCTTATCCTATTCAAGCTACTCTCCAGCTTTGCGATAACGATTTCCATTTCAAGGATAAATTCGTCCTTAGGGGAACCAGGTAAAATATTAATTATCTCCCTCGCCTTAATTGACAGACGTTCTAAATGGTCAGCAGTAAATCTAAGTGCAGTTTTCAAGCCTTCCTCCATGTTGTTTAATAAGATGGGTGCAGACCTGGAATATACACACAGCAAAATAGTAATACCACATTGCACACCGCTCAATGTACAATGACCCAGAGAAAACAATTTAAGAGACAAAGCGTTCACTATAGATGTCGCAGGCATATAGCGTTTAGGCAGATATCATACGCATTAATTCTCATTAAAGTCATTCCGTAAGCATTGTGTAAGTCCAGCATAACTTAAACCTTCGCGCCATACAATTACTTAAATCTAAAGGGTCAACATTAAGTTGGTCAAGATCATATGTTGACAGCTCTTGGTAGGTCAATATAATTTTAATACTTAAAATCGAAAAATTGTGCAATTATGTTCCAAATAGATGATTTACTGTTAATTATTTGTGTAAACAAACCTATTTATTAATTTAATGTAGGTAATTAGATGTTTCAAAAGTGAAAAAGTCAAAGTTGAAACTTAATACTCCAAGAAAATTAAAATATTAACAGGACTTCCAGCAATAACTCATCAATAAGTCTATTTTGAAATTAAAGAAGCTAAATAACTAATAGGATTGGTCTATAGGTTGTTTCAAAACGAATGAGCGTCTCAGTAGTGTAGTTGCCTGAAGTGCTTTCTCTCATCTGGGAAATGAACCTACTGGCATCTTCCTTGGCGGATATCAGCTTCTCGAGCTCCTTCCATATTTCCGGTACAGAATCATCCTGAACTCTTTTCTTCAGCTCATAGATTATCTCTTCAGGGAACTTGTCCAGTATCACGAACCGAAGGTAGCTGTGAGCATCATCTTCACCTAGTGAGTTTAACACTGAGATGAGTTTCTATCTCGTTTAAAACATTCCGGCAACTACTCGTAGAACTGTCGGCAGGCTTGATCTTGCTTAAGGCAGAGTAATGGGCATCCTTGACTAACTCCACGCGTCCATATCTTTCTTTCAAAGCGTTGACAGCGATGGCGTAATTCTTGTTGGTGGTTCCAAGTCCTTCGATCAACTTCTTGGCTTCTCCCTTAACGGCAGAATTGAGGTACATGAACTTGTCCACGTCGCTTAGCCGTCTACTGTCGACCAAGGAGACGAATTGATCCCAAAACTGGTGCCAAGTTAGGATATCCCCGTAGAATTCCGGTAAACTCAACTTAGGTAGTTTCCCCGAGACAGGCATAGCAGCTTCCTTCGATGTGGCGCGTGCTCTTTTGATCCTCACCTGCAGCTCACACAGATTTTCTTCGGCTTCCATCTGTATGGTAGAAACCCTGGAGATCTCGTCGGCATCAGGCTGATTAGCCATCCTGAAGTAGTTATTCATTTCAGCCCTTATCCTATTCAAGCTACTCTCCAGCTTTGCGATAACGATTTCCATTTCAAGGATAAATTCGTCCTTAGGGGAACCAGGTAAAATATTAATTATCTCCCTCGCCTTAATTGACAGACGTTCTAAATGGTCAGCAGTAAATCTAAGTGCAGTTTTCAAGCCTTCCTCCATGTTGTTTAATAAGATGGGTGCAGACCTGGAATATACACACAGCAAAATAGTAATACCACATTGCACACCGCTCAATGTACAATGACCCAGAGAAAACAATTTAAGAGACAAAGCGTTCACTATAGATGTCGCAGGCATATAGCGTTTAGGCAGATATCATACGCATTAATTCTCATTAAAGTCATTCCGTAAGCATTGTGTAAGTCCAGCATAACTTAAACCTTCGCGCCATACAATTACTTAAATCTAAAGGGTCAACATTAAGTTGGTCAAGATCATATGTTGACAGCTCTTGGTAGGTCAATATAATTTTAATACTTAAAATCGAAAAATTGTGCAATTATGTTCCAAATAGATGATTTACTGTTAATTATTTGTGTAAACAAACCTATTTATTAATTTAATGTAGGTAATTAGATGTTTCAAAAGTGAAAAAGTCAAAGTTGAAACTTAATACTCCAAGAAAATTAAAATATTAACAGGACTTCCAGCAATAACTCATCAATAAGTCTATTTTGAAATTAAAGAAGCTAAATAACTAATAGGATTGGTCTATAGGTTGTTTCAAAACGAATGAGGTTAAGTAACCACAGATTGAAAGTATCTATATGTTGTAACTGTAACTGAAGAAACCTTCCATTGAATAAATAATTTTATCATTATCTACTAAAGTCCTATTAATTTACTTTTAAATTTGTTATGTCATAAGCCCTTATGATCATCATGTTGAATCAACACCGACTATATTTAAATAAATAAGTATTATTCTGCCGTCATAACGAAAAAGGGCGCATCTAACATTTTTGTCAAAAATGAGTTCCATACATATTCGGAATCAGCAAAAAAAGACGGATCTACCAGTATTTTTAAATTTGACTAAAGATGAACAGAACCCTGTGAAACCTACAATCAAAAAGGACGTATCTGCGGGATACCGCGTATAATACGAATGAAAAAGGGCATTTCTGATGTATGTTAAAATAAAAAGACATCTAAGCAAATGCGTTTTATTATTTTAGAAAAATATGGACAATTTCATAAATAGAAATGGCGCTTCTACACGGTAATAAGAAGAAAAGACGGTTCTGCGTAATTGCGCCCTTTCATCTTAGTGAAATCACCATTTAAGTCACATTAAGTCAGGCGCAAGTGTCAGTACCGTCTTTTGTACGTAGTATAGTTAAGCGTGCGGGGTAAAGGGGGCTCGCAGTTGGATATCAATTCAATCAGATGCGTCCAGGCAGTTGAAGGAAATTTTAAGTTTTTTTTAATCATAATCATCATAAATTTAAGACTCAGTCGGTGTAGCTGATAGTATTTTTTTTTTTTTTTTTTTTTTTTCAATTTATTTGGGACAACAAACAGTAACACACGTAGATTAAAAACACAATACTTAAAAGAATTTGAAACATGTGAGACCAATCACGTTATCCACGAATTACAATAATATAACTAGAGCGCAAGCAACAATAGGTACACAGAAATTGTATAACAGTCTGGGAATAACAATTACCTACTTACAATATCAGAACTTAAAGACAGAGCAAACTAGGCGTAAAAATAGAATGATTCATTCCAGTACCGCGGCAAGCTCAAACATAACCTCGCTGCAACTTCATTAGAACGTTATTTTTGTAAACAGTGTCTGACATCATGAAGATGTCAATTTCATTAAAGTGTGTGTTATATGACTTGACTAGCCTATGTAAAGGATCTAGTTGGCCTGCGCGGGTGCGGCAGCGCGCGGTCGCGAACAGCTGGTGCTCGCGCACCGCGCGCTGCAGCGCCCGCGTCGGCACGCGGTAGCACAGCGCACCGCTGAGGCTGGGGCAGTCAAACTGTATGTATACTCTAACAGGATGTTTTTCAACCCACGCCATAATGCGGATTTTTAGTGGTACTACTTTACTGGCAACAACACATTTTTGGTAACTAACGTTGAAAGTCACTGATATAAACAAAAAGGAAACAGGACTAGATATTCCATTTTAGTATTATTTTATAATAAAGCCAAAACTGTTCACAGTGATATAAGTCAAGTTTTTTTCAATAGAATTCAGTAATTATTTCGCAAGAAGAACGAAGGATTGAGCAGCATTCCGGTAAACAATGTTTTCAATTTGGTCTATGACAAATTGCTACTGACCTTTAATAATTTAAATATAATATAACGTATGCACATTATTTCCACATGAAAGCTGTTTGTAGCGCCACTATCCCTAGACTGGACCGGACATATGGTGTTCAACCAATTACTGCTAAATGCTTACGCCAGCACCACATTTCGAAGGTTTTCAGTACCTTCCTGTCCCTTTGCGTCATGATCGATGTTCACACCCATAGTGCATATATAAAAAGTTTTCGTTTGTTATTTTTTTTATTTTCTGGGATATTTTTGATTATTTGCAGTCATTAAATTATTTTTATTTTTAACAGCCACGTTTGCTAAACCTATTCTTGCTTTGACGTCTGGTGTACGTTTTGAGTCTGCTGTAATAAATATACATAAATTTATATAAGTTTGCTTTTCTTTAAATTTAAAGGATTAATTATTCATCCTCCTAGCCTTTGTCCCATTTTTTTGAGAATGAATTCTCAATCGGGGTCGGCTACCTAAATCCCAAGATGTGGCGTAGGCACTAGTTTTTACGCAAGCGACTGCCATCTGACCTTCCAACCCAGAGGGGAAACTAGGCCTTATTGGGCTTAGGTGGTTTCCTCACGATGTTTTCCTTCACCGAAAAGCGAGTGGTAAATATCAAATGACATTCCGTACATAAGTTCCGAAAAACTCATTGGTACGGGCCGGGTTCGAACCCGCGACCTCCGGATCGAAAGTCGCATGCCCTAACCACTAGGCTACCACCGCTTTAAAGGATTAATTATTATTAAAGGATAAATTTTCTTCAAAGGAGACACGTACAAATAAAAAAAAAAACTGCCATATTGAAAAGGCTAAGCTAAAATCAGTAGCTACGGCTTTTTAGTTGACGTTTTCTGAAGAAAAATACACTTGTACTTTTTTATTAAAACAAATAAAAAGTCGTCACTGCAAGAATTCCGTTTTGACCTATAGCGGTAAAACTAAAACTTATTTGTAGGCAAGTACCTAACTAAAAAAAAGTTTTTTTTTGCATTTTTAGAAATGCACTATATCTGTCTCAACTGGAAGGACAATTACTGGCTTCGTATTAAATTATACGGACTCCTAAAGTCGTATCACCCAGCAATTACCTACTTCCTTCGCTTCAACAATAATGTACCAAGTATTAGGGCTGGTCAAACATCAAAAATCAAAATGCGTTACAGACGTATCTGCTTTTTTCTTTTTAAGTTGGTCGATGTTTTACTTACAACCTACGTTAAAAAGCAGTTAATGGCTAAATGCGTCCTTTTTATTTCGTTAACTAAAATGCGCTATGCGTATTATTACTAAGTAAACAAGACGTTTTAATAAATTACTACGCTGAAAAGACGTTTCTAGCCAGACACGTCTTTTTACTGTAGTATAAAAGTATTTATTTGTATTTTTTTTACTAAGATAAAAGATAAAATATAATTTATTTATTATTAAAAGTTATCCAAATTGGATTTTGCATATCAATCCCTATAGCTCAAATGCTACTACACGTTTTTGCATTAAAAAAGTATCTCATTTGTTATTTTCTTTCACGCAGCGAATTTTTTAATTTCAATTTCACAAAATATTTTTTTCTCCTTTTTCAAGTTTATGTAGAAGCGCCCTATTTCGGTATGACGGCAGTATTATAACGTTAATGAAATTTTAATAAATAATAAATACTAAAGATAATTGTTTAGTTTTGAATAAAATGTTTTATAGTTATAAGTCAGTTCTAAGTAGACTGCATAACCCTTACAGGTTGTCATGATTGTACCATACATATATAGTTAAACATAAGACCTGCTAAATATGAGACTTCATGAAAGCAATAAAGTTATATATTATCCTATACTATTGCAAATCAAGTAGGTATGTCTGTATTTATTCACTATTCTTGTATACTAATTACTGAAATGTAATAATGATAACTCTCAAAGAAATCTATACTTATTTTCAAAGTGTGTTCCGACAAAGTCAAAAGGATTAAGAAATATTCACTTAGGAATGCATATGTTTAGAATCAAAGTGTAATTAATTGAGTTTCAAGTTTGGTATATCATATTAATTGCAAAGCTTAAATTTCATTATAGGTAGCTCCTGTATTCCTACAACCTATATAGTCAAGTACATATACATGTAAAGCGCTGATATCAGTAACACTATCACCTGTAGCCGCTGTAAATTCACACATAAATCGTTCAAATAGACACAAAAATATAGGGGTAAGCAGGGGTCAAATGGGTTTGTAAAGAATCAACACAAAATATATATTCAATCGCACACAGCAAAGCAGTTCCTTAAAATTCATAAAATTCTACACGAGTAAATAAGTAAATCTCAATGTTTGATGTAATAACTCGGTCATAAAATTATTAAAATAAAGTTAAAATTCTTAAATGATCCGTCGTCCAATTTTCATTTGTTTTAGCACACACTTCGATCTTAATTCAAAGTGAGAAATGAATGATATGGACATAGAAAAGAAATATCACTTACTCACTACTCCGTTGAAAATAATTTCGTTCCGATGATAGCAAGAATCTTATGATGAAAGTTAGATTGATTGATATGATATTCAGTAGAAGTACTCATAGGAAAGCTAGTACGATTCTCTATACTTAAGGACATACTAATCAATAAGCTAATCAATATATAATATTCAAGTTGACGAGCTAATAAATTGATTAATCACTACACGTTACTTGTTAATTCCTAAACAAATGAATAATTTAATCTACTAGTTTTCTAGAAATTTATTAAATTAATCTCACAAGTGGGTAGAACGAAGGCAAATCTATTAAGTACACCATCATACTCAAACAAACGACTCTTTTCATGAAAGTGCTCACAAATCTCATAGTAAGAACATGTAGTCATAACGATGAATTTATCGAATTAATACCGTTCACACATTCAAGGTGACAAGAAGCCTTGAGCATCGGCATGGTACATGAAGTAACTCTTCGTCTGAACAGAACGTCGGGTGAATCTAGATTAGGCACTATATACTTACAGTGAAACAGACAGGATTTCGCCTCAGATGACACCGGGCAGACGTCGTGCTGGCTTGGTGGGAAGTAGGCGAACTAGGCGGCGGCTAGCGGCCTACAGATACCAAACAAATTTCGTTATACGACACTACCAACTAAGTTAATATGGAGGGACGCTTCTTCTTCACTAGTATCGACAAGTTATCTACAAACAAGTGATGAATTCTAACTAGAAGACAATGAAAAGTTTGAATGTAGAACGTGGGTCGCTCCGGAGTATATAGTAGGAGAAAGTTTTCGAAGTATTATTGTACTTCCTTTGTTTTCTTGCGTGACACCTTTACTTGATTCGCATTTTCGACCGGCGAATCTGTACGTTTCCTCATTTAAAACAATTAAAAGAACTTACCCCGCAGCAAAATCAGTTAATAAATTCTTCGCTGTGGTGTGCTCGACTTTGTAGGTAACGAATATGGCCGAACGACGCGTACGCAAGCTTAAACGTCATAGGTGAATACGACCTCACTAACCATTTCCTGTGATCATATTGTGTTATAGGAAAATAAGCCTTATGTGGTGGAAATAGAGTTTACATAATTTTAGTTTCTAAGAGGTGAAATTAAATTAGCGGCATTTATAACTATGGATAGTTTTGTCTATAATCAAGTTAATTAATTATTAAATAGATGGAAACAGATTTAGAATAGTAGATTGTACGACAAGTGCATAAAACGCATCATTTTACACGAGACGTTTATCCATCCGAGCGAGCTTGCGAGCGAGGATGAATATAAAGTCGAGTGTAAAATGCGTTTTATGGACGAGTTGCATACTCTACTTTTCACTTCGATTGCGAGGAAATGAAACTGTATCATGTAAATAACATATATACACATATCATGTATACCTACTTAAAAACAAATTTAATTAAAATTTAAAGTTACTTTAAATATTTCTCATTGCTCTAATAGCAATGAGAAATATTTAAAGTAATAGTTTAAAAAGTAATAAATGATAGTACAAAAAAGTTACAAGTTTATTTCAAGAAGTTTTATTGTGTACTTTGGCTGTTGGTATATTTGCCTTGGTCTTAGAATACTAACAAAACGAAATAAAATAAAGAGTTAAAACCCGTTCCAGACCTTCCGATCCGATCCGATTTATCGGAAAAAATCGGATAGTGTTTAGTGCAATTGTTAGGATCTTATACACTACACATTATCCGATTTCTCCCGATAAATCGGATGGGATCGGAAGGTCTGGAACGGGTTTTATTGTATGAAGTTTTATGTTTTTTTTTTTTAACTGTTTATTAAGAAGCTTTTTCGTGTGGCTGTTGGACCGATCGCCTTGGTCTTCAACGACGATTTTACTTTATGCTCTAGAGCATAAAAAGCGACTTTATGTCGCCTGCGCACAGCATAAAGTCGAACTTTTAGAGCGAGAGACGTGAAAATGTATTTTAACGTTTTAGGTGTGTGTTAAATAGTTCTGAAAAATAATGATACCAAATATTGACCAACCAAGCGCCTTGCATACAATGAACCTGTAAACCCGAGTAATACTAACTTAAATAAAAAATGCTATTGCATCCATTTTAAGTAATACCAATAAATAATTAGAATTTTCACGCTTGTTTTGCTGAAATTTTCTTGAATATATGTAATTTTATCGAATTAAGTATAGTATTTGTATTCTTGAGTTGTTCCGGTTTCCACTATGGTGTTGCTATTCTAGAAAAATTACCATTTCCTCAGTATCGATAATTATGAATCGAATGAGTTGAACAGCATTCGATTTCTTCAGTGACCAAATCGATTTCTTATAGATTTAAATAAACTTATATTATTGTTTCTCTTTAACGCCTTAACTAAATACTTGCGTAGCTTATATTAACTGTATATTAACCTTATTTTGTACCCGAAATTAACCTTAATTAATCAAATACACTATTATTTATTCAACAATTCCGTTGCAATCTGAAATATAAAATTCCGTGTATGTCCTAAAGCTCAAAGAACAACATCGACTATTTCTTGGCCCATATCGCTAGTCTAGGCATAGATTCATACATCCCAGCATCATTCCACCATGTCGCGAACGCTTCTTTATATGGGAAGTTATGTAACTACAGTGGTAAAGTAAATAAATTATTAGTAGAGTTGCTAAGCCGCGAAATTGTGCGCATCGGGTTACAAGCATGAAATTTCTACCACACATAGAGCGTTTCACGGTGATTATTTTCAGATGTGGAGGGAAGTCAGATTCGTCCCCTGTGTGGTGGGAGAGCGGGGTGAAGAGGACCAAGTACTGCTCTTTTTCTTTTTTTTATTACTGATCAGTTAAGGCTATTAGGGCTTGTGCGACATCGTTTTCGTGTAAAATAGATATCAGCTATTAATTTTTTATGTTATTTAAGAATAGTTTCATATTAAAATTTGGGTTTATTGCCGAAAAGGTAAAAATCACAACAAGTTTTTTTTATTCAGAACAATAAATTAGTTATCTATCCTGAATATTTACAATTTAAAAAAATATTACTAAACAGCAAATTTAATCTTGTTTATAAAAATGTATACATATTGGGCACATCTGATACAAAAAGTACCTTGAAAAAAATGTTGATGTTAAGCTTAGCCTGCGTGTTCTAGTACATTTAGCTAAGTCGCGAAATTGTGTACATCGGGATACAACCACGAAATTTCTACCACAGATAGAGTATTCTGCGGTGATTATTTTCAGATGTGGAAAGAAGTCAGATTCGTCCCCTGTGCGGCGGGAAAGCGGGGTGAATAGGACAAAAGAGTCCTCTTTTTCTTTTTATATTACTGATCAGATAACGCTACTAGGACTTGTTTGGTGTCGTTTTCGTATAAAACAGGTATCAGGAATTTATTTTTCATGTTATTTATTCATAGTACCATATAAAAATATGGTTGTATTTCCGAAATTGTAAAAATCACAACAAGTTTTTTTTATTCAGGGAGATAAATTAGCTATATTTCCTGAATATTTACAACTAAAAAAAATATTGCAAAATAGCAAATTTAATCTAGTTTCTAAAAATATATACATATTGGGCACTCTTCATACAAACAGTAACTTAAATAAATTGTTGATGTTGAGATTAGCCCGAGTGCTCGTGATACATTAGCAAAAAAAAAAATGTTTTAATTACATTAATTTGTTTTTCTAGGACGTATATAGTAAATATTATATGTAAAAGCATGTTAATAATCATTATTTAATGTATTTAATGGAGCGAAATAGGATGCGTTCGGAGATTTACGTTAGTTACGCCGACGTAAAGATATATTTTAAGCTACTGTTTGTATGAGAAGTGCCCAACATGCATATATGTTTAGAAACCAGATTAAATGAGCTTTTTGAAATAATAATAATAATTTGAAAATGTTCACGAAATTTAACTAATTTACCTCGCTGAATAAAAAAACTTGTTGTGATTTTTACCTTTTCGGCCATTACACCCATATTTTTATTTAGAACTATACAAAAATAACATAAAAAAATAATTTCTGATATTTGTTTTACACGAAAACGATACCAAACACGTCCTGGTAGACTTAACGGACCAGCAATAAAGAAAGAAAAGAGGGATACTTGGCCGTATTCACTCCGCTCTCCCGCCTCACAGGGGACGAATCTGACTTCCCTCCACATCTGAAAATAATCACCGTGGAACACTCTATCTGTGGTAGAAATTTCATGCTTGTAACCCGATGCGCACAATTATGTTAGAAAACAGCGGACTAACAACTCTACTATATGAGCATTAGAAGCGTTGCGATGGATCGAGATAAAGATGTTTGAATCTTACCTTTATCTCCCTTTCTATGCCTTCGGGTCCCACACCTCTTGCTCTAGATACGGCCAATCGCACCCTCGCTGTCGCAGGATAGGTCACGCCTGCGGGGCTCTCGCACACCACCTGGTTTAAGTGATCTCTGACATCACCGTTATCACTGAGCATCTCGGGGGATCTACGGGGTCTACTATGGGGATACTAGATCGACTATGAGAGATATAAGTTGGGAAACCAACAACACAGTTAGAGAGTAACTGTCTCGGTCATGTGAGAATCGGTCAGTAACGTCGTGGATACTCTGTACTGTCATATTGTCCGTAAATCAGTGGTCTCCCTGAGACCGTCAGGAAATCAGTAGTCTCCCTGAGACCGTCCGTAAAGCAGTGGTCTCCCGGAGACCGTCAGTAAAGCAGTGGTCTCCCTGAGACCGTCCGTAAAGCAGTGGTCTCCCTGAGACCGTCAGTAAAGCAGTGGTCTCCCTGAGACCGTCCAAGTTCAAGGTATTAACGCCGTGAAGGGCTGCCAATGTGCTCTCACCTCATCTCGTCTGTCGTAGAGGGTCAGTAGTATCAGATATTGAAGCAAGTGGCAGGATGTACGGATTAAGTCATGAATTGGTTACATGGACATGATATAGAAAGAATAGAGTAGATTATACAGGCTGTAACCGACAGCGTACCGAAAACGAAAACTGTAGTTTTAGACCATAATCACGAACTGAAAACGAGTGTTCATTTTCTCGGAAAACTCAAGGATAAGATTTTCTAAAATAAATTATAAAACTCGACGCGCAATGTATTGCGTCCAATTCTCTCGGGTGCAGACGCGCGGCGAGGGGAGCACGCGGCAAGCATCGACCGTTCAAGGCACTCCCCACTCCACTGCGAATCGAATGACATGAATGAATGCAACCACAAAAACAACGCAACCACAGATCACAACTAGTACCTATGTAGTATCTAACACCAGTAACAACTGACCGATAAATTAAAACAGTCTAACAACATTATTTTCATTCAAGCAAGTAAAGGAAATAAAATGTGCGGGTAGGTAAACATTAAACATGCGTCCGACCGTTACGGCCAACGGGCGCGCACTGGCGGATCAATGACCGGCCAGTACCGTTATCTGACCCACTCCACACGCTTACATAATACTGTTTGTGATACGTTGCGTGTTTTGCGGAAAATGCTATTTTCATGCGATTTTTCATGAAAAATTGTTACCGGTAGAGTTCGATTAACGGAAAAATAAAGAAAAAATGAAAACTCGCGAGGAAAATTTGAGAATTTTCTCAAAGAAATTTCCACGATTTTCCAGCCCAGAATAATGGTCTGAAGCCATGGTTTCAGTTTTCGGTACACCGTCAGTTACACCCGGTATAAAGAGGAGAATACTCAGCTTTCGGGAAACCAGCCCCTGTGGTCTCCAGCTTCGTAGGATGAGCCTCGCCTCGTTCTCCTCACAATCACGATTTACTATTCCAACCGTCACAACGGAAATGCAACGACTACCGATCTCTAAATTCGTTTATCATAGACTAGATCTGGTTTACTCACCATCGATGCACTACTTCCTGGCAGGGTTGCCAGCGGTGAATAAGATTCGTTTACCATAGACTAGATCTGGTTTACTCACCATAGATGCACTACTTCCTGGCAGAGTTGCCAGCCGTGAATATGATTCGATGTTTAGACGTCATCGCGGTGCTCGGCACTCGCGACACCGTTAAGGAGTTGTACCTTCTATCATCAGTTCAGCATTAGAAAATGATGACTACCATATGCAAATACTTAAATAATTTTGGAAAATATATGAAAAATATTATAAGTGCCTATAAAATTTCAGGAATTCCTTCAATTCCTCATGGATTTCGTCATCCGATCTTCACCAAAATTTTATGAGACCAACCTTGAGATGTCTTTTCATGAACCTAAAAAGAATTTTCCAAATCGACTCATAAATGAAGGAGTTATGAGGTAACAAACATTTAAAAAAAAAAAAACATACAACCGAACTGAGAACCCCCTCCTTTTTTTGAAGTCGGTTAAAAAGCGTCAAGGTACGTCATGCAGTTTTAGCTTTGGTAAAATGACTAAAATAAGGTGTTTGAGGCGTTGATGACGGCGCTTAACATGATTAGTGGAAGCCAACGTTCCTACCAAGCGCGAAAAACGCGCGATACCTACAAATAGCAAATTGTTAAAAGTCAGCTAAAGTAATTTCAAAGTAATTATCGTTATTATCATTGTATTAAAACAGAGGTATGGCACTTCGAAATGACAGGCGGGACTTTTGACGTTGTCACGCTATGATTGGTTGATTCTGTCAATCCGTTTTCGTGTCGCCAGTGCTGTACCATAATACCCCCGGATTCCATTTGTTACCTGTACGAATCTCATAAAATCATGAGTTTTTTTAAATCAATTATTACGAAAAAATAAAACTTAGTCTAAGAACATTACAATCGTAATGCATAAATGCATAATAATTATTTTGTGTAGGTAGAACTGGCAGCAAATCATTTTTTCCTTAGAATTATTTCGTTACCATAAAGCGGCCACTAATCAGTGAAGTAGAAAGTGTCACTGGCTCTCACCATGGTTATTAGAATATAATAGAATGGAAAAAAAAAGCTTTATTCAAGATAACACATTATTACAATTTACAATATTAGATAAGCGCATGCTACGCAAGCATCTTTCTGATATATCTGTCTAAAACAATTGTTTCAAGATGAATTATTATTGGTATGATGTTATCACTGGGTACATGAATCTATATGTACGAGTATGTAGTATATTATAATTATGTATTTGTGTAAGTTTAAGTATGTATATTATATTTTATTTAAATTTGTGTTTTTTTTTTATAGTCTCCGAACGTTATACTCGTAGACCCTGCACCAACTCAATATTTCTGTTTAGCCCTATGGTTGACTGGTAGAAAATGCCTTGTGGCATTAAGTCCGCCATTTGTGCTAGCTTGATCTGTGCAATAAAGTTTAAATAAATAAATAAGTATTAAAGACAGATTATTAAATACTCAGATATATAATAATATTATCAGATTAAATACGTTATTTGTGTTCAGACGATACGTCCATTAGACTACAGTATCAGGATATTTAGTAAAGCACCGGGTAGTTCCGGTACCGCCGACCGTGGTGTGGCTCGTGCTTTTTCGACACCTCCCGCTATTTGACTGGGCCGCTCCCCGCTTACTTGACGCCGCAACACTCGTAGCGTAAATTAATATTTTTATTGTATTTATGTAAACATTTTATTTTACATTTAAATAAAACAACTTAAGCGGATTATATCGCGTATATTATTTTATTGTACACAACAACAGGTTATAAATACATTCATTACAGATAGAACACGTACAGAAGCGAACTCATCTCTATTAGCGATCTATTGCAGTTAACCTTCGAGATAGTTATTCGAAGGAAATAGAGGCAAACTTGTTTTTTCACGTACCTACCTACAAACGAAATATCTAATAAACCTAATATAGGTAAAACTATAAGTACGTAAACTGGGTGCGTCCCATGAGATATAACTACATAATATATAATTTCATATTAATAACGTTCACAAGATATAATAAACTTTTGATATAACATCAAAATCAATATTTTTATTAGGAATAACGGTCAATTAGCATAATACTCATGTTGTAGAATGATTTTTTATATAACACTCAAATACTCTAAATTCAGTTGATATAACATACATAACGTATATCGATCATGGTATATACTTTCTTTTAGTATAATGGTTAGAAAATATACTAAACAAACAGCTGTTATAACTGCTACCCCTATGCCCCTAAAATGGAATATGGGTCAAAAACCGAAAACTGTAGGTTAGGTTAGGTTTGTTTTATGACCATGGATAGCGGAGCGAGCAAAGCGAGCGGAGCGTCAAAATGCTTGTTTGCATGGAGGTACCTACATTAAAATTTAACAGCGAACTATTGCATACGTATGTTCACAATTGATAATGGCAGATGAAATTCTGGCAAGTAAGAGTATACCGTTTGGAAGAACTGCGATAAAATGGAATATGGGTAAAAAACCGAAAACTGTAGGTTAGGTTAGGTTTGTTTTATGACCATGGATAGCGGAGCGAGCGAAGCGAGCGGAGCGTCAAAATGCTTGCTTGCATGGAGGTATATTAAAATATAACAGCGAACTATTGCATAAGTATGTACACAATTGATAGTGGCAGATGAAATTCTGGCAAATACGAGTATACCGTTTGGAAGAACTGCGACAAAATGGAATATGGGTCAAAACCAAAAACTGTAGGTTAGGTTAGGTTTGTTTTATGACTATGTCAAAATGGAGGTACCTACACATATTACAATTTTACAGCGAACTATTGCATAAGTATGTACACAATTGATGTGCAGGCGGTTATTCTATACGAGCATTATGCATTTTGGTGTTAGATGTATTGAATAATATACATTATAAATCTGAGATATTATGAACGTTATACGTTATGATCGTTATATACAATGATATTATACTTAAATAACGTTATACTTAACAAAAATAGATATTTTGATGTTATATCTAACGTTCGTTATACACCTTGAACGGTATACAAAACAAGCTTATACAATATGAGCGTATATAATATGAATATTATAGTATAAGTTCTTATATCTTATATTACTTACCCACGTAAACTATATGTACTATAAATTATACTATAATATGTTTTTTTATTTTTTATTTATCTCATACATAGCTTACATTTGGTACATTTATCTTACTTTCGCCAAACATTCGATGTGTATTACTATAACGAAACTAAGTGTTTATTTAATTACCTCGACGTTTCGAACTAGATATTACGTTCGTGTTCTCAAAGGGACTGACACCAATGGTCTTGAATGGAATGTGTGGAAATCGCGTAAGTGTAAAGCAATATATTAAAATATATATGCATACATATTACATGCGTAGCGATTAGAACACTTCCAAAACTCACTATACGGTGTTGATGGGGGATTTCAACGCAAAGCTGGGAAAAGAAACGGTAATGAGCAGCGAGTTCCCTACTCTTTGGTGGTGGAACAGGGATTCCTAGGGGGCATCAGCTGGTCGACTTTATGGAGAGGGAGGGACTATACGCGATGAACTCTTTCTTCAAGAAGGAACCCCACAGAAAGTAGGCCTGGATCAGTCCCGATGGTTTCGTGAAAAATTAGATTGACATCATAATTTCGTCTAAAAAGCAGATATCCAATGATGTCTCCGTGATCAACAGGGTAACTGGTAGTGATCATAGGATGCTAAGAGGCACGTTAAATCCGAATCATCATCATCATCATCATCATCATCATCTCAGCCATAGTACGTCCACTGCTAAACATAGGCCTCCCTTTTGGACTTCCATATATACCGGTTGGAAGCGACCTGCATCCAGCGCCTTCCAGCGACCTTTATAAGGTTATCTGTCCATCTTGTAGGTGGACGTCCTACGCTGCGCTTGCTGGTCCGAGGTCTCCACTCGAGCACTTTTCGGCCCCATCGGCCATCTGCTCTGCGTGCTATGTGGCCTCTGCCCATTGCCACTTCAACTTGCTAATCCGGTGAGCTATATCGGTCACTTCAGTTCGTCTACGGATTTCCTCTTTGAGCTTTGAGATGAGGCCGATAGTGAAAGACCACGTTTCGGTGCCGTAAGTCATCACTGGTAACACACATTGGTTGAAGACTTTCGTCTTGAGGCACTGAGGTATGTCGGACGAAAAGACACTGCGTAGTTTCCCAAACGCTGCCCAGCCGAGTTGTATTCAATCCCTAAATCCGAATACTGCACTGGAACGCACGTTGCCTTACTGTGGACGACATCAATAACGGGCTGGTGGAAACTGTCCGTACCGTTTGAGCTAAGTTTTATGAGCCCCGACGCACAAGTAGGACCAAAAAGATCTCCGATGACACTCTCAAACTCATGGGCAGAAGACATGATATGGTATTGCAGTCTTCAGCTGATATGTCGGTGTACATGCAGCTAAATAGACAGATAAACTCTGAAGCGTGACATGAGGCATTTTAACACAACATGTGTCAAAAATGCCATCGAGTGGAACAAAGGCTCCAAAGTGTTCGTAAAAGATCTTTCTATTGAGCAAAGCCGGTTGGCTAAGCTGAAGACCGATAGTGGCAATATTGTTTCGTCCAAAACTGAGATTTTGAAAGATATCGAAACGTTCTACGTAGAGTTATACACCTCAGCACAAGAGCCTGTTAACAGTCTCGATGCTGACCAAGGATGGAAACTGACTCGACACTATACCGGACATATTCCGGAGGTAAGCCTTTATGAGATGAAAATGGCTTTGAACAGGTTAAGAACAACAAGGCACCAGGTAATGACGGAATTACGACTGAACTTCTGAGAGTGGGTGGAAAACTATAACACTCAAAGTTCTCCAGAAGTTGTTCGGTTCCGTTATACATGAAGGCACATCGCCTCAAGCATGGAAAAGGAGTGTGGTGAGATTGTTCTTCAAGAAAGGTGACAAAACCTTATTGAAGAACTACAGGCCCATATCAATGCTGTTACATGTTTATAAGCTGTTCTCCAGTCATTAAAAATCGTCTCGCGCACAGCCGGATTCCGAAAAGGCTTTAGCGTTTTTAGATGTACGGATGACCTCGTGAGGGTAGCGGGGAATCAATGGATGCGGTCTGCACGGGATCGCACTTTATGGCGTGCTATGTTCAGCAGTGGACGTCTGTGGCTGATAGATAGATAGAGATAGATAGACATACTATATAAGGTAAGTAAATAAATAAACAATTCACAAGTCATCGGATAACCACAACTTCTTCAGATTAGTCGATGCGATTAATTCATTATGCGTTTAGGTCAATTTGCGTTTAGGACATTTTGCGTTCGTAAATTAGGGCATTATGCGTCTGAGGGGTTAGTATATAAATAATTTTGGATTGAATGTCATCCCAGGCCCATTTCAAATTAACATTATTATTTCCGTACATTATTGTTTCTGTACACTATACAACATTTCCATTTCTTATTGGATATCTCAATCACAAAAATTATCGTTGATAAACAGTATCCAGAAATCAAAATCAGGAAAACTCCTTTAAATGATTTTAAAGATTGAGGTTTCTTCATAAACGGGTTAGGCAGATTATAGTGGTACTCGTAATACAAATTGTATTCATAAAGCAATCTATCCAGTCTCCTATCAATTAAACCTGCAGATTGGGCCCTCAGAATCAGCATGTTCAATGGTTCCACCAGTGACGACCCTCTGCGAAGGTACATCGTAATCTGCCTTGCTCCGATTGGGTAAGAGAACCAATCGGAGCAAGGCAGATTACGATCGTATACGTGTGAATATTATTTTCAGAATACAGCCAAAATCTCATCTTGTCAGATACACTCGACGAAAAAGTATATAATGGCGTCTGTCCGACTTTTACCATGATATTGCACGACGTTGTACTGTTGCAAGAATGGTTATAAACATTTGAGAATGTCATGTCTGGATGAGTATATAAGTAGTCGATAGTAAACGGACTCATGACAAGCTGAAAACTGGAGTTCACTTCTTCAAGAGTGTCTGGTTGGTAGCCATGAATGGGTTTTGTTATAGCGCTGAATATACACGCCTGAGTTGCGCTCGATATTATGAATGCAAACAGTAATAAATATGTTCCACAGTACTAGTCTGTACGGTATGCCAGTTTTTATATGTTTCTGAGGGATGTTGTTGAAGAAGTAACCCTACATACTGAGTACATCTCGGATTACGTCCGGGCGTCCTTTAAATATCCCCACAGATACAACTATGATACACATTATGGAAAACGTCCCCAAGACACCGCACAGAGTTACTGCCCCAAGCAGCTTCAGAACTGCCGACCAATTGACAAGGACTTCAGCTCGAGTGGTTATAATGGTGTAGTAATAGACTAAGATAGGGTACGCAAAATTGAAATTAATGGCATGTTTTAAATTAAGGGCATAGCTTCCCACAGCTCCTTCTAGGTTGCCTACTTCAACTTCATGCAACGTTCTAGTGGAAGTTATATTATCTAAATGAAGTTTATTAAGCTCGTTAGCGGTTTTAGATTCAACCGCTTGAATTGTGATATGTTCAATTTTAGCCATTAATTCGAATATAATCTTCGTGAATTGTTGGCCTGCACTCAGTTCCGTAAAATCTCATAAATGGCCAATAATTATCTCCCACGAACTTCACCCGACACCCTCGCAGACTGGTTTTTCGTGCTGCCATTGATGTTCTGAATTTGGGAACAACTTGATAATAGTCGCACTACGTTGAACACAGGGCGGTCACATTCATCGCGCTCCAAAGCAAAAGTATAAACCTCGCCCGAGACAACTAGGGCCACGTCGTGAATAAGATTATTCAATAGGAAGATGGATATATCTTGTAGGGAGTCTTCAATGTCTTCGATGTTTATTACTAATTTAGCTCTGGGATTCCAGAAAGTGTATTTTTTCATTAAGTTTACTCCACGTGAAAACATAGAAGTATTCGTGCACTGAGTAACGTATGGGGGTGTAGGGGGTCATAACATCATAGTGCTCCAAAAACTGTCAACCTCACCTGCTCGTGGTGCACCCTGCTGTCTAACGAACGAGGCAATGACGACCGGATGATGGCGGTATACCCATCCGAACTCCCGAGCTCTAAATACCAGCTAGTGGCGGGCAGCAGCGTCGCTAGTAAAAAGAGAGCTCGGCACTGCGCTCGCCAATACGTCCTCGCCCAGCGCGGCGAGTATGGGCAAATCTCCCCTTATGAGTAGTGTCATTTTACAACGGCCCTCAGTTCCCGGTGGCTCCGCTATTCCCGGCCATCGTGGTGACGGTCGTGGTCACGGCGGGGTGGAGGGTGCGAAGAATCCCCGGGAGGGTTACGGTCACCACAAACAACAACTACATTTAGCCACGTACAATGCTCGTTCGCTGAGGGAAGACGTCCATATTGCTGAACTCGAGTCAGAGTTAAGTCACATTAACTGGCATGTTTTGGGTTTATCTGAGGTTCGAAGACAGGGGGAGGACCTGATAACTCTAAATTCCGGTCACTTACTCTACTATCGGGAGGGCGATAGGATGTCACAAGGTGGGGTGGGTATTTTGATCAGCAAAGTCCTCTGTAACAACGTGATTGAAGTCAGCAGTGTGTCTACGCGGGTAGCATACCTCATTCTTAAACTCACGAAAAGGTATTCCTTGAAGGTAGTCCAGGTATACGCTCCCACGTCGTCATACTCTGATGAAGAAGTCGAGGCTGTGTATGAAGATATAGCTACGGCCATTCACAAAACCACCAAGACGCACTTCACTGTTGTTATGGGGGACTTTAACGCCAAAGTGGGAGTACAAGAACGAGGTGAATCGGTGATCGGTTCGCATGGTATTGGTGTCAGGAACCAAAGGGGTCAGATGCTGGTTAACTTCCTCGAATCCCAGAGGCTCTTTCTGATGAACTCGTTCTTTCAGAAAAAGTCTCAACGGAAGTGGACTTGGCGGAGCCCCGATGGGGTGACTAGAAACGAGATTGACTTTATCATGACGAATAGGAGGTATATATTCAAAGATGTCACAGTGATCAATAGGTTTAATACCGGCAGCGATCACAGACTTGTTCGTGGCACTCTGAATATAGACTTCTGTATCGAGAGAAATCGCCTGATAAAGTCTACGCTCCGGCCATCACTACACCATATTGTTGCGGGATCAGAGCAATTTCAACTGGAATTGCAAAACCGATTTAACCTGCTGGATGCTACCGAGGACGTTGATCAAGGTATCCACGAGTTCACGGATGCTTTACGAGCGGTGGGAGAAGCGTTCTGCCAAAGGAGTCGAGGGAGTAAGGGGTCCAAGATCTCAGCAGAGACAGCTGAATTAATGCGACAGAGACGAGAGATGCCGGCGGATTCTTCAGAATGTCACCTTCTTAATAAGCGTATAAAAAAGCAAATACGCTCTGACCTGCGTAAAAGCCATACTCGAGAAATCGAGGATGCAATCAAGCGAAACAAAGGCTCAAAGGTATTTGCTAAGCAATTGGGAAGGAGTCATCTGACGAAGCTGACGGCATCTGATGGTCGAGTTATGACATCCAAACAGGACCTACTCGTCGAAGCTGAGACCTTCTATCGACGCCTATACTCTTCTCACGCACCAAAACCCACAATATCCGCCGTAGAAGATAAACGTGCCAAATTAACCCGCCACTTTACGGACGAGCTACCGGACTTCGAAAATGCCGAAATTGAGAGGGCTCTCGTGCAGCTCAAGAACAATAAAGCCCCTGGAGACGACGGTATTACATCAGAGCTGCTAAAAGCTGGAGGACGCCCAGTCCTAGACCAGCTTCGAAAGCTGTTTAATACCGTACTCCAGAAAGGTACAACACCCGAGGCGTGGTCTAGAAGTGTGGTTATCCTGTTCTTCAAGAAAGGCGATAAAACGCTCTTGAAGAACTATCGACCGATATCACTTCTAAGCCACGTCTATAAGCTGTTCTCGAGAGTCATCTCAAATCGTCTCGCCCGAAGGCTCGACGACTTCCAACCTCCGGAACAGGCCGGGTTTCGAAAAGGCTACAGTACCGTGGACCACATTCACACCTTACGGCAGATTGTACAGAAGACCGAGGAGTACAATCGCCCTCTTTGCCTTGCGTTTGTGGACTACGAAAAAGCCTTCGACTCCATCGAAACTTGGGCCGTTCTTGAGTCGCTTCAGCGATGCCAAGTCGATTGGCGATACATCGAGGTGCTGAAATGCTTATATAGAGCCGCTACGATGACCGTCCAAATCCAGGATGTCCAGACGCGTCCAATCCCATTGCAACGCGGAGTGAGACAGGGAGACGTTATCTCTCCGAAACTGTTCACGAACGCTCTGGAGGACGTATTTAAAACACTGGACTGGAATGGACGGGGCATCAATATAAACGGTGAATATATTTCACACCTTCGATTCGCCGACGACATAGTCATTTTGGCTGAATCGCTGGAGGACTTGTCGGAGATGTTGCGGAGCCTAAATGTTTCTTCCAGACGGGTGGGTCTGGGAATGAATGTGGATAAAACTAAAGTTATGTTCAATTCATTCGTAGACCCAATACCGATCACCGTCGATAATGTTAGCATCGAAGTTGTTAAAGAGTACACGTACCTAGGCCAGATGGTCCAGCTAGGTAGAAACAACTTCGACAAGGAAGCTGACAGAAGAATCAGGTTGGGCTGGGCAGCATATGGGAAGTTGCGCCATATTTTTCAGTCATCATCACTGCCCCAGTGCCTTAAGTCCAAAGTCTTCGACCAGTGCGTCCTTCCGGTCCTTATTTATGGGGCCGAGACGTGGACACTAACAAAAGGCCTCGTCCACAAATTCCAAGTTGCTCAACGAGCTATGGAGAGGGCTATGCTCGGAGTTTCTCTGAAGGACAAAATCCGGAACCAGGAGATCCGACGGAGAACCAAAGTGACCGACATAGTCCTTAAGATATGCAAGTTGAAGTGGCAGTGGGCGGGGCATATTTGTCGTAGAGCCGATGGTCGATGGGGCAGACGAGTTCTAGAGTGGAGACCACGAACGACACGCCCTGTAGGACGGCCTCCCGCCAGGTGGACCGACGACCTAAAAAGAGTGGCGGGAAGCGGTTGGATGCGGAAAGCTGAGGACCGGGTATGGTGGTGCGAACTGGGGAAGGCCTATGTCCAGCAGTGGACGACTCCGGGCTGATGATGATGATGATGATGATGATGAGTAACGTATATACCGTTTGGTGGGATCTTTAAACCAGTCAAACGATCTTGAAATAAAACTCAGATGTAGCTCTGATAATGAACTCAGCTCCAGAGCTAGTGAGTGGCTCACGTTAATCAAAGCCACGTTTGTGGTATTCACTAGTTCGATTCGCTGTATTATCTTCGCCACACAGCGCTGCACCTCCGCTTCGTGATCTTCGTAAATTTGGATGACACAATAGCAATATCGAATCATGAAAATAAAAGCAACAGCTAGAGATTTCTTCATTCTATAAATAAATTAGATAACCCAATAGGGTCGATAGTAAATCCAAACAATGGCGTCTTTTGCTTCTCCCGCTTGTCAGCGTTGATTACATTTTGTCACATCATCTCAAAAGCCGCCTGTTACTTAAGGTAAAGAGTTGTTTGGATAAGACCGGTGACGCGCCGATGTCGCCCGAACAAGGCGGGACACAGCCGGCCGTTGGTTACGGAATAAGTAGTACTTAGTAATTACAGATTACAATCGTATTTATTGTTATGTTGTTCAAAACTATATGTTTTTGTTTAAGTGTAAACCTATATTTCGGTATAATTAATAATAAATGGTGTTATAATTACCAGTCCCTCGGTAATATTTAATGAAACAATGGCGACGATATTCGGAAACTATTACCTATTGTCACGCCTCTACATTGACGTGTCATTGATGTAAATCAGATATGTAAACGATTTCGTCAAAACCTATAGGGGCCTAATCACACTTGCGACTTGCAAGCGAGTTTTATATAAATAAATGATAAATATCAGACAACCTCACACAAATCAATCTAGTCCCACAGTAAGCTCTAGTAGGCTTGTGTTATGGACACTAGACGACGATAAACATACTTATATAGATAAATACATACTTAAATACAAATAACATCCAAGACCCAGGCACAAATACTCGAGTTCATCACACAAGTATTTGCCCTTGCCGGGATTCGAACCCAGGACCGTCGGCTCAGTAGGCAGTTGCTTAACCACTGCGCCAACCGCGTCGTCGTTATATACAAGGATGCGTCGCGGCGAACTCGCTGCGTGATCGCCTTCATACAAAACTCGCTCGCAAATCGCAAGTGTGATAAGGCTATAAAATACCTATAATACTTTTTAGTTCTTTTCAGATATGTCTGATAAAATAATTGGTACTTGAGTGCAATCTTATAGTATGTCATTTTAAGTTGCCGTACTAAACAAAGAACCTTTATCTCCACATAAATGTGTCTTATGCGGTACGTCTACAACGCATACTATCACAGCATTCCTATAAGGAACAACCGAACCTATGCTCAAAACACGCTGACGTAGACGTAAACGCGACCGGCGGTCCACACGTCCCCGTCAGCAGCCCGCTTGTCGCACCACAGCTCAGTAGCTCGGTTAAAACTGAGCTAAACTAAGCTTAAATGAATATCGTTATTAGCAGATCAGATACTTTATTTTATTTGTGTTCAGTCTATTCTCCGATACGTCCAACGTAGATTTTATAGTATCAGGATATTTTGCAGTGCCGGTACCGCCGACCGCGGTGTGGCTCGAGTAGGTCCTTTTTCGACACTTCCGGCTATCTACCGACTTGATGACGTTTCTGTTCCTTACCATACATTTTTTTAGGATTGTGCACGTCTAATATGGGTCAAAGATATATTTTTTTTTTAATGTGTAATACTTAAATTAACATCCGTTTGATGGATCACAGTTTGCAATAGCGAAGACAATATATAATATTGTGTTACGTGTACAGATATTTAAAAAAAGCCCATACCTCACTAGTATGAAAATGTATTAGAAAACATGTCGTCCATAAGTCAAGGCCGTAGAAGTACATAAATAATAATAATTATAATATAATAAATAACACGGCTGACACACGTTGTCATATTTTGATGTCCGTAAATATTTATCGTTTTTTAATATATACGCAACGTTTTTAGACCATATTTTACACTATTCGAAATGGAAAATTTACTACAAACTATATTACCTTCGAACAAGACGAAGAAATGGTGTAATAGTGAAATAATAAGAAGGTAAACAGAGTGACATTTGTGTCAAATGTAAAACGGAACATGAAACGATATATAACAAGGAGCCAAACTAGACAGAATACAGCCGGAACCACAGCAAGCGCACGACCAACACCCCTGCCCGCCCTGTCGTCCTCCTCGCCATCGTCGTCGGGCGACGAGTTCGCCACAGCGCCCGACACCAGCGAGTCGAGTGACGACGAACGCGGGCCGCCGCCCCCGCCGCCGCGACCACCTGCGCGACGAGGACGGCCACCGCTGCCGGCACGCTTGGGGCCTACGGGGCAATCTGCTCCGACCACGGCTCCCGCTACCGGTGGTGTAGTGCGTCGCATGAGATGGTCTCAAGCCATGAACGAGAACGTCATGCGCGCCTACTACGGGGCTACAGAGGGGGGAATAAACCTGTCCGCGTACCGGGACAGGATGCTGCCTCTGTTTCTTGCTTATAATCCGACCATCGCCGTATCTGCGCAGCGGCTATCCGATCAAGTGCGCTTCATTCAGCGGCGCAAGCTGCTGGACGACGCGACACTTGATCGACTGCGCCTGGAAGTACTGGCCGCTCGCGCGGCTTCTGCGCCGGCTCGGGATCCGCCAGCTACGTCACCGGTTCCGGCACCAGCGCCCAACCTGGTGCCGGGGGTGCCGCTGACGGATCCCGATGCCGATGAGGAAGGCTGTGCGAGCAGCGTAAGTACCCAGGCCCATGACCAGCTGAGGAGGGCTTTGGAAGGCGGTATCGATCCGCACCTGAATCTAGGCCACGATTACCACGCTTACCAATGCATAAACGCAACTTAGCGTTAATGGGAGCCCTGGACGCTTTGCTAGACCCGTACCTTCGGGCTAGCGAAGATTTAGCTGATACCCACTCGATCATGTACTGCGGGGCCATCGCGGCGTGCCGCGTTGCTCGTGTCAGATTTCCGGACACTGACCGAGCACCGCGGACCGCCGGGGGTGTTCCTGCCTGGCAAGTACGGATCGAGCGGCGTATCGGCTCGTTTAGGACTCTCATTGCCAAGCTAATCTGCTTTAGGGAGGGCAACAATCGCCCTCGAGTGATGCGCTACGTGACACAAGCCTTCGCAGGGACTGGCACCAGGCCCTGTGATTACATGGCATGTGTCACGGAGCGCATCGACTACCTAAAGCAGAAAGTTTATGCATGGGGCAAGCCGTATTCGTCGCTACAGAGAGCGTGTGGATCGATTCCAGCAGAATCGTCTCTTTCAAAGTGACCAAAGGAAGGTATATCGAAAGTGGGAGGGAACAGACCAATGTGTGAACAACGGGCAACTGCCGGATCCTACTGCCATGATTAACTTCTGGCGTAGTATCTGGTCGGTGCCTGTTGAGCACACCGAGGGCGAATGGATGAATGTTGTCAGACGTGAGTGTGAGCCGATCGAAGCCATGGGGGCTGTGACTATCAGCCCCGATGATGTAAGGTGTGCGGCCCGTACGACCCAGAACTGGAAAAGTCCTGGGCCAGACGGGTTGTACAACTTTTGGATCAAGTGGTTCCATCCTCACACGAACGTCTGGCAACACAATTTCAAGACGCCCTCGAGCTTGGTTCTCTGCCATCTTTCATGACTACTGGTGTTACCTTCCTGCTCCATAAGTCCGGTAGTACCACGGAAGCGAAAAACTATAGACCCATCACGTGCTTGCCCACTTTATACAAGCTCCTTACGTCCATTCTGAGAACAAAAATTAACACGCACATTGTTGCGAACAACGTTTTGGCCTTCTCTCAGAATGGGTGTAGGGTTGGGTCCCGTGGTACTAAAGAGCTCCTCCTCATTGACACGACCATTTGCCAACAAGTCCGGCGAAACAGGGGGTCTCTCTCGGCCGCCTGGATTGACTATAAGAAGGCCTATGATTCGGTGCCTCATTCATGGCTGGAGAGGATCTTAGAGCTGTATAAAATAGACACAGCTCTAAGATCCCTCTTAGGCGCGTGTATGAGGCAGTGGACCACAGTCCTTCGTCAACCAGGTGGCGGGGATGCCCCCCTGGCCCGCAGGACTTGATAAGGATTGAGAGAGGTATTTTCCAGGGTGACAGTTTGAGTCCTCTGTGGTTCTGCCTAGCCCTGAATCCGCTCAGCACTCTGCTGAAGGATTCAGGACTAGGTTGCCGGCTTCGAAGAGGAGGTGAGGTCATTTCTCATCTGCTTTACATGGATGATCTTAAGCTGTATGCACCAAAACGCCAGGATCTGGTGGAACTACTGGAAGTAACTGAAACCTTCAGTAGCGCCATCAAAATGGAGTTTGGTGTAGACAAGTGTGCGGTCATGCATGTACAGCGGGGGAAAGTCGTAAATTCCGCTAACTTACTACTTTCTGAGACAATGTCCCTCAGGTCTATCTCCGAAGCTGAAACCTACAAGTACCTTGGTATGTCACAGTCATTGGGTATTGCGGACGGAGACATTAAGCAGGCGTTGAAGGAGCGTTTCTTTTGTCGCCTGACAAAAGTACTTAACAGTCTTTTGTCCGGTGGCAATAAGGCGCGTGCCTTCAACGCTTGGGTGATGCCTCTGCTCACTTACTCCTTTGGCATACTAAGGTGGACTCAGACTGAGCTGGACGCCCTGGATACGAGGGTCCGTCAGCTGCTCACTACACACCGCATGAGGCACCCACGCTCGTCAGTTATGAGACTGTACATCCCGCGTAAGTGTGGAGGCCGTGGCTTTTTAAATGCCAAGGACCTCCATAACCGTGAGGTGTGCAGTCTTAGGGAGTATTTCCTAAACAACGAGTGTGGGATTCATCGCGATGTAGTAGCAGTTGACAAAGGCCTCACCTCTCTCTCCTTAGCAAACGAGAATTGGCGCAGACCAAAGGTGCTTAGCACCGATGACCGCAGGGCCGTATGGAAGAGCAAGGAGCTACACGGGTGGTTCTACAAGGCCCTTACGGGGCCCGATGTAGATCTGCTCGCGTCGGTGAACTGGCTACGGTTTGGGGATCTCTTCGGGGAAACCGAAGGTTTTGTCTGTGCAATTGCGGACGAAGTAATGATGACGAACAATTACCGGAGATATATCCTGAAGGACGGTACGGTCGACATTTGTCGGGCATGCCGCCGTCCCGGTGAGTCACTCAGGCATATAATCTCCGGTTGTTCTCATCTTGCTAACGGCGAGTACTTGCACAGACATAACCAAGTAGCCAGGATTATTCACCAGCAACTTGCTCTTCGATATGGTCTTGTGGGGTCTGAGGTGCCGTACTATAAGTACGCACCGATGCCAGTTCTTGATAATGGTCGTGCCACGCTCTATTGGGATCGATCTATCATCACGGACAGGACTATTGTAGCCAATAAGCCTGATATCGTGCTGGTAGATCGATCCAAGCGCCAGGCAGTGCTCGTTGACATCACCATCCCCCATGACGAGAACCTCGTGAAGGCTGAGAAGGACAAACTCAGCAAGTACCTTGACTTGGCTCACGAGGTGACTGCCATGTGGGATGTTGACTCGACGATCATTGTCCCGATAGTCGTTTCGGCGAACGGTCTTATAGCGAAGAGTCTCGACAAACATCTTAAGAGACTCTCGCTAGATGGCTGGATCAAGGGCCAGATACAGAAGGCGGTACTCCTGGACACGGCGAGCATCGTCAGGAGGTTCCTCTCTCTGCAGCCCTAACCACCGGTAGCCTGGGCCCTGCCCCGCTGCCGGCGGCACCCTAGGTCAGGTTTTTTATAATATGTTTATATATTTTGTAATTTCTTTATTGTATTTTACTTTTTATATATAGATATTGTAAAAACCTAGCCTAAGAATTAAAATAAATAAAGGAGATAATAATAATAATAATAGCCTTTATTCATGCAAATAAACTTGCTACAATTCATTAAATTACGATTAATTATTAAATAATTTAAGTAAATCACAATGACATAAAAATCGAACAATTTTGTAAATATTAACTATGATAATTATAACATGTCATATCAGGTTGAATCTATCTAATCCTACGTTGTGTGAATGCGTGGCGCCTTGTGCGCAAAAGGCCTCCCCCAACCTTTCCCATTCTTTCCTATCTTGGGCCGATCTCCACCAATATTTATCAAATATTTTCAGTTCATCCGTCCATCTAAGTCTAGGTCTGCCTCTCTTTCTTACTTTGTCTCTTGGCTGCCATTCTGTTGTTATTTTTGTCCACCTGTCATTGGTCAGTCTACATACATGTCCTGCCCAGGCCCATTTGATCTTCTTAGCTGTATAAATAACATTTTTTATGCCAGTTTTCTCACGTATTGTTGTGTTTCTTATTCTGTCCTTTCTAGTAATGTTTAGCATCGATCTTTCCATGGCTCTTTGGCATACTCTTAATTTGTCGCTCTGTTTCTTTGTAAAGCTCCATGTCTGTGAACCATATGTTAGCGTAGGTAGGATAGCTGTGTTGAAAGTAGCTTGTTTTATTTTCATGGAAAGGTCGCTTTTCATGATGAATTTTAATGCCCAATATTTTAAAAAATTAAATGAATAAGGCGTTACTTTGCGGATATACATATTAACTAAAAATAGTAATATTGCTTTGCTGATCCGCGATATAATAACGTGCCAGTTAATTTGTGCTAACCCACAAAAATTAGCACAAATTAACTGGCACGTTATTATATCGCGGATCAGCAAAGCAATATTACTATTTTTAGTTAATATGTATATCCGCAAAGTAACGCCTTATTCATTTAATTTTTTCATCAGCAAATATTATTACGTCATCAGCAAATCTTAGGTTATTTAATTTCTTTCCGTTTATATTAAGACTAAATAATGAAATACAAATATCTAACACAATAAAAATCAATAAAATCTTCAGTTCTTATGCAATATCTCAATCACAAAAATTATCATTGACAAACAGTATCCAAAAACCAAAATCATGAAAATACCTTTCAATGATTTTAAAGATTGAGGCTTCTTCTCAAATGGCTTCTGACGTATGTCATTGTACGCGGAAAACATATAGTATTCACTTAAAATACTATCCAATGCCTTGTCAATTAAACCTGCAGATCGGGCCCTCAGGAGCAGCCTGTTCAAAGGCTCCACCAGTGAAGACCCTCTGCGAAGGTACATGGTGTACTGAATCGCATCAAAGGGTTTTTTTATCATGTATCTATTTGTATAAGAAAAGTTCCGAAGTATTATCATGTCAGTGATACCCATCGTGAAAGTATACAATGGCGTCTGTCTGTTTTCCAGCATATCATAACACGCATATGGATTATGCATGCAAGAAATGTTATGAACATTTGAGAATTTAACACCTGGATGACTGTTTAAGTAATCGCGGGAGAGCCTACTCATTACAAGCTGAAAACTGGAGTTAAGTTCGTCAACAGTTTCAGGTTGGTAGCCACGAACGGGTTTTGTTATAGCGCTGAATATACACCCCTGAGTTGCGCTCGATATTATGAATGTAAACAGTAATATGCTCCACAGTACTAGTCTGTACGGTATGCCAGTTTTAGTTTGTTTCTGAGGGATGTTATTTAAGAAGTAACCCCACATTATGAGTACGTCTCGGATTGCGTCCACGCGTCCTTTAAACATCCCCACAGACACAACTATGATACACATTACGCAAAACGTCCCCAACACTGCCCACACGGTTGCTGCGCCGAGCAGCGAGAGAACTGCCGACCAATTGTCGAGGACTTCAGCTGGAGTGGTTATAATACGCAGGTGATCAACCAAGAAAGGATACACGAAATCGAAACTCATGGCGCGATTGAAACTGAGGTCATATTTACACAAAGCTCCTTCTACGTTGCCTATTTCAAGTTGATGCAAAGGTTCATTGCAGATAATATTTCTTTTAATCTTTGCAGATGTTTTATATTGAACCGCTTGTATTGTGATATGTTCAAATTGAGCAATTAATTCTATAATATATTCCTGAACTGTCAGCGACTGCAGAAGACTTTTTCTAAACTTCATGAGAGGCCATAACGCTTCTCCAGCAAACTTCACGTGACACCCTCGTAGACTGGTTTTTCGTGCCACCACAAAGGCTTTGTCAATATTCTGAACTTGGGAACAATGGGATAATAGTTTCAATATTTTGAATACAGGGCGAACACATTTATCGCGCTCCAAACCAAAGGAGTACACCGCGTCAGAAACGACTAGAGCTACGTCGTGAATTAGCATACTAAGTAGTAAGTTTGATATATCTTGAAAGGAGTCTTTAATGTCTTCGATGATTATTACGAATTTCGCTCTAGGATTCCAGAAAGGATCTCGTTTCAATAACTTCAGTCCACGTGAAAGCATGGAACTATTCGTGCACTGCATAACGTATATACCGTACAATACAGTGTCGTTGGGCCAGTCGAACGATCTTGAAATAAAACTCAAATGTGGCTCTGATAATGAATTCAGCTCCTGAGCTAGTGAGTCGCTCACGTTAATCAAAGCCACGTTTGTGGTATTCACTAGTTCGATTCGCTGTATTATCTTCACTACACAGTCTTGCGCCTCCAAATCGTGATCTTCGTAAATTTGAATGACACCATAGCAATATCGAATCAAGAAAATAAAAGCAACAGCTAGAGATTTCTTCATTTTGTACATAAATGATTGAACCCAATAGGTTCGATAGCAAATCCAAACAACGGCGTCTTTTGCTTCTCCCGCGTCTATCAGCGTTGATCACAGTTTGTCACACGTCTCAAAAGCCGCCTGTTACTTAAGGTAAATAGTTGTTTGGATAAGACCGGTGACGCGCTGATGTAGCCCGAACAAAGCGGGACACAGCCGGCACGATTAGCCAGTGTTTGATTACGGCACATAATAAGTATTTAATACTTAGTAATTACAGGTCACAATCATATTTATTTTTATGTTACTCAAAACTATAATGTTATCGTCTAAGTAAACCTATATTTCGGTATAATTAATATTAAATGGTGTTATAATTACCAGTCCCTCGGTAATATTTAATGAAACAATGGCGACGATATTCGGAAACTATTACCTATTGTCACGCCTCTACAATGACGTGTCATTGATGTATATCAGATATGTAAACGATTTCGTCAAACCTATAAGGGCCTTATCACACTTGTGACTTGCGAGCGAGTTTTATATAAATAAATAAATAAATAAATAAATAATCAATATCAGAGAACCTCACACAAATCAATCTAGTCCCATAGTAAGCTCTAGTAGGCTTGTGTTATGGACAAGAGACGACGATAAACATACTTATATAGATAAATACATACTGAAATACAAATAACATCCAAGACCCAGGCACAAATACTCGAGTTCATCACACAAGTATTTGCCCTTGCCGGGATTCGAACCCAGGACCGTCGGGTCAGTAGGCAGTTGTTTAACCACTGCTTCAACCGCGTCGTCGTTATATACAAGGATGCGTCGCGGCGAACTCGCTGCGTGATCGCCTTCATACAAAATTTGCTCGCAAATGGCAAGTGTGATACGGCCATAAAATACCCAACTTTTTTGTTATTTTCAGATATGTCTGATAATTGATAATTGGTACTTGAGTGCAATGTAACTCGTTCAACGGCCAGGCTTATATGTCATTTTAAGTTTCCGTACTAAACAAAGAACCTTTATCTCCACATAAATGTGTCTTATGCGGTACGTCTACAACGCATACTATCACAGCATTCCTATAAGGAACAACCGAACCTATGCTCAAAACACGCTGACGTAGACGTAAACGCGACCAGCGGTCCGCACGTCCCCGTCAGTGACCCGCTTTTCGCACCACAGCTCAGAATGTAGATTAGCTCGGTTAAAACTGAGCTAAACTAAGCTTAAATGAATATCGTTATTATCAGATCAGACGCTTTATTATATTTGTGTTCAGTCTATTCTCCGATACGTCCAACTTAGATTTTATAGTATCAGGATATTTTGTAAAGCACCGATAGTTGCGGTACCGCCGACCGCGGTGTGGCTCGAGAACGTCATTTTTCGACACTTCCGGCTATCTACCGACTTGATGACGTTTGTGTTCTTTACCACACATTTTTTAGGATTGTGTACGTCTAATATGAGTCAAAAATAATATTTTTTTGTAATGTGTGATACTTAAATTTAGCATCCGTTTGATGGATCACAGTTTGCAATAGCAAAGATAATATACATTGTGTCACGTGTACATATATAAAAAAAAAGCGCATACTACACTAGTATAATGAAAATGTATTAGAAAACATGTCGTCCATAACTCAAGGCCGTACAAGTAGGTACATAAATAATAAAATACAATTATCGAACACCATAAAAATCAATAAAATCTTCACTTCTTATGCGATATCTCAATCACAAAAATTATCGTTGATAAACAGTATCCAAAAACCAAAATCATGAAAATTCCTTTCAATGATTTTAAAGATTGAGGCTTCTTCTCAAATGGATTCTGACGTATGTCATTGTACGCGTAAAACATATTATATTCACTTAAACGACTATCCAATGCCTTATCAATTAAACCTGCAGATCGGGCCCTCAGGAGCAGCCTGTTCAAAGGCTCCACCAGTGAAGACCCTCTGCGAAGGTACATGGTGTACTGAATCGCATCAAAGGGTTTTTTTATCATGTGTCTATTTGTATAAGAAAAGTTCCGAAGTATTACCATGTCAGCCATATCCGTCGTGAAAGTATACAATGGCGTCTGTCTGTTTTCTACCATATTATAACACGCCCTGAGACTCATGCAAGAAATGTTATAAACATTTGAGAATTTAACACCACGACGACTGTTTAAGTAATCGCCGGCAAGCTTACTCGTTAAAAGCTGAAAACTGGAGTTAAGTTCGTCGACAGTTTCAGGTTGGTAGCCACGAACGGGTTTTGTTATAGCACTGAATATACACCCCTGAGTTGCGCTCGATATTATGAATGCAAACAGTAATATGCTCCATAGTACCAGTCTGTACGGTGTGCCAGTTTTAGTTTGTTTCTGAGGGCTGTTATTTAAGAAGTAACCCCACATTATGAGTACGTCTCGGATTGCGTCCACGCGTCCTATAAACATTCCCACAGACACAACTATGATACACATTACGCAAAACGTCCCCAACACTGCCCACACGGTTGCTGCGCCGAGCAGCGAGAGAACTGCCGACCAATTGTCGAGGACTTCAGCTGGAGTGGTTATAATACGCAGGTGATCAACCAAGAAAGGATACACGAAATCGAAATTCATGGCGTGATCTAAACTGAGGTAATAATTATTGCCCAAAGCTCCTTCTACGTTGCCTATTTCAAGTTGATGCAAAGCTCCATTGTAGATAAAATTTCTTTTAATCTTTGCAGATTTTTTATATTGAACCGCTTGTATTGTGATATGTTCAATTTGAGCAATTAATCCTAAAATGTGTTCCTGAACTGTCAGCGACTGCAGATTAAGATCTTTGCCAAAACTCATTAAAGGCCAAAACGTTTCTCCCGCAAACTTCACGTGACACCCTCGTAGACTGGTTTTTCGTGCCACCACAAAGACTTTGTCAATATTTTGAACTTGGGAACAATGGGATAATAGTTTCAAAATTTTGAATACAGGGCGGTCACATTTATCGCGCTCTAAACCAAAGGAGTACACCACGTCAGACACAACTAGAGCCACGTCGTGAACTAATATTTTAAGTAGTATCTTTGATATAACTTGTAGGGAGTCTTCAATGATTATTACGAATTTCGCTCTGGGATTCCAGAAAGGATCTCGTTTCAATAACTTCAGTCCACGTGAAAGCATGGAACTATTCGTGCACTGCATAACGTATATACCGTACAATACAGTGTCGTTGGGCCAGTCGAACGATCTTGATATAAAACTCAAATGTGGCTCTGATAATGAATTCAGCTCCTGAGCTAGTGAGTCGCTCACGTTAATCAAAGCCACGTTTGTGGTATTCACTAGTTCGATTCGCTGTATTATCTTCGCCACACAGTGCTGCACCTCCGCTTCGTGATCTTCGTAAATTTGGATGACACCATAACAATATCGAATCATGAAAATAAAAGCAACAGCTAGATTTTTTTTCATTTTGTACACAAATTGTTAAACACAATAGGGTCGATGGTAAATCCAAACGACGGCATCTTTTGGGTCTCTCGCTTGTCTATCAGCGTTCATCACATTTTGTCACATCGTCTCAAAAGCCGCCTGTTACTTAAATTATTTAAGAGTTGTTTCTATAAGACCGGTGACGCGCCGATGTCGCCGGAACAAGGCGGAACACCGCCGGCACGATGAGTTAGTCTTTGGTTACGGCACAGAATAAGTAATACTTAGTAATTACAGGTTATAATCGCTTGTTCACCTGTTCCTAGTATTTATTGTTATGTTTTTCAATTTTATATGTTATCGTTTTAGTAAACCTATAGGTATCATTAATAATAAATGGTGTTATAGTTTCAAGTGCCTCGGTAATATTTAATGAAACAATGGCGACGATATTCAGTAGCTAGTACCTATTGTCACGCCTCTACATTGCACGATTTAGAGATTCTGTTAGACAAAGGCGTCAAGGTACGTCATGCAGTTTTAGCTTTGGGACAGTGACTAAAATAAGGTGTTTGAGGCGTTTAACATTATCAGTGGAAGCCAACATTCCTACCAAGCGCGAAAAACGCTCGATACAAAAAGCAAATTTTTAAAAATCAGCTAAACTAATTTCAAAATAATATCGTTATTATCTTGGTATAACAAACAAAGGTATGGCACTTCGAAATGACAGGGGAGACTGTTGACGTTGTCACGCTATGATTGGTTGATTCCGTTTTTTTTTTTTTGGATTTTATGGCTTGGCTGCAGAGGCCTTTAAGCCACGGCTTAATTTCTTGAAATGGCTTCGCAGAATTTACATTCACATTAAATGTTTTTAATTGTGTTTTTAATATATTTGTATATTGGTTGATACGTTTCACTGTTTTTTAATAGTTCTATGAGCGGCGGCGGGCGGGAATAAATAACACTGTAATTTTGACACACATCACTGAGTTCACTTGCAAGTATTAACCTGTCAATTGGAAAGCTTTGACAGCTGAAGATAATGTGTTCCATGGTTGCTTCATTAATTCCACAGAAAGTGCAGACACTACTTTGGATTATACGGAGTCTCGCTAGGTGTGATGGTGCGGCATTGTGTCCATATCGTAATCTATTTATGGTGGTGATAAAGTCACGGCTGGCTCTCTCAAGTCTGTCATACCACGGTCTTACAGGTAGGTCTTCTTGAATGCTACCGTACCAACGGCCTTTCGACTCTTGATCTTTCTTCCACATCTGCTTCCATAACGTGCTTATAGCTATATTTACATAATATCGGTAATCAGTCATAGGTACATACATGGAGTCGGAAACATCAAGTGCATTTATACCTTCGAAAGCAACTTTATCTGCCATTTCGTTTCCAGTAATTCCTCTATGAGAAGGTACCCACATAAACGAAATATCTATCCCTTCAAGATAATATTTAAATATCAATTCTTTGATTGAATATAAAATTAAGTTAGTTTTAAAATGAATTTTCAAATTCTTTAACCCCTCAATCAAACTAAGGGAATCAGTTACAATTAAAAAATATTTACAATTATTTACATTATTGATTCGTAAAAGAGCTTGATAGACAGCATAGGCTTCTGCAGTAAATATTGTACAGACATCCTGCAAAACAAAGCTCTGAGAGAATTTTATTTGAGGATCATAAACAGCACAGCGCACATAGTCACTGCCTTTACTTCCATCTGTATAAAACGTGTAATATTCATTTTTTGAAAGAAATTCTAACATGTCTAAGTTGTTTCATACTGTTGAGTTAACAATTTTAATTGGATGTATAATACTTGTGTAGTTAGTGGAATAGCAAGGCCATGGGTGCTGCTTTCTGATTTTCTTACAATTGCTTTCTATTTCCAGAAAAACATGGAACAACATTGGGGAGTTGCCAATTAGGAGACCCTCTCCTGTTGCTAAAGGACCCGACATAGTGATTCGATGAGGTAAAATTTTATTAATAATTTTTGTGTTATTGGAGTACAGCAATTTGAGGCAATACCTTTCAGCTAGGACAAGACGTCTCAAGATAAGTGGCATAATTTTGGTCTCAACTTCCATGGCCCTTATGAGAGTTGAGCACATTGCACCAGAAATTATTCTCAGAGCCTTATTCTGCAAAATGTCTAGTTTCTTTGCATGTGGACTGTTAATATCTCTTATAATACTCTTCCCCTCGGACCGCCTTCTGGTGTAGACGTGACCCCCTAATCCGCGAGTGACTATTTCTTATAAAAAATCAAATTTTGAGTAAATTAATTAAGTTCAATAAAATAGGAGTGCATACTAATTAAGGAGTTATCTACGCGGTGCGACGACACGCGCCTGTGCATTTCTGCTATCCTAGTACCAGCGGTTGGCGAGAACCAGTCAACTGCACAACCGCGCCTGCCGCACGGCCATTGGATCGCCCTTATCGCTTCTGCACCGTGATTAGCGGAGCGCCCACTCCATTCTATCGACTTAACACTAAGTTACAGTTCAACCTACGGTCGTTTATTATTGCCTGGTACTACGATGAAGCGCTTCGACTGCAACAAGGAGAAATCGCTCTCAGAGACGGAGATAACCGCAATGTCAGACGACCAAACAACTCCAGACAATAGATACGTCACCACACGCCACAAAAGAAAAAGGGAAGATGATTTTGCGCAATTTAAAGATGAAATTTCAGCTATGATGACTGCTATGATGGCATCACAACTATCGGAAATAAAAAAAAAATACACGCATGTTAAATGATATAAAGCAGACAAATATCAGCATAGAGGACTCTATTTCCTTTTTGTCCGCCCAGTACGAGGAGTACAGAAACAAAATTGAAAAACTTGAAGCCGATGCAGTTGAAGATAGAAAATATATCGCCTCCCTTGAAGCCAAAATTGAGAACATGCAGCGAGAGAGTCGCAAGACTAATCTTGAAATAAAAAATGTGCCGTCCCAAAAAACAGATTCAAAAGAGAGCCTGATTAGTATGGTGTCGCACTTAAGTCAAGCCATAGACTGTCCCGTTAAGACGTCAGACATTAGAGATATTTATAGAATTAAAAATAAAAAGGAGGCGTCAAAAACATCAACTGTTGTAATTGAAACCACCTCGACATTGCTCAGAAATCAAATACTAAAGAAATGCAAAGACTTTAATATGAAAAAACGAGAAAATCTATGCGCCAAACATCTCGGACTGACGGACAGTCCAGATACACCTATCTACATCTCTGAACAACTGACGCCACTGGCCTCTAGGCTTTATTTTCTGGGCAGAGATCTCAAAAGAAGGAATATCTTTAAACACTGTTGGACAAGTTACGGACAAGTTTACCTCAGAAAGGAAGATCAATCGACGATAATACCAGTGAACACTGAAACTCAAATAACCCGCTTAAGTAAGGAGCCGCCACGCAGAAAAGATGACAGCCCGCCAACCACCGAAATACACCGCGAATCAGTTAGTGCCCATACTGAAATAAATAAATGACTACTGCTGCAATTTATATCATGTGATCCCTACAAAGGTAAATTCTCAAATTATGTAAGAAAAAACAACTATTATATAGCTAACTACCTAAAACAGTACATGTATTTAAAAAATCCACTTAGGTGGCTTAGCGGATTAATATTGTTACAATTTGTTTTCGACCATTTAACAATTACTATAAGGTTGATAATTACTCTCAGTATAAGAATGTCACAAACCGGCCGCATTACAAAACAAAGCGCCGACTTATTTCCTAATGCATCATGCTATCCTAGTAACTCTAAGAAATATCTGGCTCATAATATAATAAAAATGTATAAATATTTAAGACATGGAACTAGTAGACCTGAGCTACCATATTCTCCTGGTAATCAACACTGTGAATCGCTATCCGAAGACCCTAGACAAAAAAAATTATTACCTGTTAAGAAATTGGCACGATCGGATGTAACCTACAAACACTTATGCGCTCCTAGTATAATATTTAGATTAAAATATAAATTAAGCAGTTATAAAACGTATAATTATAACTACACAAACACAACTTACCTCTCCCTCACACACACTCCAAACACATACGTTCCACTTATGCGTACACCTCACACACACACACAAATAAAACTCACAGTCTACAAACACACATGCTTGGCAGCATTTAATAACTTATGTAGCCTTGGTCAAACACAGCAAAAGTCTCAACTGAAATTTACATTACTTATGTTTATAATAATGCTGAGTGCCTCTTTGGTACTATGCTTTCCTGGTAACATGCCTATGCATACACAACACCGCAAAATGAATACGTTTTTAATTTTAATAAAAAATTATAATGGATAGTAGACTAACGACTATAGAAGACATTGACCGCACTGAGGTTTCAAATTCCTTTGTTTGTAATATTCAGGAACTTACTAAACGTATCAATATAACTGTAAATGACTTAACACTTATCTCACAAAATATACGTAGCATATACAGTAATTTTAATGATTTAGAAACAACTTTGTCTGAACTTGATTTTAATGTTTGTGTAATAATTTTGACGGAATGTAGATTGAACATTATTAAACCCATCCCATGCTTACAGAATTATACTTCTCTTGCCACTACTAACAACCTTAATCAAAATGACGGAGTTGTGTGCTATGCACGAGTAGAGCTTAACTCAATGATTAAAGAAATAAAACTTACCCATGCCTCTTGTGTCCAGTTAAAAATAAACCAAATAATAATTTTAGGCATATATCGTTCGCCTTCAAATACCAATGCAGCGGAATTCATAGACTCCCTTTGTACTCACTTAGATTCTATAAAAACTTATAAAAATATTATAATCACAGGTGACATCAATATCAACCTTATTCCACGAACACAAGAGTCTGCGCAAGAAAAGTATAATCGTAATAACTATCTAAATAAGCTTTCTACCTACGGATTTTTACCAGGTCACAAGCTACCTACTAGAGAGGGCAGCTGCCTGGATCACATTATGCTAAAAACAGATATCGGAAAAGTGACGGCGTACGCCGCAGTTCTTAATACCACAATAACGGACCACCTAACCATATTTCTTTCTCTATCCGAGCAAATTGAGAATGTGACGCCTATAAAAGGGAATTATATTAACTTTTCTTTGGCGCTTTCACACCTATCTGAACAAAATTTTGAGTACCTTCTAACAAGTTCTGACCCTCACTTCATTATACAAGAGCTCACAACCCGGCTTCACGAATCATTAGCACATGGCAAATCAGTCAAACGCATACCTAGTACACAACGGATAATTAAACCGTGGATCACACCAGGGATACTAAAATGTATTAGACATAGAAATAAACTTCAACTTCAAGCTAGGACTGACCCTCACAATGAGACCCTGAAAATTATCTTCAAAAGATATAGAAACTTTTGCAACAATTTGATTAAGAAATTAAAGAAAAAATATGATAGTGAACAGCTTACTAAATCTGCGAAGAACCCTAAAGCTTTATGGAATACGATTAAAAAAGTTACTCATTATAAAACAAATAATAAACAAAGTTTGGAACTATTAAATACTAAATTATCTCCTATTACTGCTGTCAACCATGTGAATGAATTCTTTTCCAATGTAGGAAAACAACTTGCTCAAGATATACAAACTTTACACCCAACATCTCAAAATGTCAAGCTTAACCAGGCCATTATAACTAATTCAAATTCTTTTGCTCTTATGGATACAGATTCCTTGGAAGTGAACAATATTTTGATGAGCCTTAAGAGTGATAGTGCTCCTGGTTGTGATGAAATACCCACTAAATTTTTGAAGCTCGCCAGGGCTATTGTTATTCCAATAGTTACTAGATTGGCTAATCTGTGCTTTGGCATGGGGGTTTTCCCAAAGCAGCTCAAGCGGGCACTAGTCACCCCTGTGCACAAGTCCGGTGAGAGAGACGATGTCAACAACTACAGGCCAATTTCTGTTTTACCAGCCATCTCAAAAATTTTAGAAAAATTGATTAATTTTAGGCTGACTACTTACTTTAATAAATATAATATTATATCAGACTGTCAATTTGGATTCAGACAAGGAAAATCAACAGAAGATGCTGTCTTGGCACTTACTACGGAAATCACATGTCAAACCGAGAAGGGAAAAAAATGTCTTGCAGTTTTCTTAGATTTACGTAAGGCTTTTGACACTGTCTCTCTCACCCTCCTTGTGAAAAAGCTAGAAAAAATTGGAATCCGTGGGACTCCACTTGAGTTGTTGACTGATTACCTCCGTGACCGAGCACAGAAAGTCAAAATTGGTGTCTATCAGAGTGGCGAGCAACAGATCACATTTGGAGTTCCACAAGGTAGCGTCCTTGGCCCTACCCTATTTTTGGCCTACATTAATGACCTCACAAACCTCACTCTTGATGGAGGCCGTGTGTTTTCGTATGCTGATGACACAGTAGTTGTCTTTAGCGATGAGACTTGGGAATCAGTGTATAAAAAAGCTGAAAAAGGACTTAATACCGTACATGAATGGCTTAAAGATAACCTGCTTACATTAAACAGCTCTAAGACCAACTACATATGTTTCACTAAGTACGACAACACGCAGCCTTCCAATGATATAAAGCTTAAAATACATATTTGCAACGTCATAGATACTAAAACCTGTAATTGTCCCGCCATTGAAAAAGTCTATACAACCAAATACCTCGGTATAATCTTGGATCATCGACTGTCTTGGCATAACCACATATATTACCTCAGTGGAAGAATTAGAAAGTTAATTTGGATTTTTAAAATACTAAGACATATTGCTTCTACTGATTTGTTAAGACACGGTAAGTGCACGGTACGGTGATGATTATGATAATTAAAAGGCCTTTATCAAAATTAATATAAACACTGAGTGACATAATAGACTTGATGATTTGTTAAATTTCTTCTTACTATTTACACTTCAATTATAAGGTTTTTTCTCTAGTGTGTATTCGAATGTGTTTCTTCAAGCTGTCCGACGTCGGGAAGGCCTTGTTGCATATGAGGCAGGCGTACGGTTTCTCCCCTGTGTGGGCTCGCTGGTGTCGGAGCAGGTTGTTCTTTTTGCTGAATGTTTTGCCGCAAACATCACAAAAGACCTTTGTTTTGGTTTGGTCGGTTTCGTCTCCGGAGTGTTGTTTGTCGTGAACGCGGTCCGCGTCCGCCGCGGAACGGTCTGTAACAAATAGGAATGCTAAGTCTTGCTGAATTTTGAAACAGTGCTAAATGACAATTTATTTAGCATTTATTGCGAAATACAAAAAGTAAATAGTATTAATTGCGTACTTAATGCCATAAGGCATTTTTTGCCAGTTAACCATCCAAACAGAAACTTGCAGTTGGTGCAGGATCATTTAAAGTCGTTAGAAAAAATAATAATAACAAGACAAAAACAATCAGTTAAATATATATTAACAATATACATACACACATATTATATATTGTAATACAGATACATAAACATAAAATATATACGTACCCTTCCTTGCCAAACATCTTACTGACAATCAATCGTGAGAAGAATACGAAAAATGCACTTGAAGGAGGGTTTGCTCTGAGCTTGTCTGTTTAAAATAGAGACAAGTTGAGAAAGTGCCTTATCGAAAAAAAAAACAAATAAACGACCAATTGAGAACCTTTTTATTTTGAAGTCAGTTAAAATGGACGAGTTTGAGAAAATTACGAAGATTTTCAGATAATTACTTTGTGTCTAAATAATGACACAAAGGTAAATGAAGAAAGAAAAATTGAATGCGATCTACTACAATCGAAGCGGGGTTTGAACCCGCGCCCTCTGCATTTCCGGCGCATTGCTCTTCCAACTGAGCTATCCGATCGCTACGTCAATCACATCAAATCTTTCATCCCTTAATTCTTTACGCTACTGGAGCGCCCTCTGCGTCATACAATGTTTTTGAAATGCTTATGCGCATTAGCCATACCCTAGGATTGGCGAATTAAGGGATAATATAAATATAAAATATAATTTATTCGATTAAAATTAATAAATAGGGTAATTTTTTTTTTAATAATGATAATTTAATTAAATAAAATGAAACAGTAACGTACAACGTTACATCATTTACCTTTGTGTCATTATTTATAAAAATAAAAATGTGGTATTACCACAAAAAATATGGATTGATAAAAAGATTCTATACAAATACTTTGTGTCTAATTACCAACGGGAGCATTTGCCTATAATATAACAAAAAACAAAAACCATTCATATAATTGTTATTAAATTACTATAAATTACCTGTCTATTTTAGTATAATAATATCGTTTATTGCATATCACATAGCTATAAAGGTAGGTACAATATAGGGCACTTTTACATGTGATACCCTGCATAGGGCACAGCAATACGAGAGGACATCTACAGTTTAATAACTATTATTTTTAAGTAAGTTATACATACAATTTATTAAGACTTCAGATTCTACACTTTATCATTAAAGAAATCGTCTATATTATAGAAGCATTTATCGACTAAATAAGCTTTTAATTTTGTACAGAACGATTTTAGTTCGGTCTCATTTTTTATAAAATTAGGTAAGTGGTTATACATTTTTATTGTCATATAGTGGCTAGATGTAACGAACTTTAATTTTGAAAAAAGCTAATCTTGTATAGTTTATTTAAATTTCGGTCATTTCTTTTGGTTTGCGTTATCTGTGAATATAAATCTATATGTTTTCTAACAAATTTACTCGACTCCAAAATACAATTTGACATAACATAAAGCAGTAGTAAATACATACAGGGCGTTTGGTAGCTAGATGCGAAGCAGTAAGGGGATGATAGCCGAAGTATTTTTGAATATTATTAGCCATACATGTCTCAGACAAATATCTGTATTTATTTTTAAATTGAAAATTAAATAATTTCAGAATATACTCAGAATTAGATAGTTACGCGTCAACAGTGCCCTAATAAACGTAAATTTGTAAACAAAATCTTTTATTTCGGATAGTTTAATGTGTAATGGAGTAAATGAAACAACTGAAATGAAACACTTTGGGACCACAAAAAGAAAATGGAGTTCGAAATAATTTAAAATGTCTAAGGTTGGTACGGAGTCATTTCAGAGCGCCATAAAAAAAATTGAAAAAATAATACCTGATATGTTCAAATAAAGGGTTGGGTAACAGTTTATTGCTTTCTTTTAAGGTATCGCTCATTTACATTGCTTGTTAAATCTCTGAGTTAAGGAGTAAAAACCATATATAGGGAGCGCTCTTCATAAAACTAATATTTAATTCAAAAATCAAATTATAACTTTATTCCGCATTTTGCAAGTAGGCTAGAAGAGCTCGTTTACATGTATGTTAGGTAAATATAAGTAAGTTAACACTTTATTGTACACAAAAACTTATCCCTATAAGGGATCTCTTCCAGTTAACCTTTCAGCAATTGAGTAAGTACGAGAAGAAAATAGACAAAGTAACACTGTGTACAAAAAGGTATTAAAAATAATTAAACTATTAGTAGGTACCTACTTAGGTTTTATGTTATTTACCCATTTTTGATGATTTCTCGTGAAGCCGCACATGCCTGTTTAGATTAGTCTTCTGCGTGAACTTCTTCCCGCAAACATCGCACGCGAACGGCTGGTCGCCGGTGTGCACGCGCGTGTGGTCCGCCAGCCGCGCCGATTCCCTAAAAGTCTTCTCACACAAAGTGCATGAAAAAGGTTTCTCTCCCGTGTGAATTAACTTATGTTTTTTCAAACCGGATAACTTATTAAATGTCTTCTTACATACTTCACAACAAAAAATCTTAATCGGCTTAGGTGGTTTTGGCGGTTTAATTTTCAGTTTCGATTGCTTTAAGGCCTTTGCGATATGCCGTTCTTTGTGTATCGTCAAAACGGTCGCTTTCCTAAAGCTTTTATGACACATATCGCAAGCATAAGGTCTCTCTCCAGTGTGAACTAGTTGATGTTGCTTGAGTATAGATAAAGTTCTAAAATCCTTTTTACACACGTTGCAATTATAAGGCTTTTCTCCAGTGTGTATTCGAATGTGTTTCTTCAGGCTGTGTGATGCCGGGAAGGCTTTATTGCATATTCCGCAAGCGTACGGTTTTTCCCCTGTATGGACTCGCTTGTGTCGGATCAGGTTGTGCTTTTTGCTGAATGTTTTGCCGCAAACGTCACAGAAGATGTTTGTTTTGGTTTGGTCGGTGTTGTCTCCACACTGCTTGTCGTGCGCGTGACCCGCGTCCGCCGCGGACGCCGAGAGCGAATGCTCTGGAACAAATAGGAATGTTAACTCTTATGGAATTTTAAAACACAGTGGAAAATGGCAATCTAAAATAAAGACAAGTAAGAAAGTGGCGAGTTCGAAAAAAACACAAACTACCCATTGAGAAACTCCTTTTTCAGTCAGTTAAAATGGACGGGTTTTAGAAAATGACGAAGACTTTCAGATAGTTATATTGTGCACTATTAGGGTGCTGCACCGCGAGCGAGAGAGATATTTTTTTATTATATTACAGATAAACCTCCCGGTGCGGGAGCACCCTAAAATCAAACTTGTTAAATATGTCTGGATTGGAGAGAAGCCTCTGTGATATAGCTAGATATTTTGCGCCTTTTCAATTTTCTATTTAAATTCAGACTCTTAGGGATTGTTTACATCTCTAAGAAATCTATACTGTAAATGAGCCCTTAGATAAGTTATCTATCTCTGATAAAATAAAATTTCTATATATGAAGTATATCATTGATATTGTAATCAAAATGCTGATAATTTTTTAAATCTTAAAGTGCCCATACTTTTTTCCAGCATTTATCTACTACTATGCATAATAAAGTTCGAATTTCATAGTGAGATCGGATAGTTCTCCAAATACCTCTTCACGCAAAATAGGCACGTTGGATTGGATGTCGACTTGCAGAAAATGCCCGGCGCAACTAACTAACTCTCCAAATTCCTTTTTCCTTTGCTCTTCTATGTTATCATAAAATTCTAAATTTGTATTGAAAGTTATACTGCTATGGAGAGTGGTCATCATTTCAGGAAAAATCTTCACAGCGCCTGCGCCATGCACCAGAGTGCCGCCAATGGTATGAACCATATCAAAGCGCCTTACAAACATTTAAAAAAAAAAATTATGCCTTTAAGTCTTCTTTGAAGGATGATTTTTAAATAATCCTATTGTTAAAAGAATTCCGTAATTTATGGCATTTATAATCATTCCAATATTATTCTAATAATTGACATGAGATGAAAAACATTTAATCAAATATAACAATAAATTAAATTAAACAATAAAACATGAACATAAATTGACATGAAGATATTCTATGCGATTAATTTTAAGGTATTTTTCTAGGATTTATGTCTAGTATTTATTGTGTTATAGATTAAAATATTTTTTCCTGACATTTGAGCTTTATAATTGTTTGACCAGTTACTATCAACACCCAAAAAATATGGTCAGTCGGCCACCTGTGCAGACTAGTAGTTTATTTTTTCAACCTCGTGATTCGGCAGCATAATATTATTACCGTGGACCCTTAAAAGGACTACGAGAGGGACCATGGGTAAAAAAGGGTTAAAATTTTAATGGCCAAAAACTTCTTAAAACAAACCGATGCTCGTTATCTTCAATGCATGTTGAAGTTGGACGACTTTTTTATTATTTTGCCGTGGCGTCATGGTGAATTGCTTCATCGCTTGCAGTTCAAAAGGTTAATAAAGTAACCTAAAAAAGTTTGCTTTAAAAAGAAATTGGATGTTGTGGCTTGATTTTCTCACAGCAGTAAAGAAGTCTTACCGTCAGAATGTATTTGAGAGCTTTGGTCGGGGGGCCAGTCGGGCGGCTCGCTGTGTCCCCACTCCGCCCCCCCATCGTCCTGCGGTTCCTCCTTCACCGACACCTCCACTTCTAAAGGCGCCGCGTCCTCCTGTGTCCATGTCGGCTCCTTCTTGATAAACACCGTCTCTTGGCTCGAGAAGTCTGTCTGCTCACTTGTGCAGTCTGGTTCTTGTTTAATAGCCTCTATTTCTATTTGAATGGACACTGTAAGCAAGAGTTTGGCATTAATAAATTAGTTATACAACACTTTAATGTTTATTAACAGTCAAGCAATCATTTATTTATTTGTAAGAGGTACAAACATGTTACATTGACAAATAATAGTATCACTGTGCTTCGCTATATGGCATACAAATTTAGAAATACCAATAAAGTAAAATAAATAAAATAGGGCATGCCATGAGCTTATTTCTATGCTTATAATTTATTAAACAATGTTATTAAACAATTATTATTCAGCTAGGTCTTTTTTATTACTTCACTAAAAACTAATTTCACGATCAAAATATTCTTGATAATAATTGAGCCTTTTAGAAAGCACACTTTCATAAATCATCTTTTTCTAGAATATGAACTTTTAAGTACATCTTATTCAAAATCAAAACTGCTATTACGTTTGAAGTCTAAATAGACAAGAATAATCTCTCAATATTTTGTATTTGTACATGTGTAGGCCAGTAATATAAGTATGAATATCACAAAGTCAAACAATTGGCATGAGATTGAGGATTTCATCCAGGAATGGATAAAGTATGATATTGATAGGTATGATAACCAAAATGGCATTGAGATACAGGTTAATCCATTGATACATAAGACATAATATTACTATGTGTTTGTATGTGAATATTTAAATGTAAAATTTTAATTTGCATTATCAATCACAGCCATGTAATCATGACATTGGAAGAAGAGTCTGTATTATTAATGTATAGGTTTTAACATAGGAATGACCATGTATCTACCAGCATCTCTGGCACAGCTGTCACAAGCGACTATTTCTTGCGCGAGATAATTGCCTGTCTCTGTCAATGCAGTAATGTGAGAGAGTAACAGGTGCGCTATGTCGCGCAACAAGAGTTGCAAAGCATAGTTCTGCTAGACGGGGAGACCCCATAGTCGAGCTGGCAAAATCTTGGCAAATAAGAGTGGTCATAATTATAGAATGCCTACTGATTTATTAACTTAATATGAAACTAGGATTAATGTAATGATAAATGCCTTTGAAAGTATTTTATGCTGCTTATAAAATCTCAATGTATTGACATTGTCAGTTCAAAAAACATAATTTGTCCCTTTCGGGGGGCAAAACTTAAGAGCTTGTATGAATCTAGGTTATGTTGCTATTACAATGGATTATAGAACAGGGAACGTTCTTTATTCTCACAGGCATTGAATCAGAAAATTACGCTCTGGAATCCTTAATTTCGCTAATGTCCACCGGAAAGACATGCACCTAAATCTGACAATGACCCATATCTATATGGAATCATTAGATAATATTGGTGTCTTAGAAAAGATAGAATAATTTATTGACTAGAAATCACAAGGAAAAGGAACATTTATTCCAGAACCCAGCTTTCGATTCACATCTCATATAATTAACTAATAACCAATTAAAACTAATGACCAATTTTACTAATAAATTATATTATTCACATAAGTTTGTATTTAGATTTCTTCATACTTATGTCAATCCACAACTCCAACTGTACATACGACTGCCACAGGTTTGCCGCCTTTGCCGGGCCGGTTGCGGGGTTTGCCAAATACACATTTGTTATTTGTCGTACGAAAGAAATACCCCGAAACTTACCGGGTTCTGCGAGGCGTACGACGCGTGAACCCTGTGACATGCTGTCGGGACGGGAACCAGCCGGCGCTTTCCTTCACTACGCCTGGAGCCGGCGAGGCAGAGAATTAATTTATTTCTTATTGAAACTTCCTACACAAAAGTCAGAAGAAATGGCGGACGAAAGCGGTGTAATTGTAAACAATAAAGTAACTTTTGAAGGGACGAATTAGTGACCAAGTAACACTGATAATAGATTAATTGTACACTAATGAAATAAGATTAAATTCGTAAATGTTGCAATAATCAATACAGTATGCAACACGGCATAAACATAATCGGACGGTTTGACAAGTGACGTGACACGTAACAATTGTCATTGTCACAGACAACATAGATTTTTTAATATTTATTTTAATAATGGAAATTAAAACAATACGTACAATCAATTAAAACTAAAATACATAAAATAAGTGACAAACTAAGGAGCTACTTAAAAAAGAATTAGGGTTCCAGTACAGGAGCCACCCGGGGCGAAAAAAAAAAACAGATTTCCGATTTACTGAAAATTACCGCCAAATTTAAAAATTCTAGCACATATTTCATCGCCAATGAGCAATAACTGCTACCAATGCAATGGTGCAGATATATTAGTTATTCGCGATGAAAAATATAATTTCAAAAATACCAAAATTGTTTAGCCCTAGTTTGTACAGCGATACTAGAGCTAGAATTTTAAAATTTCGCGGTTATTTTCAGTATCACGTTTCGATAGCCAGACTCTAACTTATCCCCATTATCCTATCCACCTTCCACCTTCAATACATATTGGATTTTTTAAAGAGACAATATTATCGCGCAATAATATTGAAAGCATTTCACAAATTTGGCTATTGATCGGTTCTTTTATTTGTACTTCTTTCTTTTATGGATGACATCTGTGGCTCGAGTACTCAACTCAACTCCAACTGTATCTGTATCACTATCACTATATCAGATCACTATCAATTGCTATCAGATTTTTTTTGCGGGAATTCTGTGAAAGATGGTCGACAGTGATTTGTAATATTCATTTCAGTGGTTTATTGTGGGATTTAGTGCATAAAATTAGTGCCGTTTTGTGTAGTAATGCTCATTAAAGTGAACTTTGATGTGGAATGTTGCAAATTCATTGGAAAATCAAAAGATTCTGTGATATGTGAAACGTGACTTTTTCATACAGATCACCTCTGCTAGGAACCTTGGCTTCACGACCTGAATGTGCAGAATTGTCGCCGAAGCTTCCAGAAAGCTATAAAATGATTGGCATTAGTATTTTATAGCAAATTACTGAAGACATAAAATAGGCTTGGTTAACCTATAAAACAGACAAGGCTGTATGGGCTACGATCCCTTTGCCTTTCCCGTAAGGGACAAATTTAACCAAAAAAAAAAAAAAAATCAATTGCTATCAAGTCAAGTGACAGTGACACTGACACTGTGACAATGACCAATGACAATAAAAACGTCATTTAGTTTAGAAAGTGCTGTGTTATTGATTTTATTTCAGCATTTTACGAATTTTGTTGGACAACATGTAAAGAGTTACTTCTTTGTTTGTTCGCAAATTTGCAATACAGTTCGACGATTGTACGAAGGGGTAATATTGACAATGATAATTACCTCAACCGCATCAGCCCAGCTGTAGAAAAGAGAAGCACTAGTCCCACAGCATGTTTGAGGATTCTCGCGTCTTGGTGCCTGTGGAACCCGGTAAGTTCCAGGGAATTTATGTTGTGGGCAAACACCTTTAATCTGTTGATTGAGTGAAAACCTTTCTCGTTTCGGATGCCTCTGTCCATTCATTGTCGACATTATGTAAACACTATTGCACATAAAAACAATATTGAGAAGAACTCAAAAATGTACAAATGTGAACTTCTATATCCCTGCTAGAGATTTCTTCCAGTTAACCTTGAGCAAATGAAAGAGAAAACTAGACATCAAAGTAATGTACCAACAAAGAAATGAATATGCACTTTAAGGCCATGTTTTTATAATAAACTTAATTACTAAAGTAATCTGATATGATGAATGTTCTAAAACCAATTTTACAGAACTTATCTAATTTAAGGTTTGGTGCCGTCCACATCGCAAACAGTAGCTAACAATTTTATTATGAAATTCAACTTCCAGAATTTCTAGTAGTTAAATTGTTACTTTTGATCGCCATCGCCAGAGGAATATTTTTAGAGGTGTTAAACATTTATAAATAATGCTGTTTATTCACATAAAATTGTGTTTCATTTGGCATTTATCTATCACAATTCACAGGTTTTTTCATAAAACAAATACATTCTAATTAGACAGGAGTGCTCATGTACATTTATTTAATTCACAAATATATTTTTTGAGTTCTTCTTACCATGGACTTTTGATGGCAATTGTGGTTCTAAAATCCAAAGTAATAAATTGTTAACATTTACATGTTCAGTCCCAACTTGGGACTGAACTTGTCCCAACCCTTATTATCACATATTTGTATTTTTTTTATATCTTCTTAAATGTGAAGCACTGTAAATACAAATTATTGTTTTATTTCTTAAATCAAGGGGTTCAAATCAACCAACGATGATTTTATACAAACACAAAAAAATAATAAGACTCCTCAATTATTCTGACTATTGCTTACAGTGTCCATTAAAATAGAAATAGAAGCCATAAAAGAGGAGGCAGATTCCACAAGCAAGCACAGAGACTTCTTCAAGCAGGAGGCTTTGCTAATCAAGGAGGAGCCAGCATGCATACCAGACACGGTGCCCGTCAAAGTGGAGGTGTCCGTGAAGGAGGAGCCGGGAGATGTGAGCGAGGAGGAGGAGGGGAACAGCACGGAGCCATCCGCGTGGCCGGCGGAGCAGAGACCGGCTCACGTGCATTGTGAAGGTACAAACAGTTTTCTTTAATTTGCATTTGAAATGATATGAGTGTACGTTTAAGGAAAATACTAGGTGTCTACTGATATTAACTTCTTGAAAAACCTTAGTCAGTCAAAAAAGTTACTTGCAAGTCCTTTTATTTGGATGAAGATGTCCAACATTACACTTTGAAATAAAATAAAAATTGTAAACTGCCTGAGAATAAAGAAAAGATCCCTGGGCCCAAGTTTTTTTGGGACCTGAAGAGATAGAAAATGTCCTTAGAATAGTTGGTATGTTACGAATTGGATGTTTTACACACAGAATTTGCCATCATTAAAAAGCTTTGTATGTAATGCACATAATACGGTATTTGATGACAGCTCAAATCTCATAAAGAGTAGTTGCTTTATGAAATGTCAAAAATCATCTATTAGTATGAAGTTTCTTTAGTTGGTGTTGAGGTTTTATATTAGTTTTTATAGTGTCTTTGTTTATTTGTCTATTTTTTTAAGAACTATTGTTTTAAAACCAGTTGTCAATATATTCTTGTGTCTAGCTGCTGTGTTTTTGTCCTCGCTCATATTAGTTATCGAAGATTCCCGTACAGTTGGGTCATTGTCAGTTCAAAAAACAAAATTTGTCTCTTCGGTGGTCAAAAGTTAAGAGCTTGTATGAATTTAGGTTATGTTGCTATTACATCGGATTATAGAAGAGGGGACGTTCTTTATTCTCACCGGCATTTAATCAGAAAATTAGGCCCTGGAGTCCTTAATTTCGCAAATGTCCACCGGAGCGACGCGCACCTAAATCTGACAATGACCCAGTTATTGTCCAATAAAAAATAGATTAAAGTACAAAAGTTACTGGTAGATAGAATAGAATACTCTTTATTGCACACCTCAAGAAGAAAGAAATACAAATACAGATGACACTGGTAGTTAATTTGGTTCCGCGTATTTTTGAATGTATGTTTAGTGGTTTCAATGATACCATTTATGTTCACTATAGTCAAATACCGTATTATGTTTCCGTACTTTGTGTTCGTGCTGGTCTTACAGAGCATTCAGAAACTATCGAGTTATGTTTGTAGAGGCAGTTGACAGCAACAGCGAAATTTTGCATTTACTTTATCAGAGAATGTCAGAGCGCCTTATAAACTAGTGAGATCAGAGCCGTCTCTCCCACTGGGCACTCTGGACAAGTGCCCAGGCGCCCCAACTCACGAGGTGCGTGTGGGGGCGCAAGTGGATCACTTGTATTTAGTCAGCTCCTTTTCTCTGAAACCATGTGCCGTGTGTACTTGTTAGTAGCATGTTTTGACTGTTTTCTTAATTTTTCAGTGTCTAACCATGTAAGTTGTGGATATGAATAAAGTCTATAATAATATATTTACTGGCCACTATGGCCCCTAAATTATGGAAAGTCAGGGCCTCGACGCTGTGCACTCCCGCCGCTGAGTGATACAGTCACTAAGCTACAAAGCTGTAAAGCGTCTTGTGGGTAAACAAAACATTCATCTTATTGCAGTTGCAGTGGACAGAACCAGTTCAAGCGCCTCCGGACAGCAGCCAAATGACGTATCCACATACATGGAGCGAACACATAGACAACAGCCACAGGCGGTGACTCAAGGGACCACGTCCAAAGTCGAGACATCGGACTCGGAGCTCAAACCATTCTCCTGCGACATTTGTCAGCAGAGGTTCAACCAAAAAAGCCATCTGAAGAGACACAAGCGAATACACTCCGGAGAAAAACCTTACGTATGTGAAGTGTGCCAAAAGCAGTTCACACAAGCGACCAATCTAGACAGGCACATGCGAACACACACTGGAGTCAAACCGTACAGATGTGACATTTGTGAGAAAACATTCGCGCAATCCAGTCAGCTGACAACGCACCGACAAACTCACACCGGCGAGAGACCATATTCCTGTCAAATATGTGAACAGAAATTCACGCGATTCCACAATTTAAAGATTCACAGAGAAACACACACCGGACTAAAACCTTTTTCTTGCGAAATATGTAAAAAAGCGTTCTCGCTGGATGTTCTTCTGAAGCGACATGAACGAGTTCATTCCGGGATCAAACCTCATTCGTGTGAGTTGTGTGGGAAGGAGTTTCTGCAGATGAGCACGTTGAAGAGACACGAGCGGATACATACGGGAGAAAAACCTTATTCCTGTGAAACATGCGCCCGGAAATTTGCTCATTTGAGCGCTTTGAAGAGACATAAAGGAATTCATAAGTGATGCATTAGGGAGAAGAGTGAGTTTAGATAAATGGGCAAGTTAGGTGATCTTTCAGGACATTGCTGAGAAAATAGGCTATGAAGTGCATATTTGTGAGTGTGTTTAGTAAAACGTCCCACTTTGTCGATTCTAGTTACGGAGTTACGGGCAGTTTAGTGAAATAGGGCATAACCTACCGAAAATCGGCTTTCAATAAAAAGTGATGGAACATACTGTAATAAAGCTATGATTTTGATGTCGACGCATAAATGTCCAATTTAAGCACTTTTTTAGGACCTCAAAGTTTAGAGCCTAGCGTCCCACTTTTTCGAATATCTGAAAAAATGGTCGATATCGTATTTGTGACTGTTTTAGGGAAAACTTTCTACTTTGACGATATGGAGTTATATTAAATATATGGAGTTATACTAGAGACATAATTCTTTCACCAAAAGATAGCTTATGCTCTGTAGTATTAGGAACTACTCATAACTCCATAGCGACAAAGTGGGACCTTTTCCCTAAAACAGTCACATTTAAATTTATAATACGTAAAACAATTCTTAAAAAATAAACTTGCCGTTGGATATGCTGATGACAGCACAGTTGTTGACAGATACACACCAGTGCAAATTTCAAGAGGAACGAAATCCAGTCTTGTCGAGAGGCGATGGTGGATCGATTGAACCAAACTCTCGTGGCAGTGCAGCCGAATGGGGAGATGCCAATTTAGTTGGATTCAATGCCATGAAGACTCAGGCGTGTCTGTTTTCCGCTAAACGGAGTCCCTTTGACCTGACTCCCACTTTCCAAGGTGTATCCGTACCGATTTCAGACCACCTAGAGCTTCTTGGGATGACCTTATCATCCAACCTGAACTTCGGCCAATAAATTGAATCCTTGGCTACAACTGCAGCAAAAAACTTGGGATCCTATCTAAGGTGAGGCGGTACTTCACGCCGGGACAGCTGCTTCAATTATATCAGGCGCAAGTCCGATCATGCATGGAGTACTGCTGCCATCTTTGGGATGGGTCCGCCAAATACCAACTGGCCGCCTTGGATTCAACTGACAAACGTGCGAAGAAGCTTATTGGCGACCCTGCCTTAGTTCAGAAAAAGCTGCAAAACCTCGAACACCGCAGGAAAGTCGCATATTTATCGGTTTTCTACCGCATACACTTTGGTGAGTGTGCACTAGGACTGCACGAATTAATTCCACCGTCTCCGTTCAGACAATACAACACTCGGCGCGGACTTGGATTCCACCCTTATGTTGTCGATATACCACTGATTCGTACGAAACGCTTTGCGTCTACTTTCCTTATGAGGGCAGCTAAGGAATGGAACTCTTTTCCTGCGCACCTGTTCCCCAATAAATATAACTTGGATCTCTTCAAGTCGAGAGTGAATAGTCATCTTCTAGCCAAGCATGCTCCATCTTAGGCCTTATTGTCCTCAACATCAGATGCAATCAAGGTTAAATGCATGGCTATTTAGAATAAAAAAAAAAAGTGAGCTCTCAGTTTGCTATTTGGGTTTGGGTTGTAACTGAGAGGTTCGTATCTGGATTGCGAAAGAACTAACGAGACAGATATAAAACGCGAATTCTGAAAGTTCATGCACTGTATTTTTTTTTGTATAGTGAAACAAAATAAATAGTCTCCTCATTTAAGTGATCACTTTGCAACATAATGTACTAAAAAACTACCGTTATAATTTATGAATGATATTAGAATTTTTTGATTAATTTGAATGTAGTTTATTTATTTTTTTGCAGCATAAATCTCTTTGATTTTAGTATCAATGGTTTAGCATAAATCTCGTACAGAGCTATTATTTAGTATCTACTTTTTTTACTGGATACATAATATTTGAAATGTTACAAATATTTACATGTTTATACGAGTTTCTTTTTTTGGACTTATGAGACCTCTTGTAACTGGGATATTATTATAATAAATGTTATTTCAAATAATTCCACCAAGTTGTCATTGACAAGCTCCCAAATCCCAATACACCTCAGGGTCCCTAAATCAACTTCTTTCTATCACCAATATGTTTGTTGATTCTAAAACACTATGATTTTTTTATAACTGGCTCTGTGAGATATTGTAGATTTCGCGAGTTTATTTCGAAATTATGACATATTTTACGTTTTCAACCCTCATATCGCCGCCATTAAAAAAAATCGCCAACCTAAATGAGAATCGGTTTGTCTGTAGGTGAGAACAGCCGGAAATCCAGCATACGAAAGAAATAAAACAGTTTGTAACAGATCACTGAGTGTTTAGTTCTGCTTTTGCTGCTGAAGTACATGAAGCAATATAAAACATTAATGAAACAAATAATAGTACAAGTAATTAAACATTTGCCCTGGTCAAAAATATGCGATTTTTATTAAAATATAAAAAATATTATATGATAACATTGACATTAATACGTGAATTTGCTTAGCAAATCATTAATTTTATTGAGCATACAGTATTTTAATAATCATTATTGCTAGTTTCCTCATATTTCATAAATAATTATATTAAAGAACCAATAATAGACCTGACAACAGAATAACGATCCCTACTACTCGTCAAATAAAATGAATTAAAATTGTGTTTTTTTTTTGTTAGTCGTAATTAAATTAAAATATTAATAAAACAAAACACTTTATTTTTCATGAATGAACACACTAATTTGTAATGTAACAGTGACACGGTGTAATTTAACAGTAGAACAGTGAAACTTACAATAAAATATCAATATCTAAAAAACAAACATTCTTACTTACTTTTCATGCGGGTAAAAATTACAATTTACGGTATGATGTTAAAATTTCGGTAAGTAATTGTCAAAATAAACATATCTTACAATAATTGTCAAAATAAACATATCTTCAACGGTGTCGTGTGTTTCTAATAATAACGAACGGTAAGCAAATAAACAATATTATGTTAAAATAAAGAAGTATTTAACACTTCACCTTCTGTCTGGTTCGCTTGTGCGTGAATCCGTTTATGAGCATTCAAATTGCTGACTTGCGTAAACTTCTTATCACACTCGTCACATGAAAAAGGCTTGATTTTGGCGTGAATCAGCTTATGTCTCTCCAAATGCGCAGACTGCGTAAACTTTTTTTGACATAAATCACAGGAATAGGGCTTTTCTCCCGCGTGAATTAATTTATGCCTTTTTAAATGACTGGATTGGGTAAACTCCTTCTTGCATAGTTCACATGAATACGGTTTTATACCAGTGTGTGTATTCCTATGCGTCTTCAGCTGACATAGCACCGTAAACTCCTTTTCACAGACTTCACAACTATAAGGTTTTACGCCAGTGTGAATTCTTTTATGCGCCTTTAAATAATTCATATATGTAAACTTTTTCTCACACACATCACAACTATAAGGTTTTTCTCCCGTGTGTATTCGTTTGTGTATAGTCAAATTACTGAATTGCGCGAAGCTTTTTTCACATACATCGCATTTGAATGGTTTCTCGCCCGTGTGGGTCCGCTGGTGCGTCATCAGATGGCAGAATTGCTGGAACTTTTTTCCACATATTTCGCAAGTGTGGTTCCTTGGAGGAATTTTGCGTCTCCGTTGACGAGCTGCGTTCTGTTCTGGCGCGCGCGCGGGCGAGGCGGCGAGCTGCCTGCGGGAGAGCGCAGGAGCTGCGTCCGGCGCGTCTGCAACATGACGCGTGTAGTCAGTAACTAACCTGAGTTTATTAGAATAAATAAATATTGAACAACCCGCATAAATCGTTATAATCCCATATTAAGCTCTAAAAGGCTTGTGTTACTTAAATTCATGGAACAATAATACCAATAATAATCCAGGAACAAATATTTGCACTTGCACCCAGAAGCCGACCGCGTCGGATTAAATTACCCGATTTTGCTTGACATATCATAGTATATATTCATATGTTAACAAAGATCAAGTTTGGCACGGTGGTCATTTTTAAATTGTAACATTAAATTGGTTGAATAACTTCAATATCTAGTCTAATATACATAAATAACCGGTATGTACAGTAGCGGAAAAAATCTATCATATTGAAATATTTTAACTTTGAGTTTAATAAGGATAGAACCCATATGAAAAAAAGTGTATATAATAATTTAGAACTTCTAAATAATAGGTACTAAAAATAATAACCATAATGTACCCATATGAAAATTGCCAAAAGTGTATATAATCATTTAGAACTTATAAATAATGGGTACTAAAAATAATAAGCATAATGTGTAATATGTAATATTTATATTTATGGCAACAAATATTTGGGTAGACCAAAAAAACTTTGGGACCCCAAACCAGTATCACCTAAAATTCAAATGAAACCAAAAAAAATATTACTTGCACCAAAATATGATAGCCTAAAATTACAATGCTTCTACCTATTTTAGTATAACTGCACTTCTTCTAATCGTATTCGAGCACCAAATTTAGTGAATGTGTACCAAATTTTGACGACCAAATGATTGCGATATTAGCACCTGAATTATACACGTGTGTTTATAAATGTATATTTGGTAGTGTTACCAAATAGAGTATATTAACGCCAAATTAAGTAAGTCTCGGTTCTCCCCGCTTCCCCGGCCAACACACCGCACGTTCCGGGCGCACACGACGTGATTCACCATTTTTGGTCACAAAAGTGATTTATTTGCCAATCAATTTTACTCTATCTGGTGATCAGTAATACAACTTTTGGTTATCATTTTAAATTAATTTGGGGATCAATTTTGGTGCTCATTCACTATTTCTTTGCCGTTACATGTTACTAAATCTAGTGCTCCATTAAATATAAGCCTATATTTATCATCCCACAGTAAAGCAAAAAGAAGCTTTATCACATGAAACAGATATTTTTTTTAGACATAAACAAAGTATTTCCCACATACACACCTGTTAGCGCGGGCATGTGCCGGGCGGGCGGCGCCAGCTCGTCCCCGCGCCCGTGCCCGCCGCCGCCGAGCTCGGCGCGCACGAGCGCCGCCGGCACCAGCGCCTCCTCCTCCTCCTCCACCTCCCACGGCGGCTCCTGCTTCACGAACACCTGCTCCACATCTGTTGTCTCCTCGTGAGGCTCCTCCTTTATGTCCACTTCTATCTTAATGGATACTGCAAACAAAAGTTATATGTTAACAGGGAAGTTTCCTGACAAGTTCCATTACTTTTTAGAGTTCCGTACCCAAAGGGTAAAAGCGGGACCCTATTACTAGGATTCCTATGTCCGTCCGTCTGTCTGATTGTCACCAGGCTGTATCTGTATCTCATGAACCATGATAGCTATACAGTTGAAATTTTCGCAGATGATGTATTATAACAACAAACACTAAAAACAGAATATAATAAATATATGAGTGCCATACAATAAACGTTAACTTTGCACTTCATTTGTATGCGGCGCCAAACATACCAGGTGTAAACTTAACCCGGCCAGTTAAGATGGGAAACGTCAAAACGCCGGGTTAGTATTAAATTTATAAGAAGAACGAGAACTATGACGTCACCGACCTGGACTGTCTAACTATTAAAAATGCAGGATTATTGGAAGGTACGAATTAACGAACTGTATAGAAAAAAACATAATTAAATAAAATGTTGTTTTTTTCTATAGAAAAATCCGCGGGCCACATGGGCCATGAAGCACGGCTGGAGACTATTGATATTGAATGTATCGGGCTATTGAAGTGATGGGTTACTGAGATTCTACTGTTTCTTAAAATATTCATAATATATAAGCAAGACATATGGCAAGGCCAGGCGAAACTACTAATAACTGTCAGACAATATATTACTTGAGCTGTTTCTTAGGATAGGTGCCATCATATAGGAAACCCGAGCTTAATGGAACTGAGGGAAGATTGTGCATACTTTTTAAAATTATAATTATTACATATGCGATTTCATTTCATTTTATAGCACTGCAACAGTCAATTGTTAATTTTTATATATAAGGCCCCTAAAAATTAAAGAATTAAATTGGTTAATTGTAGAATGAGAAAAACCTGAAGGCATGAAGGCATGTTCTGATATCTTGTGAAATCATTCAGTACAGTAGTAGATCACTGACTAACTTTTTAAACACCGAGCAGTGAAACTATTAACCGATGCCAAAGCAAAAAAAAGAAGTGTCCTATAATAATCCACGGGGTTTGAATGAGAAGTGCCTTATTCCTCTATGAAACTCATACAATAGTTGTAGGAGTTTAAATTACAAAGTTTTTGATCATTGAAATGTAGACCGCTGCGGCTGACGAGGTGCCAGTGGTGACCGAAAGGTTAACAGGTAGGTTCTGTGTAAATAAAACATTGGAATTTGTTTTAATTCAGGTATATGTCGAAGTTCAATTTTACAACAACACAGAACAGAACTTTGTGACTACACACTGAACTTGTACTATTATAATAGTACAGTAGGGTCTGGTTCTGGGAATCCATGCAGAAGACTCATTATAATAACATACACTACACCATCTGTATATTATTCTTGGTTGCGGTGCAGCAGTTCTATGAACAATATTTACAATTAATTTGACTATATTTTATTTATAAAACCACACAAGACAATAGACTAACATTTACTCATTATAACTATTATTAAATTAAAACATTACAACATGTCTAAAAATGGGTCCGGTAGCATTTGACTTGTTTTCTAAAAAACTGGATACTCAGGAATAGGTATGATGACCATTAGTTTTGGAGGATGTAATCGATCCTATTATTTATTAAGATCAAATTTACAGGATTAACTACACTTCCATAAGTAAAAAAATCCTCCAATATTTTTATGGGGAAAATAGGGAATTTAGGCAGTGAATAAGTGTGTTGTACATCTGTGGTATTATTTAGCTGAACTATGAGAATTTTGAGAACAATATCAAATTTGCTTTTCGATTTAAAAGAAAACGAAACAAGTTTTCATACCTTTAAAGACTCATATTTCAAAGCCCCTATAAGTTATTGCTTTTGTTTTTCTTTATTTCATGACATATTGAGGCTATATTCTTTCATATAACTTCAGTATGCTCTTTGTATGAATGGTTCAGTATGCTGTAAATTTCCAACATCAATCATCCCTATATATTTGTATGAAGCATGCTGAAACTTACTGGGTTCGGTAAATACCGCAACGTTTGAGTCCTGCGCCTGCGCCATGCTGCCGGCGGCCGTGCGCCGTCGCCAGTCGCCACGCTCACCTCACCCGGCACGGCAGCACATGATCACGGACGCTACGCGCCTTTATAAGTTTCCTAACTAATTAAGCATCTTGTAACTTTTCTGTTGTCACCGTATTACGAACTTTGAGGTAAGCTACATCAAAAATAGCACTGGTTTTATAAAATAACTTACTAATGGAAATTAGATTAGTAAACGTGAGCGACTGAATAATTAACAAAACAGCTAGCAAAGCTAAATCTGAAAATCTGGCAAAGCAAAGCTGCATGAGTACTCGAATACACAATAAGATTAGAATGACATTGACATTTGTGACTTCAGTTCAGTGTGACCAGAACTGATTTACATTACATTCTACCGACCTATGACAGACGGACAATTTAATTGCGCAATATTTATTTGTTTCTTAATAATTCCATATCCGTTATTGTAAAATAAATAAATAAAATATAACGTACTACTCAATAGAATTTTTATTTATAGATCTATGTGATCATAACAAAAACGGGACTTATGTATACTTAGTATGCATTTTTATTATACAACTTATATATAAATGGACAATTAAATAATTGTCAAAAAATAATTATAATTTAACAATTAAATAATTATAATTTATAGATCTGAAGACTATGATTACTTATTTATAGAAGTAAAACGAAATGACAGCTGATGCTATCTTGTTGTAGCTTCACACTACTCGCCACCACGCTTCGCCGCAAAAACCCATCTTTCGGACAACTTTGCCTCGACCAACTTAGGGTTAGAGTAAGAAAAAATTATTTGAGTACTTGTGACTTAATAGAAAACTACGACTGTATTGCTATCTCTGTAAAGCACGTCAAGTATCCAAAAGAAAGAACAAAAATACAGTATATTTACATATTTCTCAACACGCCAAATTCAAGGACGTATCTAGCGCATGTCGCCCCTTGCCTGCTATACGGCCACATCTCAAAAAAACATTTTCTTGAGAAATCGCTTGTTAAAGTTTTATCAGCGTAGTGCGTGGTAGTAAAAAGGGGCTTACTCCTTGAGTTTTGGGTTAATTCATTTTTAGTTTAGCTTTTTTACTCGAGATGATATTCTGCTTCTCATGAATTATGTTTTTTTTTCTAAAACATGTAATTAATTAGAGTTGTGGCCGTATTGCAGAAGCATTTTGTTGAAATTTTGAGATGCGTCCGAAACTGAACAAGAATTATTGGACAATGGCAACATGAAAATATAAATACAAACACCAAAATAGTTAAGATACCTTTGTTAATCAACTTTTGTTACAGTAAAAACATCACTGAGTGATGAACTCTCTAGATGCAGATAATTTTGCATATAAAAAATTATTACGTGGTACCTTTATCGTCTGTTAAAGGCACTTGTATCCTTACCTTTGAATGTTATCCGCGTTCACTATTATGCAGGTGTCGTCGGCGAACATCACGTATTCAGGGCCTCCACAGGCGGCTGTGATGTCATTAACCAGCATTAAAAACAGGTAGTTTCCCATGACAGAACCTTGGGGGACCGCACAGCTGCCTATTGGATCTAGGTCTGACTTCGCGTCGAGGACAAAAGTGCTCTGCCTACGGTTGCTTAAAAATGAGGCAATGGTTTGATGGAAACAGCCTGTAAAACCATAGTAGGACAGTTTAGCGAGAAGGAGGGCGTGGTCAATCATCTCGAAGGCGCGCGACAGGTCACAGAATACTGCTGCGACCTGCCGCCCGCCCTCCAGGTGTGCCAGCACTCGCGCCACCACGTCTCGCGTCGCGTCCACAGTCGATCGGCCTGGTTGGTAAGCATATTGTTGGTGGTTTAATAATTTATTACAAGTTATGTGTCTCATTAGTCTAGTACTTATCAAACGCTCAAAAATCTTAGAAACCACAGGTATCAGTGATATTGGGCGATAGTATTTAGGCATGTGCATTTCGCCCTTCCCCTTAGGTTGGACTTTAATTTCTTTTAGAACGTCTGGGTACACACCCGCTTGTACGCATTTATTAAATAATAAAAGGAAAAGCGAAATAACACTAGGTGGTAAGCAGTCGATTATTCGTGTTGACATGTCGTTTATGTCCTTGGATTCTTTCCGCTTTATTTTATTGCATGCAGTTAACATTTCATCCAGTGTAAACGGTTCGAAAATGTACGGTGCAGGCGTATAAGGTAGATATTGTACGAGATAAGCGAGCGCAGTGCGAGCGCATGGTGCAACGTTTTTTACGCTAGTGTCAGTATAATACTGGTTCAGATGAGCGGCGGCGGCCCTGGCGCGCGCGGCCATACAGTCGCCCGGCGACTTACTGACAAGCACGTCGATCGCACTGCTCTTGCTTTTTTTATTTTTACACGTTTCCGCTGAAATTACACGCCATACACTTTTACACATATCATCACTACTGTTCGCCAGGTCAAAACCGGCGAAATCCGTCTGGATCGTACCGGCCTCGGCAGCATTGGATTCTTTCCGCTTTATTTTATTGCATGCAGTTAACATTTCATCCAGTGTAAACGGTTCGAAAATGTACGGTGCAGGCGTATAAGGTAGATATTGTACGAGATAAGCGAGCGCAGTGCGAGCGCACGGTGCAACGTTTTTTACGCTAGTGTCAGTATAATACTGGTTCAGATGAGCGGCGGCGGCCCTGGCGCGCGCGGCCATACAGTCGCCCGGCGACTTACTGACAAGCACGTCGATCGCACTGCTCTTGCTTTTTTTATTTTTACACGTTTCCGCTGAAATTACACGCCATACACTTTTACACATATCATCACTACTGTTCGCTAGGTCAAAACCGGCGAAATCCGTCTGGATCGTACCGGCCTCGGCACTATATGGGTGCGTTGCCCAGTTATGGCAGCGAAAAAAGTGGCCGACGGCGGCCGTTTCTTGGTAGGGTGGTCCTCGGCTCAGGTAAAGCTACTTGAGCCCAGGAAAATGAGGTGCTTCCGGTGCCTGGAGACCGGCCATGTCATGACACAATGCCAGTCGCAGACGGACCGCGGTGACCTGTGCTACCGTTGCGGCCAGCCCGGTCACAAGTCGGCACAATGCACGGCTGCGCCTCATTGCGTGCTGTGCCAAACTGCCGAGAGATCGGCTGATCACGTGCTGGGCTCGAAAAAGTGCTCCGCACCACGCCCGAGAAGAACCAGGAATGCTGGCGATGGCCCCCGGGCCTCCTCGCAGCGTTCGCAGCCCGCCTCAACAGTACCTGAGGCTCACAGCGAGGTGGTGGAGGAGATGGTCGAAGGATAATGGCCACTCGCTTTCTCCAGGCGAATATCAACCACTGCGCCGCAGCTCAAGACCTGCTAACTCAAAGCCTGGCGGAGTGGTTGATTGGAGTGGCCATTGTCGCCGAGCCCTATTTCGTCCCTCCCAGGGACAACTGGATCGGGGACCTTGACGGCCTAGCGGCCATTATCACCAGTTCCTCTGCTGGTTCACCGCCGCCGCAAATGGTGCAAAGGGGCCATGGATTTGTCGCTGCATGGGTGGGCGATATAATGGTGGTTGGAGCGTATTTCTCGCCGAATCGATCTCTTGCTGAATTCGAGCAGTTTTTGGCGGAGATCGCAACCATGATCGGCAGGAGTCGCCCAGGGATGGTACTACTGGCCGGGGATCTCAACGCCAAGAGCACCGCGTGGGGATGTCTGGCTACGGACGCCTGCGGGGCAGAGTTGGAGGAGTGGGCGGTCGCTTCCGGACTGGTTGTCCTCAACCAAGGGTCGACCAACACATGCGTGCGGCAACAGGGTGGCTCCATTGTGGACGTCACGTTCGCCAACGCCGCCCTGGCGCGCTGTGTTCAAGGCTGGGAGGTGCTGGATAGAGTGGAAACATTATCGGACCACCGATATATTCGGTTCGAGGCCTCCACTCTTCCAGCGGACCCGAGTGGCCCAAATCGACCCTTGCGAGGAGATGGCCCACGATGGGCAGTAAAGCGCTTGGATCGGGACCTGTTGGTGGAGGCAGCCTTGGTGCAGGCCTGGCTGCCAGAGTCCGACGACCCGATCGACGTAAACGCGGAGACGGAGAGGATCGGGAGTGCCATGGTGGAGGTGTGCGACGCTGCCATGCCGCGTGTCGGCTCGGTTCCCCCTAGGCGCAGAGTGTACTGGTGGTCCGAGGAACTCGCTGATCTACGCGAGTCTTGCGTGATTGCGAGGCGTGAGTACACTCGCAGCCGGAGGCGGCGAGTGCGGGACGTGCCAGCAGAGGAGCGCCTATATGCCGCATACTCGGACGCGCGTCGGATGCTGCGCGGGGCGATCGGCAGAGCGAAGGACCTAGCGCACAAGGAGATGCTGGAGACTCTTAACCGCGACCCGTGGGGAAGGCCGTACAGGATGGTGAGGCGCAAGCTTCGCCCCTGGGCACCCCCACTCACGCAAAGTCTCCAGCCACAGCTTCTTGAACAGGTGGTCGATGGCCTGTTCCCGGCGAGAGAAGAGCACGTACCTCCACGCATGGAACCCCCTAGGGGGAGAGAGATGGATACGAGCGATGCACCGGAGGTAACGGAGGGTGAACTGGGTGCGGCGGTGCTTCGGCTTCGAGCCAAGAATACTGCCCCCGGTCCCGACGGAGTTCCCGGACGAGCATGGGTTCTTGCCCTGGGCCCGCTGAAGCCGCGCTTGTGCTCGCTGTTCAGCGCATGCCTGACGCAGGGACAGTTTCCTCGTATGTGGAAGTCCGGCAAACTGGTCCTCCTGCACAAAGACGGCCGACCGGCAGATTCACCTTCGGCCTACAGGTCGATAGTGCTGCTGGACGAGGCCAGTAAGCTGTTCGAGCGAGTGGTAGCCGCCCGTCTAAACCGGCATCTGGAGGGGGAGGGTCCAGACCTAAGTGACCACCAGTTTGGATTCCGCCGGGGCAGGTCCACGATCGACGCTATTGCGCGCGTGAGGGCCCTGGCGGATGGAGCTGTGGCCCAGGGAGAGGTGGTACTGGCGGTGTCTCTTGACATCGCCAACGCGTTCAACTCCCTGCCCTGGGCTTGCATCACGGCGGCACTGAGGCGCCACGCTGTGCCTGAGTACCTGCGGAAGACGGTTGAGGATTACCTCACCGATAGAGCCGTCAGGTACCCTACGGCTCACGGGTGGCAGGAGAAAGGGTTGTCGTGCGGTGTTCCACAGGGGTCAGTTCTCGGGCCGCTTCTGTGGAACATCGGGTACGACTGGGTGCTTAGGGGGCGCAATGTGCCGGGGGTCAAGGTGACGTGCTACGCCGACGACACCCTGGTTACAGCCCGAGGAGGCACGTATCGGGAGGCGGCAATTCGGGCCACGGCAGGTGTGGCGACGGTGGTTGCCCGAATCAGGAGGTTGGGGCTGGAGGTAGCCTTGAATAAATCCGAAGCCTTGTGTTTTCACGGGCCTCGGAAGGCACCTCCGGCGGGTTCCAGCCTGGTGGTGGGAGGAGCGTCTATCGGTGTCAAGTCGACAATGCGGTACCTGGGCATAGTCCTTGACAGCCGTTGGACGTTCAGGGAGCATTTTAGGTGCCTTGCTCCCAAACTACTCGGGGCGGCCTCGGCACTCAGTCGGCTGCTGCCCAACATGGGTGGGCCTAACGCAGGCTGCCGTAGTTTATACGCAGGGGTGGTGCGGTCGATGGCTCTCTACGGAGCGCCCATCTGGGCCGGATCCCTGACTGCCCAGAACCAGGCCCAATTGCGGCGACCGCAGCGGGTCATGGCGGTCAGGATGGCGAGGGCATACCGCACCGTCTCACACGAGGCGGCCTGCGTACTGGCGGGGACCCCGCCCTGGGACCTCGATGCTTCAGCTCTGGCCAACATATATTGGCGTGTCGCTGAAGCGCGAGAAGAGGGGGTCCAGCCCCTCCTGGAGGACGTCAGGCAGTGGAGGCTCAACTCCCGCCGTAACGTCATACAGGAGTGGAGGGAAAGGCTGGAGGCGCCAAGTGCTGGCCACTGGACCATCGGAGCGATCCGGCCCATCTTGGAGAGATGGGTCGGAAGAAAGGAGGGGTTTCTCTCCTTCCACCTTGCACAGGTCCTCTCGGGGCACGGCTGCTTCGGCAAATACCTGTGCAGGGTGGCAGGACGGGAACCGACAGCGGTATGCCATGAGTGCGGCGCCGCTGAAGACACGGCGCAGCACACGCTGGAGGTGTGTCCAAGTTGGGTGGAGCAGCGGGCCGCACTAGTGGCCGTAGTGGGGAACGACCTCTCCCTGCCTGCCGTGGTAGAGGCCATGGTAGGCAGCGACAGGTCGTGGGAGGCGATGTCCTCCTTCTGTGAGGACGTGATGTCGCAGAAGGAGGCAGCGGAGCGTGGCAGGGAGGACGATCCGGCCTCTCAGCCAATGCGCCGCAAACGCGTGGGGCGACGGCGGCTGGCCTACGACCGCCGATTACCCCCATAAGGGTGCCTGTGGGCGGCAGACACGGGGACGTCTGTCACCTACATGAAGGTCCCCGAGCGGTAGGCGGCCGTATATCGGCACGCCTCTAACGTAGGCAGGGTTGAGCAGTGCTCCCCGGAGACGGGTCCGAAGCTCGGACGGCCGCTAGCAAGGTCGCGGTAGTATGCGAAGAGTGTTTCCCGTGACCTTGCCTATAGCAACAGAGGCGGCAGATGGAGGGGTTTTTAGTGGGTACACCATAGGCCTCATTAGCCAACATGGGAGTCCCACATAACCACCGGGGTCCGTCCCCGCACCCTGGTGGTATGCGTAACGCATTTTCCCCTCCTAAAAAAAAAAAAAAAGGTTAGGTTAGGTTGGGGAACGACCTCTCCCTGCCTGCCGTGGTAGAGGCCATGGTAGGCAGCGACAGGTCGTGGGAGGCGATGGCCTCCTTCTGCGAGGATGTGATGGCGCAGAAGGAGGCAGCGGAGCGTGGCAGGGAGGACGATCCGGCCTCTCAGCCAATGCGCCGCAAACGCGTGGGGCGACGGCGGTTGGCCTACGACCGCCGATTACCCCCATAAGGGTGCCTGTGGGCGGCAGACACGGGGACGTCTGTCGCCTACATGAAGGTCCCCGAGCGGGAGGCTGCCGGGTAATCGGCACGCCTGTCAGAAGGTGGGAGGAGGCTGGCTCTCCTCAGAGATGAGTCCGGAGTCCCGGACGGCCGCTGGCAAGGTTGCGGTAGTGTGCCTAGAGCGTTCCCGTGACCTTGCCCCATAGCACAGAGGCGGCAAAGAGAGGGGTTTTTAGTGGGTACACCATAGGCCTCATTAGCCGACATGGGAGTCCCACATAACCACCGGGGTCCGTCCCCGCACCCTGGTGGTATGCGTAACGCATTTTCCCCTCTTAAAAAAAAAAAAAAGGTTGGGGAACGACCTCTCCCTGCCTGCCGTGGTAGAGGCCATGGTAGGCAGCGACAGGTCGTGGGAGGCGATGTCCTCCTTCTGCGAGGACGTGATGTCGCAGAAGGAGGCAGCGGAGCGTGGCAGGGAGGACGATCCGGCCTCTCAGCCAATGCGTCGCAAACGCGTGGGGCGACGGCGGCTGGCCTACGACCGCCGATTACCCCCATAAGGGTGCCTGTGGGCGGCAGACACGGGGACGTCTGTCACCTACATGAAGGTCCCCGAGCGGTAGGCGGCCGTATATCGGCACGCCTCTAACGTAGGCAGGGTTGAGCAGTGCTCCCCGGAGACGGGTCCGAAGCTCAGACGGCCGCTAGCAAGGTCGCGGTAGTATGCGAAGAGCGTTTCCCGTGACCTTGCCTATAGCAACAGAGGCGGCAAATGGAGGGGTTTTTAGTGGGTACACCATAGGCCTCATTAGCCAACATGGGAGTCCCACATAACCACCGGGGTCCGTCCCCGCACCCTGGTGGTATGCGTAACGTATTTTCCCCTCCTAAAAAAAAAAAAAAAAAAGGTTAGGTTAGGTTCCCCCCCGACGGTGTCCACCTTTTCGTGGTGGGGGGGCTCAGTACCTGTGGGGCCGCCGCAGGGAAGCAAAGAGACACCAGGTGAGGGGCCTACGGGCCAAGACGGGAGAGGAGGAGACCGAGGAGGAGACCGGCGGAGCATGACTCGGGTGGGCGCCTCGGCGTTTGTGCTCACCACAATCAATGAGGGATTGTGAGTAGTATGGAATTGGGAGTTCTGGCCCACTGCTACGTGTTCGCTTCGCTCCACTTCGCGACCGTGGGCCAGTTCTTCCCAATTCCATATTTTTTTCGCGGGCTAGAAGTCCCATCCATATATTTGGAAATGAAACCAGGTTACTTCTACTTCGCGAACGTGGTCTAAAACTCTCAATCGCATATTTGAAAACATGATTGACAAGGTTGCTTCCATTTCATGAACGTGGTCTCGTAATCACATATTTAAAAATTTAATCCGAATTATTTAATATAAACTCTTAAGCTTATAAAATGATGTTATTTATAAAAAACATATCAAGTTTGTTGCACGTGTTTATTTTATATCATGAAGTTTGTAAAACAACCTCAAAGATTGCAGTTAGACGTCGTTTGTTCTTCGCCCAATAAACGCTATTACCGTCATGGTGTACTTTTACCTGATACTATTCGCTGTATAATATGCGGTCCATCTAACTGTGGAAAAACTAATTTGATTGTTGGTCTGCTGCTACATGATCAAGGTCTACGCTTCCAAAATGTATATATATATTCTAAAACCTTGTTTCAACCTATGTATCAATATTTAGAGCAAGTTTTAAATCTGGTTCCCTCAGTGTCATTCCAAAAATATAGTGAAAATGAAGAAGTAATAAGTCCTCATACGGCTGATATTAATTCAATTATGATATTTGATGATGTTGCATGTGAAAATCAAAATAATATACGAGATTATTTTGCAATGGGAAGACATAAAAACATAGATAGCTTCTATCTGAACCAAACGTATAGTAAAATACCTAAGCAATTGATAAGAGACAATGCTAATTTAATTATTCTTTTTAAACAAGATGATGTTAATTTACGACATGTTTATGATGAACACGTGGGAAGTGATATGTCATGGTTCCAGTTTCGTGTAATGTGCGGACAAGTATGGAACGAACCTTTTAATTACTTAGTTATAAATAAAGATTGTAATAGAAATTCTGGATGTTATAGAAAAGGCTTTGATACATTTATCACGCTAGAATAACTGTATACATAAAGAATAATGTTAACGTGTAGAACTTATTCGTTAATATGAAATCATCTAGATCGGACATGAATAATAAAATGAACGAGGAGAAAATATTTAAAGAAAAATTACTCCGATCTGCTGCAGCAGTAAGAAAAAAAGTCAAGGTTCTTCGTGATATTAAATCTAACAATAACATGATGTTGGAAACAATGTTAAAACCAGTCACAGATCCCCTTAATGAAATGGTGAAAAAAGATGATAACATCCTAAGTGTTAGTGACACTGATTTTGATAACAATGGGTTTAAATGGAATAAGTCAGTAAAAACATTAAAATATAGTCCTTCTGAAGATGGAAAAAAAGAAAGCTTAGCTAATAAAACGCTAATGAGAAAATCATCGGAATCTGATATAGATGATAGCGAATATGAATTAAATGACGACAATTCTAGTCAAGATGATTCTATATCACATGAAAGTATCGAGCGAAATGATTCCGAATCAATAAACAATGCTTCATTTAAATCATCAAATTCGTATGCTTCTCCTCGTGAAGATCCTACCTGGCAAAAACAATATTTACACATGAGCATTCCTTTTGGTGTACGAATGGTGCGTGGTAAACTAACGCTAGGATCTTATCCGATTTCTGCGAATGATAAAGAACTCAAAATAGGAGAAGAAACGTATTGTTTAACGCAAGGATTAAACGATTTATTGTTTAAAAAAATACCTGATTTACGAATAATAACTGAAGACGATATGCGAATATATAAAACATTATTATTAAAAACAAATGCACATAGACGTGACTTTAACCCAAATAAGCCTATAAAAAGCAACAAAGGCATGAAATATTTAAATATCGTAAAACCACTTTTCAAATCAACTAAACATCGTTCAGTAAGCGAAGAAGAACATGTAACCGGTGATGGTTTACCGGTAATGAAAAAAGTGAAAAAAGACATCTCTTATGTGTATTGGGACGACCCGAATGAATTAGTAGAAAGATTGAAACTGCTAATAGCATCAAGGGATGCTGGCAATACAGGATTAGATAATGAAATCATTTCTATTATCGAAGAACTACGCGAAGCAGGCTTAGTAAATGATATATAAATGTAATATAATCGTAAATTTTTATCAGTTGTAGTTTGACTCGCAAGTGCCAACAATACAAAATGAATATTGACAAATTCGGTCATCATGTACATAAGCGTTTGCGTGCTAACGAGGTTTCTGATCTCAACTACAAGGCTTTGCTTCGAACAAACGGCGCATGTTTTGAAGGAAGTTTACAATTAAAGGGAGTTGCAGAACCTTTGTCACCCGATGATGCAGTAAACAAGCAATATGTTGATCAATATATTCAAAACATGTACGACAAGAAGTATATAGATTCTTTGTTTAATACTATAAGTAATCAAATTCAACAACTTAAGTCTCAGTTGCAAATAAACTTTTATACAAATAAGGAGATAGATGAAATCTTCAAGAATATAAAAAATGGAAAAGCAACAAATAGTGAACGAGATCCATCGATCGGCAAGAAAAAACTTTAAGCGAAGATCGGTTGTACTAAAAGGAATTGACGATTTATGGCAAGCTGATTTGATTGATTTACAGAAACTTCACACGATTAACAAAGGAAATAAATATATATTAACTGTTATTGATACATTTTCGAAGTATGCGTGGTGTATACCTATTAAGTCTAAAACTAAAACATCAGTAAAAAGTGCATTCGAATTAATTATGAAAACAACTAAACGCAGGCCTAAAAACTTACAGACGGATTTAGGTAAAGAATTCTATAATAATGAATTTGAATACTATTTAAAATTTCTGAAAATTCATCATTATTCAACATATTCAATCAAAAAGGCATCAATTGTTGAAAGACTAATAAAAACACTTAAGATCAAACTCTATAAATATTTTAGTTTCATTGGTAACTACAAATGGGTTGGTAAACCGTTAAACGATATAGTGAAAGCATATAATCATACTGTACATAGTACAACAAAATTTAAACCTATTGATGTGGATTCCAATAATGAAAAAGAGGTAAAAAAGAACATTTTAAACTCTCAATCCAAAGTGAATAATAGTAAGTTGAATAAATTTAATATCGGAGACCGCGTGCGTATAAGCAAATATAAAAGTAACTTTTCTAAGGGTTATACACCTAATTGGTCAACTGAACTTTTTACAATTAAACATGTGAATAACACTCGACCTGTAACATATCATATTGAAGACCAACGGAAAAACATAATATTGGGTACCTTTTATGAAGAAGAACTTCAAAAAACCAAGTATCCAGATATTTATTTAGTAGAAAAGGTGATTAAAAAAAAGGGCAGTAAGCTGTTTGTTAAGTGGTTAGGGCTAAGTGATAGTGAAAATAGTTGGATTGATATAAAAGCCATTGTTTAATGTTTTTAATAAATTGACTTTTTTCAAACGAAATTTGACATTCTCATTCCTGCTATGAAAGGGAGAGGACTTTTAAATAGTGCAATTAATAATTTACCATTTGAATTACACTTACCTGGTTATAACTATTGCGGACCGGGTACAAATTTGCGCAAAAGGTTACAAAGAGGCGATAAAGGAATTAATGCGTTAGATAATGCGTGTATGAAACACGACATAGCTTATGATAGATATTCTGATTTGAACAATAGACACCGTGCTGATTTAGAACTTTATAAAATGGCTAAACAGAGAACAAAGTCAAAAGATGCTGGGAGAGGAGAAAAAATTGCTTCATGGTTAGTTAGTAAGGTGATGAAATCTAAAATAAAGGCTGGTGCAGGTATAAAATCATTCAAACGCTTTGTTTCTAAGATACGCAGTGAAATAAAAAAGTATCCTAAAATAAAAGGTTGTGATTTAGTGAATCGCGCACTTGTTGCTGCAAAAAAAGTTTTTACTGTTAACAAAAAGATACAGATACCGCGTTTAATACCGATTCCAAAAACCGGAGGCATATTACCGCTGATACCTATTTTTGCTGGTCTTTCTGCGTTAGGATCATTAGCAGGAGGAGCTGCTGGAATTGCAAAGGCTGTAGGTGATTACAAAGCAGCAAGAAAGAACTTAGCTGAATCAGAACGTCATAACAAGATGATGGAATCTATTGCATTAGGAAAAGGGTTACATATTAAACCTTATAAAAATGGAAAAGGATTATGTATAAAAAAATCAAAAAACTAAATAAAAGGTTACCCAGGCGCGCTCTTTCAAACATTGACATTTTAAAACACTCATCAGATATCCCACATTTTCGTGGAGTTTATATGAGAGACAGTTTACCAAAGCGACCTAAAAAAGTAGAATGTGGAATTTTGAACTTAGACAGTTCTGAAAACAATGGAAGCCACTGGGTAGCCTATTGTAAAGATAACAATTATTGTGAATATTTTAATAGTTATGGTGACCTTCAACCTCCGCTAGAATTAATGAAGTATTTAAATAATAACAATATTTACTACAATTATCATACGTACCAAAAATTTAATACCGTAAACTGTGGTCATTTGTGTCTCAAATACTTGAAAAATTTTTGGTGTAATCGATAAATACCTTTGTACAATAAACTGCTCATCATTTACACGATGTCTTTCACTTTGTCTATAACTGGAACATCTTCAACTCTGATAACAAACCATTCACCAGCTCTCCAATTGGATGGTGAATATGAATGTGGACTGTTGTATATATCGACTTTTAATTCGATACCCAATATTGACTACAGAAATAATAAATTCTACTATGGTAAAAACGAAGTAATGGAAATTCCTGAAGGTTCATATGAACTTCAAGATATTGAAGATTTCCTTAAAGAGCACCTTCAAGGATGTACACTTTCACTGACTTGCAATAATAATACCTTGAAAACTTCGATTCTGTGCACTAAAAATATTTATTTTAATAAAGAAAATTCTATAGGTAGTTTACTTGGTTTCGGAACAGAATCTATTCAAGCGAATATATTAACCGAGTCACCTTACCCTGTCTCCATTCTGTCTACAACTTTAGTCCGCATTGAATGTGACATAGTGAGCGGATCATTTGTTAACGGAAAACCTAGCCATATTATACACGAGTTTGTGCCTAATGTACCCCCTGGTTATCGGATTATAGAAACACCGAAAAACGTAATTTATTTCCCTGTAACTCAAAACAGTTTAAATTCAATTACAATAAGAATATCGCCGGTCCCTAGTAAAAAAGTCGGATCTGCAAAATGACTACTTTCCAGGAGAGGCAGTTAAAGTTTTTTAAAGACGTTTTTGTGTATAAAATTGTCAATTTAAGTCCTATTGTTACGAAATTTGGCCAAAGTTATTATTATTAAGTACTTTTAGAGTATGTGTAAACAAAACTATAAATTATTTATTAGAAATGCCAGAAATAAGACATGCTACCTTTTTACCTGGAAATTGTCATCCGATATCCTGTCGTAACTGCCACATACGACTTTTTTGCATGATATGGTTCGCAGTAATTAGTCGGATGTGGCACTAACGACTTTTGTAATCGGATATTGCATTATTATTTATGTCGCAAGTGTCACTTACTACAATTATATTTGGATTGTACACAGTGTTTTGTGCTGAGATACGACATTTTAGTGGTATAAAAATCCGCAGTTTTACCCAGTATAATAAAATTTATAAATATTGTTTTTTGATTATGTTAGTTTGATATCAAAAAAAATATCAACATAATTTTTGTCTTTTAATGTTCATTTTAAGATACACTTATTGGGAGACGACTGAAGTCTTTGAGCATTTTTCCAAGATCTTTGAGAGCCTCAGCAATGACTAGTCATTTACTACGACGATATCATCAGAAGAGAGAAGGTGGCTGACGTCTTTGCTTTTGATATTGATACTAATCCGTCCAAAACCAAAAATTTGAATTAATCTTTCTATGCAGTTGTGAATTTTTTGGAGACATTAGTACTACTTGAGAGACCGCAGCACCGTCTAACTAAGTCGTAGTCGAATCGAGAGCCTTCTAATAGTACAAAGAAATGGAAGTACATATACATATACATATGGACGTGGTTTACGGTACCTAGGGTTCTAGGGTTAGCGGTAACCAGCGTTGGGGGGCTGAAAGTCGTCAAACCTGCGTGCGAGACGGTTCGTGATAAGAGTGTCGACTACACAGGTTATAGTCATGATTCATAAGCGAGATGGGTCTGTAATTTATGAGAAGGGTCATATAAACCTCCCTGAAGATGAGCAGTATACATGCCACACTTTTCGGCCATGCTCCTATCGTTTTGCCTTCGATTATAACATGATTTAATAAATTCTACAGGGTTTTCTTTACCATTTTACCATGCTTCTTTCAGAATCTTAGACATCGCTATCTAAGATTATTTTTCAGGGGGGGCCTGGGGTGGGCCTAGGGAGGGGCCGGCCATATCCTAAGAGATGAAGCCATGAATTTCTATCGGTAACCCAAAATCCTGGGGTGGGCACTAGACCATACTGGGGTGGGCACGGCCCACCCGGCCACCCCCTAGATACGCCTATGCGCTCCAGCATCATCCGCTGCATTTTTAAGTTATTTGATAGCCATACCAACCTTGTATAGGTTGCTATCTAGGATTTATTCAAATTAGTGTCGGGTTAACCTGACCTTTGGAACTGTTTGTAAGACATCTCAACCTCGCCTAGAAACACGTTGCAATTGGACTGGTGCAAATCACATATTAAAGACTGAGATCTATTGTTGAACCTTTGGTAATGAGTGGCATCGTCAAGGGAATGCAGAAACATACTTATCGCCTCTTTTAATTTATGAGTTCGAAAGCACCATTAAGGATATTTCTGGTTCTTTCGAAAGATTAGTTCCACTCTCACCGTGGGGTAAAGAGCTTAGATTCCTACTGACTTAGATAAACTGACCAAAAGTAAGAGAACTATCAAGCGGTGATGGCGACCATCAATTGAGACCAATAGAGAAAAGTGACAAGGGATATGAAATCTAGTGATCAGGATTCTCAGGAATATGTGTTCGACTAAAGAAGAAGTCATGAGCCGTTACTTATTATTTAACTGTACATTTAATTACACACATTCTGAAATGTTCTCGGCATTGCCACATCTCCCAATTATTATTTATCGTTCGAAACCATCAATAAGTTTACTAAATACCCAATTTCATTCAAACTGTTGATTGCAATATTCAAACAATAAGACAAAATTTAAAGCATCCAAAGATATTGTGATAGTTACGACATACACTGCAATTTATTTTCCGTGAAAAAATGTCGGATATGTTACATGCGACCAAAGTTGGAATATATTTTCCGGCAAAAAACATCGGATGTGTCACATACGACATAAGATACAATTTATATTCCGTAATAAAATGTCGTAAGTGGTACATACGACATAAGGTACCCTTAAAATTCCGAATAGTAATGTCGGAAGTGCCACATACTACACAAAACTTTTCAGCTAACCCAGTTAACATAGTCGGAAGTACCACATCTGACAATATTAAATGGACACTGTATAAGATACGACATTTTTGACATTGATTATTCGTGAAAGTAATGAAATTTTGAAAAATCTGTAAATGTACGATAAAAGATTAATGTATTTAATAAGCATTAACGCAATAAAACGAAAATGGCAATTTTGTAGATCCGACTTTTTTACTAGGGACCGGCGATATTAGACGTCAACAATAATTTAGTAAATTTGCGGGGTGAAGAGATTCAGATATATTTACACCTTAAGAAAAAATGATAGACTTCAATAAAACTTCAGTCTCACTTAAAATAAACACTAGTACTCATCAAGCGATCAAGAAAAGAAGACCTAAAGTTCAACTTACAAAACAAAATAAACAATTTCTCCAAAGCTTAGGTCTATCAAAATGAGTATATTGAACTTAACTGAATCTCTTACCTTTGACAACTCGATCGAGAGTTTTGAATATCATTCGTATAAGCCATACGTAACAAGTTTTAATTTCAACGATGAAATACGTATACCTATTAACCAGCAAGATCTTTACGTACTACCATCAGCAAGCACTTTATACATAGAGGGTACTATAACTGCATCCAATAGAGAAACGAAAGCAAAGGTAAAAAGTGTTCTTTTTACAAATAACCCCATACTTCATCTATTTCAAGATATTCGGTACGAACTTAATGGGATCGAAATTGATAAGATAAAAAACGCAGGGATTACAACCACAATGAAATCTCTTGTATCTATGAATGAGTTCGAAGCTTCGATGTCTAAGTTATGGGGATGGGATGTTAACGGTACAAAAAACACACATGGAACATTTTCTGTGTCTGTGCCTTTAAACAAAATTCTTGGGTTTGCTGAGGATTATACCAAAATTATCATTAATTGCAAGCATGAACTTATTCTTTTAAGATCCAATACTAATTTAAATAGCGTTATACTAAATGCTAATGAATACATAGAAGATATTACAATATCTAAAATAGCATGGCGTATGCCTCATATTAAGGTGTCTGATCGAGAAAGATTGAGCTTACTTAAATATTTGGAAAGAGATCGTGCTATCCAATTAGCATTTAGAAACTGGGATTTGTATGAATATCCACTTTTGCCTGAAACATCAAAGCATTCTTGGGCTATCAAAACTTCGTCCCAAATTGAAAAGCCGCGGTACATTATAATTGGATTAAAAACAGGGCGAAAAAATGTAGCTGATAAAGATATAACAGGTTTTGATCACTGTAATTTGCGAGATGTGAAGGTTTTCTTAAATTCAACCTACTTTCCGTACGAAAGTTTTGATGTTAGTTTTACATCTGAGAGGTATGCTATATTATACGAACAGTATGCAAAATTTCAACAGTCTTATTATAACCGTGTTCAAGCACCCTTGTTAAGCCCGCACGATTTTAGGAATATAGCTCCTCTATTTGTTATTGACTGTTCTCGTCAAAACGAAACTTTGAAAACCGGTTCAGTAGATGTGCGGGTTGAATTAGAGTGTGAAAGTGATATACCGAAGCAGACTTCAGCTTATTGCCTGATTTTGAACGACAGTGTTGTGGAATATAAGCCTTTAAGTAATATTACGAAAAAAATTTCATAATGGGTGACTTCATATTTGTAGATCTTCAAGGATTTAAAACAGACAAAAACGAATTTATTGTTAAAGAATTTGCATAATATATGGCACTTTAGACTACACCCAACTTTTTTTAATTAAACCCCCCTTTCCATTTTCTATATTAACAGTAAGTGAAAAGAGACAGATAAGGTGGTTAGAAAAACATTTTGGTATTATGTGGCATGAGGGTTATGTTGATTACATAGAATTTAAAAGACTTATCGGTAACCACTTAAAATATAAGACGATCTATGTGAAGGGTACGGAAAAAATTCAATGGGTTAAAAGTTTTTGCTCAAACTGTACTGTTTTAGATTTAGGTGAAAAAGATGTACCTAATTTACAAGAGCTGAATAAAAACTATTGTTTTCCTGAGTGTAATTTTAATTGTGTATATCATAAAAAAAATTGTGCGTTAAAAAATGTTATATGTATTAAAAAATGGTATATAGAAAACATGGGCGTGGACGTCTGTGGCCGATAGATATATAGGTTTAGAAAAAATTTAAAGGGTGAAAAATTTATGTTCTGATTGTGTAATTATTGATTTAAGTGAAAAATGTGTACCTAATTTACTAGAGCTATCTAAAAAATATTGTATGTTAGAGTGTATGTATAATTGTGTATATCAAAAAATGTGCTCTAAAACATGTTTTATGTTTAAAAAAATGGTACTTAGAAAATAATAAATGGTTTTGATCTTAATCTGTATACAAAATGTGTTAAAATAAATGTATTTATAAATTTTAATCGATTTTCTTTTTATTTCCTCCTATATAAAACAACATAAAACCTACTGGGAATAACACAACCCAGTCTGATGTAAAATGTATTATGTCTTGATGGCACTCATTGCTCATGATTTTATGACAGTGTGCTCTCTTGGATATTACCTTAATCATGTTATTGTATTAATAAACTCGTTATTAATTTACTTTAAATACAAAAATAGATTTCTAGTCAAAGTTATTTCATTAGTCTTATTAACTGTTGGATTTGGTTTTAAATTTAGATTTTACAGCAGAAGGAAACCTTTTTAGTTGGAATAAATATTAATAAAACACAAAATTACTGAAAAGATATTTAATAATAAGTAACAGAACAAAGTTAATTATACCTTAATAACTAACGCTATACCCACATAACTTTTTACTGATTTTATTAATGAGACCTTCTGCGTTTTCTATTACTTCATCATACCCGTCACTTGCTACATACTGAGCACTCAAGAGAACATTGTCATCATCTTCTTTGCTTGTATCTGGTCCTGAACAACTTATGTCAATGATTTGGATCCTCACAAGCTTATTCCCCTTACAAGCATCGTTATTAATAACGAAAGAAGGGGGGCGTCCTGTTGAACTTCTTTTTACGATTTTATTAGTCACTTTCCCCTTCCTTTTCTTAGGTGTTGGGTTTGTGATCGCATCAACGATTCTTCGTGATAAAGTCGTTTCTTGTTCAAGTTGTTCATCGAATCCCTCTAACGGATCTTGGGCGTACTGAGAAAACATGATAGGGGTGCAATCTGCCGATCCTGACATGTTTAGAAACTCTGTAAAAAGAAAAACAAAAATGTCTCACCTACATATTTTTCTACGAGCAGGAATTTTCTATCTAATTGAAAGTGATAAAATAAGTTAACCATCGTTAAATATATTTTCTTAACATTATCAAAAACTAGTTCAAAACTTTAGCTTCTAGCTAATCTAAACTATTTAATTAAGATACAAAAACAAAAAAAAAAAAAAAAAAAAAAAAAACAAAAAAACTTACTATCTTGTTGGTTGTGAGTAATGCTCGCTGACGTTCGATGTTGGCAAAGTGAAAGAAAATTAAATTAAACCCGTTTATAAAGGTTTACTAATCATAACTCAGCAAATTTCGAATGCGTAATAATGTAATATGAAGACTTTACACGTGCTTCAGTGCAATTCTAAAACAAGTCTCAACTTGTTGAAGCTAGCCAGTTCACCTGCTCAATTAAAGAAAGGTGAATCATTAATAACTGGGTGATTATATGTACGTCTTAAGGGTTAGTATGAGATTATAAGTAAAACAACAATATAGAAGAAAATACATTTATTTATTGTATACATACACATATTTAAACATTAAAAAGGTTCTATATGATCGATTTACAATTGTGCGTAATATATTATAGGTTTGTATCTATACATATGCTAATTATAATAAATTTATCCGTCAAACAGTATTGAGGAATGTCCCCAAGCTTTTGTCAATATTTGGTTGTCAGAAATTAAACGCTTATCGTCATTTGCTGAAAGAGCAACTTTTTTAACACTTTGTGTAAATATTTCGTGCTTAATGGATTTGAATAATATGTTTTTTCGTTTTATTACATCTCTTTCAAAAAGGGTTTTTGCATAATCCAAAATTCCAAAACGTTGTACAATAGGTTTTTTCACTCCCTTAGCCTTTTTGATAATATCATCGGTGGTTTTAATGCAATATACTTTTGAACGTAGACCTACAAACTCAATAATCATTTTTCCTTTCATTTCATCCTTAAAAAGTCCTGGTATTTTCTTGTTTTGAATTGGTAACAAATATTTGTTATCAACACTGTAATCACTAGTATCAAAATAAGACAAAAAATTTATTCTTAAATCTTTGAAATAGTCTGAAGTCTGTATATAATACACAAAACTATCTGTATCCGTATAGCACATTTGTAGACGGTTATCATAAAATCTTTTATATACTGAGTAATGAAAATCATACATATGGCTTTTAGACAACTCTAATACTGCAAACCCGATGTATATTGGTTTATCCAAAATTATCATATCTGGTTTCAATTGAACTGCAACTAAATTTTCAGTAAAAACTGAAGCACTATGAAAATTAGGACTTGCGATTAATTTATCGGCTGTTACTTTCTTTTTTGTTTTGTTATTATTGTCAGTCCATTGATTAACTAAACGTACATTAACCCGTTTCTCAGTATTTTCTAAAGTTTTGCCAAATATACTATTATTCATCAATTTACAAAAGTCTTGTTCAAAAACAGACGTAGCTTTTTTACGCAAGTTTGTGTTCATATCAATATATTGTTTCAAATAAGGAGCTTGTTTGAATGTTATAACTCTGTGAATCTTTTTCAATTTTAAACCATGTTTAAGACACGTTTTTAAATGTATGTAATGAATCACATAGAAGTATTTATCATATAAATTAGGTACAAGTTTAGATTGTGTTCCTCCTGGTGGTATACATTTTTCAGGACAAAATGGTAAATCATTATGTTTATCATGTAAATATTTCGGGTAAATAATATCTACTTCAAGAATATATCCATAAGACGAATCATCAGAGATTTGCGTAATGTTTAAAGTTCTGATTTCATGACTTTCTAAAAATCTAAAGTTAGATAAAGGCATGTACTGACACATGCTATAACCGTACAAATTATTACAGTCGATATAAATAAGGTATGAGTCTATATTGGATGGGTCATAATGAGGTAAATATATATTGTTAGCTTTAGCATACCGTTGGGAGGTCATACAGACTCCACCCCTTATTCCGGATTGGATCATCCTCAGAATGTTAAAGTCGTTTATGAGCTCTAATTCGATACCAGTTTTCAAAAGCATGGCGTCAAACGATAAACTAGGTGTTGTTAAATAAAAAGCTGGATCCAAGTCATAATGTTGCTTGCAAGTAGCGCGAAACTTTTCAAAAATATCGGCTAACAGAAGAACATCCGTTTGTAAATAAAGATCGGTATACTCGCCTAAATTACGGATTTTAAACTGATTCCACACTAATTGTGCATGGTTGTAGTCTGCTCTAGAAACGGTTTCATTAGCAAGTGAATTATAAAAACAATCGATAGACGGGAGATGCTTTTCTTCAAAACTTTGCCAGTTATTAATATACTCATAGGGAAACACCCCTTTGCGAGTAAGTAATTGAAATTCTTCGTCATTACAAAAATGCTTTTGTAAATGAATGAAGTCGCGTTTTTGCATAGTTTTTGTTAGTTTATCTAAACTTGTACCTAAAAATTTGAAGGAGTCTACGAAACGAAGTTGAAAATACTCATTCTCGATTGGGATAAATTTAGTAATAGAAATATAGTTTTCCTTGGTTTTAGGTATAACTTTTACGTCTCCTGGTGCCTCGCCCAGTTTCTTAATAAATAAATGTGAATCATAACCAGATAGATTATGAAAAAATATGGGAACAAAACATGGTTGTTTATACTGTAAATTGCATAGGTTATGTGCTGCTCCACGATATTTTCCTGTAATATGACAGTGGTCTCGAACCCGATCAGAAAATAGAAAATGATCACATATATGGCATCGTTTTGCGTTCAAAAAGTTTATCTCGTCATTCTTGTTTAATATTATTGAAGTGTTTGTGGTTAAAACTTTATAGATTTTAGCAACATCTTTATAGATTTCATCAATAAATCTGTCAACGCAATCAGTACCGCGATAAGACACATAACGATTATGGCTTTCATCTGCATTACTTACAATATAATACGCAAAGGCAGCTGGAATATGATGATGCAAAGTAGTTGTGTTAGGTGTATCGTTAGTATCCGTATCCGTACCAGAATCACTAGTGTCAGGTTGTTGTAGTAACGATTCGAAATCTGCATATATCACGAATGGAACATTCTGTTTACGATTAAAGTTTTTGAATTTAATTACTGTTCCTTTTTCTGGTAAAACAGTCACTACTCCCGTACACAAGTGATTTAATAGTTCCTCCTGTTTTATAAAAAATAACAGACAGGTTTCGCAAAAGTATATCTTACTATTATGACGCGTTACTTGTTTGCGCACAAGGCGACTCAAATCCTTAATCAAAACATAATGCGGTGGACGGTTGCCATCATCTATTAAAAGCAAATGTATATTTTTCCTACTTTTCTGATTAATAGCTGTTTCAGACTTATAAAGAGGACCTATTACAGTTTTATTGTTTTTCAAACCAAAAATCGTAAATGAAATCAGGGGGTTGTTCTTTTCAAATATTCTTATGTCATCAAATGTTACTGGAAAAGAAATTTGAGAAATATTTAATACATCACGATAGTGGGGATAAGACGAGACTCTTTCAGAATGTTTGTTAGAAGGATACAAAGCTGCTGTTATACACCACAAAAAACAGCATTGATCATTGTTTTGTATATTTATGCATGCTTTCTTGTTTTTTATGCATTTTGGTAGGTCAACATAGCTGGAACCTCGTAATGGTTGATACTTGTTTATGTTAATCTCTAAATGCGAGCTATTAACAAGAGCCCATCCACTATCGCGATCTTGAAATTCCTCAGTTTTTTTCTTCAGACAGTTAACAATCTCACAAAACAGTGCTTCAAAATCATAACTTGAGTATAATATTTTATTTTTAGTTCCAAAAGATTTTATTGATTGATTATTATCTTTGAACATTAAAAACATTGCAAACAGTTCAAAATTAACTTTTACGCACGTATGTTTCATAAGAGAATCGTCTAAAAGACATTTTATTTTATTTTTAACAGAGTTCATAAATTCATCGACAGATCTCAGACATTGATCATGTTTTGCTAATATACGATATGTTACGATACGCTTACGAAATGCTGACTCAACTAGTTCAACGCCATCGCATAGTGCTTTGCTAGAATTAATTTTTGTTTTGTGTGCATTGCTTCGAAGATGTCCCACCCATTTAATTTTTTCTACAGATGTGCTACACGGAACACAGAAAGGCATTATGTAATATTGTAAATAAAAACTACTAAACGTACGTCTTAATTAAATTCAGCAACAGAACTCTCAAGATGAACCTACTAATTCATTAAGCCCAGATCTACTTTTGTTATTAAAACCACCGAGATATGTTTATAAGAACGGTTGAAAAAATGCAAATTATACTTAATTAATGCAGAACAAGCATATGAATGAACTGTTAACATCTGTTCCAAATAAAACATAGGATTTAATTGTAACAAAAAAAAAAACAAAAAATATAAAATAAAAAATGAATTGAAAATTTGCAATGATTTAGATTTGTTTACATTTTATAATACAAAATTACAATCCTACCCAATTGATATAAATTTATTGTTTTTTAAAATTCTTAAAATAAACAGGTTCAGAATCTTCAAAGATATTGAAGGCTTGACCTAAGAATTTTTGCATTTGATTCCACTCGGAGGAATTTTCATTGCATTGTAATTTAACTGATGCTAACGTCTTTTTATAGCGTTCTTCAGGATCAGATTTCTGATAGTCCTCGATAGTATACACTTTAAGATCAATTAAAAATTTACCGTCTGTTATCGCGGTACGTCGACAGGAACCCGAAGACACGCGACTGGTAAACGATGACGTTGTTTTGATGGGTTTTGAATGAAGGTCGTCGGTGAGTTTTTCCTCTTCTTGTAAAATCTTAAAAATGTTTGTTTCCGCCGATTTTTTGGAAGAACTGAAAGAATAACAATACTTAAGTGATATTTCTATCTATGACATTAAAACGTAACATAAACATTAATTTCACTTCAAACGATAGTAGGATAAGTACCTACTTACCTAGAATTCTTGGTTTTACTGGTTGATGCCCGAGCTTTGCTTGCCGAAGATTTTGTTTTTTTGACAGCTGGTGATGGTGACGGCGTGCGTTGTTGTCGGCTGGTTGAATCAATATCAAACCTGATGAAACAAAAAAAAATATAGATAGAATATCATAAATCACTAATAGTATTATATTAAATTATTTCAATAAAACAATTACCTTGATAACGAGGTTGATGCACGTTTCTTTGTGGTCTTTTTCTTAGGCTCAGGCGAAGGGGTACGTGAATGAACTGAATATTCAGAGTCCGACCTTCAAAACGTAAAAGAAACAATAATTAGTCAACAAAACTTTATACATATTTTTTTATAATAACCTAAACTTAAAATTTAAAACATCCTCGACACAAGTATCTGATCATCATGAGACCCACATTTAATGAGTCAGATAGCAAATGCTGTCAAAACTGAACATAACAACCAAATTTGGAGTTCCACTAAAAGCTGAATATCATCAAACAAAGCTAGAGAACACTCAGAATAAAATTATCTGACTAAAAAAAAAAAAAACGAAAATCGGTTCATCCGTTTGGGAGCTACGATACCACAGACAGATTCACAGATACACAGACACGTTAAACTTATAACACCCCTCTTTTTTGGTCGAAGGTTAAAGAGATAATCTTTTAAAGTACTTACTAACATTTTTAATTGAAGGTCACAGCTGCTTCACTTAACACAGAAACAACGAATAAGGTGCTTCGAAGAATTTCAGGAAATAAATGAATAAAACGATGGTTTTGCTCGTTTTATAATGAAATATTTGATGATCTGGTAATTTACCTAAATATTAAATTATATCTAAAGAACCAAATTCGAACATTCAACTTTAGACCTAAACGCAATAATTGTCAACCATTTAATATAAATTATAGATTGCTTACATAATCGAACATAATTAGTCTTCAAAATATGTTTGTTTCAAGTTAAGTACAATGAAATGCCGACAAAGTATCGAATTATCAAATGAAACCGCTGATTGCAAGTATTGCAATACGTTACACGTGCATACCTATTACCTACACTCACGGTCAAATATTTCGGGTTACTAAAATTTTTTTAATTAAAATGCATAGGAACGGTTAGTTTGATATTTGTTTTACGTACCTATACGTACGTATTGAAATTTAATTAAGTCTATTAATTTAAAATACAAAACGAGCTTTTTAAAAAAAATCCACTTACAGCGCAAGTTTACGTCACCAAATACATATCTTAACATATTTTTATTTTTATTACATATAACATCGCTATTGAGATCGTCGGTTAATTAATATACATGTTATTGTTTCGTGTACTCGACAAATAAACCATGCGTTAGCATAAAGAATATCACACGCTTATTCATCATTTGATTAATAACATGACATGTAATCTGACCTAAGCTACTTTGTACTGACTAACTAAACAGTTGAGACACAGAAAACTTTTTTATTTTTTATAACTCATGATCTTGCAAAACATAACTCTCCTATTGAGGTCGTCGGTTAATTAATATAACATGGTATCGTTTTGTGTACTTGACAAATAAACCATACGTCGGCATAAAGATTATCACACGCTTATTCATCATTCGTGCAATAACATGAAATGTAATCCGATCTCAGATACTTTGTACTGACTAACTAAACAGATGCGACACAGAAAATATGTATTAACTCATATTCCAATATTATGCTAATAAATAGTGTTCTAAAATTGAGTGGTTTTTATTTTACAATTCCTGTCTATTGAGTCAATTTTATATATTATGTTAGTGTTACTATTACTCAAAATTATGGTGCGTATATATTACCGTCTATTTCTGTTATGTACTAATAATGCTGTAATTAATTATATATGTGATTATATTAAACAACGATTACTATTATTAAATTATAGAAACATTTCGGAGGTTTGTCCTACATAGGTACAATAAGATAGATGCAGTAACCACTCCGTTTTATTTTATTCTATGTTGTGTAATGTTATATCATCATATCCGTATCCTCCAAACCTGAGTAGCAAAATGATGCAAGTGTTATGTTAAGTACATTCATTTACAGCGTTATGCTTTTCAGACACGAAGGCACTTAAAATGTTATGCTTCTCAGGATATGTTCACCTGGGCATTTTCTGTTACTTTTTGATTCATATGATATTCTTGAAGTGAGAAGAGGACAAAGCGTATTAGATTATTAACGTTTCGCTTACATCGAGTATTTTATTAATAAGTACAATATTTCAACTTGCATACCAATCGTGAATGAATGAAATTTTAGTCATCTTTATTTCACAATCAACAAGATTGATTTTACAATAACTTAACGATTTGAATTTTCAACTCATAAACAAACTGAAATGCATAATTAATCATTTGTTCGTGTTCAAGACATTTACGTCATATGAATCAGCCAATCAAATTGTGAGGTCTACATCGCGCTTGCGAAGTTTTATAATTTGGTTGCATAAATACAAATAAGCTTGATATAGTTCTCGGAGAATCCGTGGCTATGACAACCGATGGTTTCATGGAAACTCTTACCACTTTGATTCAAAGAGTGTGGCCAACTCTGCGATATTAATTTGGTAACGCATGTGGCGTACCACAGTCTCGCTTGGTTTTAATAATCCGACCCATGGACAGGGCGAGCTTGTGAGAAACACAACGTGGTGACGGTCAAACACATTACGCATGTGGCGTACCGCAGACTTGCTTGGTTTTAATAATCCGACCCATGGACAGGGCAAGCTGCGAGAAACACAACGTGGTGACGGTTAAACACAACGGTTCTTCTGATGCTATACCGGTTGATAGTATGGAAAACCAGTCCACTTCTCACATCAAAGTGTCTGGCCAACTCTGCGATGTGTTTCGTGTGACAAACGCCGTAACAAACCTCCGGCAAACCCTCAATTCAGGCAAATCCATTAGGAGGTGCGTTACGTGGACTGATTCTCGAGCAGAATCAGACCTGGTGGGTACATGCTAGCTGTACCCGTCGCGTTAAGCCTTTTGTTTTTTGAAATAACATGAGTTGTATTTAAGAAATCATCATCAAACGTTTAATTCAGATATGAGATTCGGATTAAATTTTTAAATATGCGATTACGAGACCACGTTCATGAAATGGAAGCAACCTTGTCAATCATGTTTTCAAATATGCGATTGAGTTTTAGACCACGTTCGCGAAGTAGAAGTAACCTGGTTTCATTTCCAAATATATGGATGGGACTTCTAGCCCGCGAAAAAAATATGGAATTGGGAAGAACTGGCCCACGGTCGCGAAGTGGAGCGAAGCGAACACGTAGCAGTGGGCCAGAACTCCCAATTCCATACTACTATTGTGGTGTAGTATACACCTCCGTCGGTGGAGGAGACCGAGAGGGAGGACTGGCGGGGCATTACTCGGGTGGGCGCCTCGGCGTTTGTGCTCACCACAATTACTGCGGTATTGTGGTGTAGTATACACCCCCGCCAGTGGAAAAGACCGAGGAGGAGGCTGACGGGATCATGACTCGGGTGGGCATTTCGGTGCTTGTGCAACTGCACTCCCGTCAGCACTTGGGGAGGGAACCCACGGGGTAGGGGCTTTTGTCCTCCCGTGGTTCGGCGAGGGTGTCACGGGGTAGGGGCGTTTGTCCTCCCGTGGCAGGTTGAGGGGGTAGGGGCGTTTGTCCTCCCGTAGCGGGTCGAGGGGGTAGGGGCTTTTGTCCTCTCTTCGTATGGAGAGGGTGCCATGGGGTAGGGGCGTTTGTCCTCCCGTGGCATAGTGAGGGGGTAGGGGCGTTTGTCCTCCCACGGTGGGTCGAGGGGGTAGGGGCTTTTGTCCTCCCTTCGTATGGAGAGGGTGCCATGGGGTAGGGGCGTTTGTCCTCCCGTGGCATAGTGAGGGGGGTAGGGGCGTTTGTCCTCCCACGGCGGGTCGAGGGGGTAGGGGCACACGGAGAGGGTGTCATGTGGTAGGGGCTTTTGTCCTCCCGTGGCCAGGAGGCTGGGACCGAAGCACCGTGTGTCGGTGGCGGTCCTGGCCTCCTGAGGGTCCCTCAGCGTGGCTCTGCTGCGGCGGAGTCCGCGTCTGAGTATGGGACGGGTGTGGTGGTGGCATAGCTGGAAGGGACATGTTCCCTGAAGGCATCCCCACTACACGCAGGACCTGAGAGGGCGATCACGGGGTCGTTCGCCGCTCTCCCGGCGTGGAGGTCCTCGGTGAGGGTGCGTCGGATGCGTGAGGTGTCGCCCTGCATGCGTCTGACGCGGTGGGGCTTTTTGGCCTTCCACCAGGGAGGGGACGGCTTCGGCTGTCAGCGGCAGGGGGTGTTCGCGGTGACATACTCGCAATCCCGTGTCACCCCCACTACGCCGCGAGTGGGCATACCATGGAGTTTTAGTCGGTAGGCTACTGCTTCTCAGTAGAGTCCGACATACCCACGCTCTTCCCCGTAGAGCGGGGATCCAATGAGGATTTCTCCATGTACAAAAAAAAAAAAAAGGTTAGGTTAGGTTAGGTTAGGTTAGGTTAGGTTTTTTTTTTTTTTTTTTTTTTTTTTCAAAACTACCTCCAACATAATCGGAGCCTATGTGAGCGGCCAGATCCTGAATACTGGCACAACTCCAACCTTCGATACAGTAAGAGGCGGCAAGAGGTACAGCAGTCACGTCGATATAACACTCTGCTCGACGGACATACTTGGACTAGTGGAAGACTGGCGGGTAAACGAAGATCTCACGAGCTCGGACCACAACGGCATTACCTTCAAAATAAACTTGGAAGCATCCAAAGGGACTAGTATACAGAGGACAACACGCATATACAACACCAAAAAGGCAAACTGGGAACAGTTTCATGAGAAACTGACCCAGACCTTGCAAGACATGCAACTTACTAAAGAACAATTAGAAAACATATCCAATACTGATCAAATAGATAAAACAATAGAAAGTTACACACTAGCCATCACAAATACATGTAAAAGCACCATACCCATAAAGAAGAACACAAGCACACTTACCTTGCCGTGGTGGTCCGAAGAACTCGCAGAGAAGAAGAAAGCCGTAGCCACCAAAAAGCGCAGAATCCGAAACGCTGCGCCAATCCGCAGAGCAGGGGTGATCGACCTATACCTGAAAGAAAAAGAAGAGTATGAGACAGCTGTACAAAAAGCACAAACGGAGAGCTGGAAGGAGTTCTGCTGTAAACAGGATCGGGAGGGAGTATGGGAGGGGATATACAGGGTAATGGGGAAAATATCCAAACGAGAGGAGGACCAGCTCTTGGAAGAAGATGGGGAAATACTGGACGGGAAGGGATCGGTGGAGCTATTGGCCAGAACTTTTTACCCCGATGATAAGGAAGAAGAGGACAAGATGAAGCATCGTCACATTAGAGAATTAGCCCAAAAAGTAAACGCATGGCACCATGATGAAAAACATGATCCACCGTTTACACAGAGCGAGCTAAATGGGACGATGATGTCATTTAACCCAAAAAAGGCACCAGGAGCCGACGGCTTTACCGCAGACATCTGCATCCAAGCCATCAGATGCAACCCCGAATATTTTCTGGCGATGTTGAACAAATGCCTAGAACACTCCCACTTCCCCAGAATATGGAAAGGAGCCACAGTGGTGGTGCTCAAAAAACCAGGGAAAGAGTCATACACCGTGCCCAAATCATACAGGCCGATTGGACTTTTGCCTGTTCTGGGAAAGATATATGAGAAGATGTTGATAGCCCGCCTCAAACACCACCTACTGCCTAGGATCAGCCCCAAACAGTACGGCTTCATGCCGCAAAGAAGCACGGAGGACTCCCTCTATGACCTCATGCAGCACATACACAGTAAATTAAACGCAAAAAGACTGCTGACAATGGTATCACTGGATATAGAGGGAGCCTTCGACAGCGCATGGTGGCCGGCAATCAAAGTGAGACTGTCTGAAGAAAACTGCCCGGTGAACCTGAGGCGGACTATCGACAGCTACTTGGAGGACAGGAGTGTAAAGGTGAGATACGCTGGAGAAGAGTTCAGCAAAGGGACAAACAAGGGCTGTGTCCAGGGATCGATAGGAGGACCCATTTTATGGAATCTCCTTCTTGATCCCCTGTTGAAGCTACTGGAGGAAAAAGGAGTCTTCTGCCAGGCGTTCGCAGACGATGTGGTGCTTGTGTTCGATGGTAAGACAGCCCTAGACATAGAACTGCAAGCAAATGCGACCCTCGAACGTGTTCGGACGTGGGGCATCGACCACAAACTAAAATTTGCTCCACATAAAACGTGCGCTATGGTAATAACCAGAAAATTAAAGTTCGATGTACCACGTCTGAGCATGGGCGGGGTGAATATAGTCATGTCCAATGAAATCAAAATACTGGGCCTCATCATCGACCACAAGCTAACATTCAACCAGCATGTAGCGAGCGTCTGCCGGAGGGCTCTTAACATGTACAAAAAATTGGCTAGAACAGCCCGGGTCAGCTGGGGACTGCATCCGGAAGTTATCTACACGATCTATACAGCGGCAGTGGAACCGGTAATTCTGTATGCGGCAAGCGCCTGGTTAGGTTAGGTTAGGTTAGGTTAGGTTAGGTTAGGTTAGGTTAGGTTAGGTTAGGTTAGGTTAGGTTCCACGGACCTACGGAGGGTGAACTGGGTGCGGCGGTGCTACGGCTTCGAGCCAAGAATACTGCCCCCGGTCCCGACGGAGTTCCCGGACGGGCTTGGGTTCTCGCCCTTGGCCCACTGAAGCCGCGCTTGTGCTCGCTGTTCAGCGCGTGCCTGGCGCAGGGACAGTTCCCCCACCTGTGGAAATCAGGAAAACTCGTCCTTTTGCGCAAGGATGGGCGACCAGCAGACTCACCTTCGGCTTACAGGCCGATAGTTCTGCTGGACGAGGCCAGCAAATTGTTCGAGCGAGTGGTGGCTGCCCGGCTAAATCGACATCTGGAGGGGGAGGGTCCGGACCTTAGTGACCATCAGTTTGGATTCCGCCGGGGCAGGTCCACGATCGACGCTATTGCGCGCGTGAGGGCCCTGGCGGATGGAGCTGTGGCCCAGGGAGAGGTGGTTCTGGCGGTGTCTCTTGACATCGCCAACGCGTTCAACTCCCTGCCCTGGGCTTGCATCACGGCGGCACTGAGGCGCCACGCTGTACCTGAGTACCTGCGGAAGACGGTTGAGGATTACCTCACCGATAGAGCCGTCAGGTACCCTACGGCTCACGGGTGGCAGGAGAAGGGGTTGTCGTGCGGTGTTCCACAGGGGTCAGTTCTCGGGCCGCTTCTGTGGAACATCGGCTACGACTGGGTGCTCAGGGGGCGCAATGTGCCGGGGGTCAAGGTGACGTGTTACGCCGACGACACCCTGGTTACAGCACGTGGAAGCACATTTCGGGAGGCGGCGATTCGGGCCACGGCAGGTGTAGCAACGGTGGTTGCCCGAATTAGGAGGTTGGGGCTAGAGGTGGCCCTGAACAAATCCGAGGCCCTGTGTTTTCACGGGCCCCGGAAGGCTCCTCCGGCGGGTTCCAACCTGGTAGTGGGGGGCACGTCTATCGGTGTCAAGTCGACAATGCGGTACCTGGGCATAGTCCTTGACAGCCGTTGGACGTTCAGGGAGCATTTTAGGTGCCTTGCTCCCAAACTACTCGGGGCGGCCTCGGCACTTAGTCGGCTGCTGCCTAACATGGGTGGGCCTAACGCAGGCTGCCGTAGGCTATACGCAGGGGTAGTGCGGTCGATGGCTCTCTACGGAGCGCCCATCTGGGCCGGATCCCTGACTGCCCAGAACCAGGCCCAATTGCGGCGACCGCAGCGGGTCATGGCGGTCAGGATGGCGAGGGCATACCGCACCGTCTCACACGAGGCGGCCTGCGTACTGGCGGGGACCCCGCCCTGGGACCTCGATGCTTCAGCTCTGGCCGACATCTACTGGCGTGTCGCTGAAGCACGGGAAGAGGGGGTCCAACCACTCCTGGAGGACGTCAGGCAGTGGAGGCTAGACTCCCGCCGTGACGTAATCCAGAAGTGGAAGGAAAGGCTTGAGGTGCCAAATGCCGGCCACTTGACCATCGGAGCAATTCGACCCGTCCTAGAAAGATGGGTCGGTAGAAGGGAGGGGTTTCTCTCCTTCCACCTTGTACAGGCCCTCTCGGGGCATGGTTGCTTCGGCAAATACCTGTGCAGGGTGGCAGGACGGGAACCGACAGCGGTATGCCACGAGTGCGGCGCCGCTGAAGACACGGCGCAGCATACGCTGGAGGTGTGCCCAAGTTGGGCGGAGCAGCGGGCCGCACTTGTGGCCGTGGTGGGGAACGACCTCTCCTTGCCTGCCGTGGTAGAGGCCATGGTAGGCAGCGACAGGTCGTGGGAGGCGATGGCCTCCTTCTGCGAGGATGTGATGTCGCAGAAGGAGGCAGCGGAGCGTGGCAGGGAGGACGATCCGGCCTCCCAGCCAATGCGCCGCAAACGCGTGGGGCGACGGCGGTTGGCCTACGACCGCCGATTACCCCCATAAGGGTACCTGTGGGCGGCAGACACGGGGACGTCTGTCGCCTACATGAAGGTCCCCGAGTGGTAGGCGGCCGTATATCGGCACGCCTCTAACGAAGGCAGGGTTGAGCAGTGCTCCCCGGAGATGGGTCCGAGCTCGGACGGCCGCTAGCAAGGTCGCGGTAGTATGCGAAGAGCGTTTCCCGCGACCTTGCCTATAGCACAGAGGCGGCAAATGGAGGGGTTTTTAGTGGGTACACCATAGGCCTCATTAGCCAACATGGGAGTCCCACATAACCACCGGGGTCCGTCCCCGCACCCTGGTGGTATGCGTAATGCATTTTCCCCTCCTAAAAAAAAAAAAAAAAAAAAAAAAAAAGGTACCACGGACCTGCTCGGTTATCCGAGTGGGCGGGGAGGTGAACCCCGACGTGGCGCGTCCCCGGGTGGTGGATAGGGGAACGCCCCGGCTGCTGACGTCGAGCCGGGGTAGGACGTAGTCCCGCGAACCAAACACTGGGGGGGAAACGGGGGGCTTCGGCCCAGGGGGGGAAAGGGGGGCTTCGGCCCGGGAGGGACTCTCCGCGCGTCCCTCTGAGCAGCAGAGGGCGCAGTGGATGTGATCGGAGGAGGAGCCGTGGGACGTTTGTCCCCGGGAGGGTTCTCCGCGCGTCCCTCTGAATAGCAGAGGGCGCAGTGGATGAACCAAGGGAGGGCGGGCCTGGCGAGCACTTACCATGCCGTCAGGCAGGCACTGGGGGGTTTATCCTGCCCGCGCCACCGCCGGACCCGTAACCCCGTTTCGAGTGTCGTGGTCACGTCTCGCGGCTTGGAACGGGAACGGGGGTCTTGCCTTCATTGGCCGGACCGCGAGGAGACAACCTCTGAAAAAACCCTTAACCCCGGCGCTGGGGCACGTGGCGTCGAGGTTCTCCTGTGGTGTCGATCGGGGCACTGTTTTTCGCACGAACCTCTGGGTTCTCTCGCCGCGCGGGCGCTTGAGGAGGTCGGAAGGGCCCTTGACGTGTCGCGGGTATGTATTGTTGTCTGGTCAGGGAGCCCTCTGCTTCTCTGACACTGCCTATCTGCCTGGAAGGATTGTGCATTGGGTTTCTGAGAAACCCAAACGCAGATCCATTCTCTGGGTGGGTCGGCGGTGTTAGCGTAGTAGGAGGCTCACGCATCGGGTGCCATACATATCCGTAGCGCGCCTGGGGGGCTTTCGGCCTCCAATGGTGGCTGTGGGAGGGAGACTCCAGTTCTTCGTGCGCAACGCAGGTCCTCGATCGATACCCTTAGGAGTGGCTGCGTAGGTAACGCAGTCGCTAGCGGCCAACCCTGGGAGACGGCCCGCCCTCCCAGTGGTAGTAGGGTTACCCAGGTACAGGGGGCACTGCCTGGGTGGACCGGTTATTTCCCCCATACTCGTGGGAACAAAATTGCGAATTCAAACGACCTAGGTTTAAGTGGTGATTTAGTTTTAAGAGACGACCTGGCAATCATAACGGCTAACGATAAAACGGGAGGGAAAGAGAAAGAAATAGGTGAGGTTGGCGCCACTATGACTCAGCCGCAACTGCGCGTTGAGCTGATGCGCCTTGAAGATTTGGACCCGAGCACCCTTGGGGTCACGTATACCGGTGCCGTTTCCGTTAAAAACGACGGACCCAGCAGCGACGCGAATGACACCACCCAAAATAGTCGGCTCTCTGAGTCAGACTCCTCGGTGGGCAGTCTGAAGACAGTTACCTCGAAAGAGGGCACACTGATCCAGAATAAGGAATGGCGCATGGGAGAAAAGAGGGCCGCATCATTGCTTTCCTCTGAATCAGATAGTGACGCGGGCTCACAAGATGGTTCTCCTACGCAATCTCAGAAAGGCAAGTGGCCCAAACTCACGGCCAAGAGAGACAGGGCATGGCCACCTACAACCGGCCATTACGTAGGGCCCCACAAATACCAGGTGGAGCTAAGCAATAGGAAGGCAAAAGAGCAACGCCTCCTTGCGGAAGAAGAGCTGGAGGCGTATAACCTCTCGGCGCAAGCAGCCAATGAGGAGAGAGATGCTCGTCTGAGAAACTGCCAACCACCTCTGCAAAACGTACATACCTCTGTTACTCTGAGTGCTCAGATCCATGACGCGCTCGAGGTGGTTGTTCGCGTAGCCAACAAGTCAGGAAATATGAAGGGCACTTTTGTCAAAGCTCTGAAAAACGCTGCAGACACCATAAAAGGAGCCGTCGCAGAACTGCGAACCATGAACGTGACGGAGGAGGTGGCCCAACTTGAGGCGGCCAATTTGCAGCTCTCACGTCAAGTAGCGGAACTGCGACAAGAAGTGGCCCAGATGCGCAACCAATCTGCTCCACCGACCGAGCTTGAGGTTCGAAACCTTATCGAGGAGATCTCACGCGCTAACCGAGAGCAGTTCAGCGCGATGCTGAACGCCCGATTAGAAGGCATTGAGTGCCGCCTTCTCCCAGAACCGCGCCTGCGACCGCCTCTAGCTGCTGATCAAATAGCAGTGCCATCTGGTTCTGCGAAGGACATGGGAACCCCTGTTACCACTGCGCAATATACGGCGCGCGGAGCCACGGTCAGTGGTCCTAAAAAGAGAAAGCCAAAGCGTGGTATCAGCCTGGCGGCACAGGAAGCCGCTTCCGCGAGACAAGCATTGCCGGTGTTTCGTTCCCCTGAACGCACGCAGGAGCAGTGGAGTACTGTCGCTGGCAAGAACACCAAAAAGGCGGCGAACACTGCGGGCAAGGCTCCGAAGGCCGCAAATGCACCCAAGAAGGCGGCTAACACTGCGGGTAAGGCTTCGAAGGCCATAAGTGCGTCTAAGAAGGCTCCGCCAAAACGGAAACTGCGCTCACCACGCACACCGGCGATTACTCTTACCCTTAAACCGGGAGCTGCGGAAAAGGGACATAAGTATGAAGCGCTCTTGGCGGAGGCAAAAAGCCGCATAAAACTCCAGGAGGTCGGACTTACGCAAGTACGATTCCGAACGACAGCAACTGGAGCCCGGATGCTGGAAGTCCCACCCGGCACCGAAAATGCAGAAAGAGCTGCAGATGCCCTCGCAGACAAACTACGAGAAGTGCTTGACGGTGACGTGGTGCAGGTCCATCGGCCGGTGAAATGCGTCGAATTGCGAATAATGGGCCTCGATGACTCGGCGACAACAGAAGAAGTCGTGGCAGCTGTAGCTGAAGAAGGAGGTTGCAGCACGGAGGCAATTAAGCCAGGTGCTATTTCCCGCGGCCCTAGTGGTTTGGGGGCACTTTGGCTGAGCTGCCCAGTTATCGCCGCCAAGAAACTGGTAGAGACAGGGAGAGTGAAAGTGGGATGGGTCTCAGCACGAGTGGTGCTCCTCGAGCCCAGGCCCTTTCGCTGCTACAGATGCCTTGAGATGGGCCACGTAGCGGCCAAGTGTGATAGGGGGGTAGACCGCAGCAAGATTTGCTTCCGCTGCGGAAAACCTGACCACAAGGCGCGGGAGTGCTCCGCTGCTGAGGCGTGCTGCACCATCTGCGTGGCGGCTGGCAGACCGGCAACACACTCACTCGGGGGGAAAAAATGCGCTGAAATCCATGCTCGCAAAGGCCAGAATTTGGCGGCCAAAAACGTTGGAAGCGACATTGGATCCGCCCAACAGTCCCAAGTGCCGGATACTATGGACACCGCACAATAACATGGCCCTAAGGTTTATACAAGCAAATATCAACCATTCTGCTAGGGCACAGGACCTCCTGATCCAAACCCTGACAGAATGGCATATTATGGTGGCCGTGGTCTCGGAGCCCTACTTTGTCCCCGTCCGGGATGACTGGGTCTCCGATCGAGATGAAACGGTGGTGCTCGTGGCCCCCGCCGCTGCTGGTTCAACTTCCTTCGAAGGAGTAGTGAGGGGTCGCGGTTATGTGCTGGCTACCCTAGGCAGACTGGCAATTATTGGCGTGTACTGTTCACCAAACCGGAGTCTCGCAGAATTTGAACAGACCCTAGCGGAACTGGGGGCGCTCGTTGGGCAATCATCTCCCACCCCTGTGCTAGTCGCTGGGGATTTTAACGCAAAGGCAAGGGCATGGGGATATGCTGTTACCGATCCTCGGGGCGAAGCCCTGGAAGAGTGGGCAGTGTCATTGGGGCTAGCGGTTCTGAATACAGGAACAGAGAGCACGTGCGTGCGGCAGCAGGGCGAATCGATCGTGGACATCACGTTCGCGTCCCACGCCCTGGCCCGCCGTGTTCAAGACTGGAGGGTAGAAACTAGTGAGGAGACACTATCCGATCACCGGTATATCCGTTTCAGCCTCTCTGAGGCCCCCACTCCTTTGTTGGAGGGAAACAGACCGCTGGATGGGGATGGCCCGCGCTGGGTGCTGGGCAAACTCGATCGTCAGATTGCCAAAGAGGCGGCAATAGTTGAATCCTGGGGGATCAGCTCCGGCCCAGTAGACCTAATCGACCAAGAGACTGACCATCTTGCCGCCGCTTTGACACGCATCTGTGATGCAGCCATGCCAAGGGTTAAGGCGATCCCTCCAAGACGACAAGTGTACTGGTGGCGGCCGGAACTCCGCCAACTGCGGAACGCATGCGTGGCTGCTCGCCGCCAGTACACGAGATACAGGAGGAGAAGGATCCGAGACAGAGCCCAGGAGGACGCCCACTACGATGTTTACAGAGCCGCCTGCAAAGCACTGCAGACAGCCATAGCGCAGGCCAAAGAAGCGTCGTGGAAGGAATGGCTGGAGACCCTGGACGGAGATCCGTGGGGCAGACCGTATCGGGTCGTGAGGCAGAAACTCCGACCCTGGGCTCCTCCCCTGACCAGCAGTCTCCAGCCAGACCTCCTGGAGCAAGTCATCGGCACGCTATTCCCTGAACGCGGCGAATTCGCTCCACCACCTATGGGGGCTATCATCAGACCGCAGCTAGCTGAAGAGGAGGCCCCCCCGGTGACAGAGGCGGAACTTAGTGCAGCCGTTCTGAAGATGCGGTCGAAAAAGGCAGCGCCTGGGCTTGACGGGATACCGGGGCGAGCCTTAGATGTCGCACTGGGTGAGATAGGAGATAAGGTCAGGGCTATATTCACCGCGTGCCTTGAGCGGGGGCGATTTCCGAAAAGGTGGAAAGCGGGCAAGCTGGTGCTTCTCCGAAAGGAGGGGCGCCCACCCGATCAGCCGTCGGCCTATCGCCCCATCGTGCTCCTCGGTGAGACTGGCAAGCTCTTCGAGCGTGTGCTTGCTGCCCGCCTCCTTAGCTCCATGGAGCCCGGGTTAAGTGAGTGGCAGTATGGATTCCGCCACGGGCGCTCAACATTGGACGCTATTGCTCGAGTGAGAGGTTTGGCAGAGGAGGAGGTCTCCCAGGGTGGAGTATTAATGGCGGTGTCACTAGATATCTCCAATGCTTTTAATACCCTGCCCTGGGAGACAATTAGGGTGGCGCTGCGATACCACAATGTGCCGGAATACCTCCAGAAAACCATCTGCGACTACTTTGCGGGAAGGGAGGTCGCCTATCCGACTATGGAAGGATGGGGAAGGAGGGCCATGTCTTGCGGTGTTCCACAGGGCTCGGTCTTAGGGCCGCTCCTGTGGAACATCGGCTACGACTGGGTGCTGCGCGGGGCCACTTTGCGGGGGGTCAGCGTTACTTGCTACGCTGACGATACCCTCGTGTTGGCCCGCGGCAGCTCACATCGAGAGGCGGCCTATCTCGCCACAGCAGGTGTAGCACAAGTCGTGCAAAAAATCCGCGCGTTGGGTCTGGAGGTGGCCCTCCACAAATCAGAGGCCCTAGTTTTTCATGGGCCGCGCAATGCACCACCGCCGGGATCCTTCATAACAGTGGGCGGAGCTGCCATTGCCGTCGGGTCGACGATGAAGTACCTGGGACTTGTCCTCGACGGTAGATGGAAGTTCGAAGAGCACTTCCGGCGCCTGGCCCCGAAACTGGTGGCTGCAGCTGGAGCCCTGGGTCGGATCCTGCCCAACGTGGGAGGGCCGGGAGGAGTATGCCGCCGCCTGTACACCGGCGTGGTGCGCTCGATGGCGCTTTATGGAGCGCCGATATGGGCAGATGCTCTGAGCCCACGCAACGTCACCTCGTTGCGACGACCGCAGCGGGCAATGGCACTAAGGGTGGCCCGAGCGTACCGTACGGTATCGTACGCTGCGGCATGCCTACTAGCTGGTAGCCCGCCGTGGGACCTCGAAGCCGAGGTCCACTCTTTGGTCTACTGGCGGATGATGGCAGCGCGAGGCGAACAGAGCTGGCCCCATCCACGAGAAGTCCGACAGTGGGGCGTAGAGGCCCGCGACGACCTTTTCGAGAAGTGGTCGGAGAGACTAGGACTCCCAGGAGCTAGCCGGGAACTCGTGGCTGCTATTCGACCTATTCTCAAAGAATGGGTCGAATGCAAACATGGCGCAGCCACGTACCATCTCACGCAGATCTTGACGGGCCATGGCTGCTTCGGCAAGTACCTATGCCAGATACTGGCAAGAGAGCCGACACCAATGTGTCATCACTGCGGAATGAGAGCTGTGGACACCGCTCAGCACACGCTTGCGGAATGTCCTGCATGGGAAGAACCACGCACTGCCTTGTCCACGGTTATCGGGGTGGATCTCTCGCTACCAAGAGTGGTGAGGAAGATGGTGGGAAGCGAGGAGGCATGGGCAGCTGTTGCGGCATGCTGCAGTACCATCATGTCGCAGAAAGAGGCGAAGGAAAGGGAACGGGAGGACGACGCAAATGCTTTGCCTCAACGTCGCAGGAGGCTGGGCCGGCGGCGGTTGGCTTACGCAGGCCGAATGATGCCGCCCTAACGAGGGTCTGCGGGTAATGGGTCGGGAGACCATTGCCCGCAGTAGGAGACCCCAAGCTGGAAGGCTCCCCATGTGTGTTCTGGGGTGCCCTCAGGGAAGTGGGAGGGGGGCATTTGTGCCCCCACCCCTGGAGACGGGCCTGTACGGGCAGCGCCGTCGGGGTACCGGTTGTGTGCAACAGCGTTCCCGGAACCTCGACCACAGGCGAGCGCAGGAACACCCCAGGAGTTTTAGTCTGTGCGAGTCGGACATACCCATCTGGCTCCTCCCGGGCTGGATGGGATCCATAACGGATTTCTCCTGGGTCAACAAAAAAAAAAAAAAAAAAAAGGTTAGGTTAGGTTCCCCCCCGACGTGCTGCCACCTTGCCGTGGTGGGGGGGCTTGCGTGCTCCTGTGATCCCCGAGGCTATACCGGACAGGGCTACCCATACCGGAAAGGCGAGGGGGGAGGGGCCAGACAAAGAGCGGCACAGGAGGAGTGCGCCCAGTTGCGCAGGGAGGCTTCGGCCCCGGAGGGACTCTCCGCGCGTCCCTCTGAGTAGCAGAGGGCGCAGTGGACGAGGTCGGAGGAGGAGCCGTGGGACTTTTGTCCCCGGGAGGGTTCTCCGCGCGTCCCTCTGAGTAGCAGAGGGCGCAGTGGAGGAACCAAGGGAGGGCGGGCCTGGCGAGCACTAACCATGCCGTCGGGCAGGCGTTGGGGGGCTTATCCTGCCCGCGCCACCGCCGGACCCGTAACCCCGTTTCGAGTGTCGTGGTCACGTCTCGCGGCTTGGAACGGGAACGGGGGTCTTGCCTTCATTGGCCGGACCGCGAGGAGAAAACCTCTATAAAAAATCCCCAATTCCCGACGCTGCGGTACATGGCGTCGGGAAACTCGACGGAGGGGGTCAACAGGACCGGGCTTTTTGCGCGCGCAGCCTGGGCGGGGTTCGTCCGCCCTGACACTAGAGTCTGCCCGAGTGGCCCCTCGTGTGCTGCGGATGTGAGCAGCCTCTGGACCGGCGAACCTTCCACCCGCCAGGCACTGCTCTTTGAACTGGGGTAGATTGCGTCCTCCCATTTCATGAGCAAATGGAGGGCGCGTATAATCTCCCTAGTTCGGGATCAGTGTCGGGGGAGTGGGGGAATCGTTGTCCTGGAGGTTGCACAGATCCTGGGCACAGCGAGGGTTCTACTTGGGTGGGCTTGTGTCTGGGCGGGGGGGTCTTGCCCGGTCTGGGTGTGCCGGGGCCCGTGCCTGTTTTCACCCTCTGAGAGTGGCTGGAGGGTAGTCCAGCCGCTAGTGGCCAACCATGGGAGACTGCCCGCCCTCCCAGTGGTATTAGGGTTACCCAGGTACAGGGGGCACTGCCTGGGTGGACTGCTTTTCCCCCATACTCGTGGGATCAAAATTATAAATTTGAAAAAGGATAACGGACAAGGACCTGAACATGCACAACGATCGGATTTTGTTGACACGGCGGTGGAAGCGGGCGCCCTGATGGCGCGCGCCGAAGCCAACAACCCTGGCGCGGAAGACGTAAACCTGGACGTAACGGCTGAGGAGGAGATCTTCCGCCCTCGCATATCCCTGGCGCGGTCCCCGACGAGAGGGGGTGGAGTCGATCAAGCCGTGGGCTTCTCGGCTCCACGAATTGACCAGAACTCCACCGAAACGGTCGGCATCCCAGCACGCGACCGCCAAGGCCGTTTCGTGCGGTCTGGGATGGCGGTGGGGCGTGGGGAGGCTCGCGAGGTAGGAGACGCGGGCACCTCCAAGGACCTAACCGCTCAACGACACCTTACGGTGTTGCTCGAGCGCGGAACCGTGGAGAAGTATCTCGAGGGCCAGAGAGAGGCGAGGAACGAGGAGGCAAACACCACCCGGGAAACTGAGAGGGTCAATAGGTCCAGATCGGCGTCCAGATCACCTGGACCCAGAGGATCAGGCGGTCGGCTTTGGGCTGAGAAGGGCCCAAAACGTGTCTGCCTTGAGGAAGCTGACTTCTTGTCAGCGGATAGCGGGGCAGAGGAGGAGGTGGAGCCAAAACGAGGCAGAGGCTGCCCTCCCACATCGGCGGAGTATGCAGGTCTAGCAGCGACGCAGAGGGCTCTCAATGAGGCCAAAAGGGAAGCCCTAAAATTAGAGGCGGAGTTGGCGATTGCTAACAGCTCCGCTTTGGCTCGGAAATTCAGAGAGACTCGTCTCTCCGAGTCTTCATCCGCCAGCGAAGACGCCAACAAATCTGTTACTGACCTAAACAAGTCGGTAGCAGACCAAGTGGCCATTATTAAAGACGTGGCCCTAAAGTCAGGTCACTTAAAGGGCACCTTTGTGCGTGCACTCAAGGAGGCAGCGGCAGCTATAACAGTGGCAGTTGAGAGCCTGAGCGCACGCACAACATCGGAGGAGACCCGGCTACTGCAGGCGACTAATAGCCGCCTGCAATCGGAAATGGCCGACATGTCAGCGTGCAATACACGGTTACAAGCGGAGCTTGCCGACATCAGGATGGAGCTGACCCGCCTCAAGACCGAAATGAGAAGTGTGCCAAGGGCACCCTCACAGGTTCAGACGAGTTTGCTTCCCCATGCGGAGCATGTGGCGCCGTCTTCCGACCGGGAAACAATTATAGCGCTGATGAATGCCCGGTTCGAAGCGCTAGAGGTAGAAGGGCGGCTATTGCCCGCAAAAAACTTGCGGCCCCAACTAGCCGCTGACAGGAAGAAACGAAGTAAAAAACAGGAGGATAATTCACCGGCAGCAGTACCATCTGCTAACGTGGCACCTCCCACAGCCACAGGTGCCCAGATAGGAGGCAAGAAACAGCAGAAGAAAAAGAAAGGGACTGCTCAGGGCGATGTCACGACTGAACCACCGCCAACGATACCCAAGTCCATCACTGAGACTTGGACCCAAGTTGTTAGCCGGAGCAGCAAAAGAAAAGCTGCCAAGGCTGCTGCAGCCAAAAGTGCTCTGCAGCCGCAGCAACAGCCGAAGCGGGTCAAGGATGCCCGCAAACTTCGTGCCCCACGGTCAGAGGCTGTAGTGCTGACCCTACAGCCGGGTGCCGAAGAGAGGGGTGTCACTTTTAAAAAGCTGATTGCGGAGGCGAAGACCAAGGTCCAATTAAAAGATCTTGACATTCCTGGCTTACGGTTTAAGCGAGCAGCCACTGGGGCCTGTATCATGGTAATACCAGGAGCCACCAGCGGCGATAAGGCTGACAAGCTGGCTGCTGCCATTAAAGAGCAGTTGAAGCAGGAGGACGTGCGAGTGTCTAGGCCCACAAAAACCGCGGAGATTCGCATTTCGGGCCTAGACGACTCAGTGACAGCTGAAGAGGTAGTGGCCGCTGTGGCGGCCTCGGGAGGATGTTCGCCAGATTGCGTAAAAGCTGGAAATATACGCCAAGGGCTCACAGGCCTTGGCACAGTATGGGTGCGCTGTCCTATCCCAGCGGCAAAGAAGATAACAGAGTCTGGGAGCCTTCTGGTTGGCTGGGTCTCCGCACAAGTCAGGCTACTGGAGAGGCGGCCGCTACAATGCTTTCGCTGTCGAGAGATCGGGCATGTTCGGGCCAATTGCCAGTCAGAGGAAGACCGAAGCGAGCTATGCTTCCGGTGTAGCAAACCTGGTCACAAGGCGGCCCAGTGCTCAGCTGCACAACATTGCGCAAAGTGTGCGGCCATGGGTAAGCCGGCGGGCCACACGATGGGGAGCAAAGCGTGTGTTGCACCCAAGGTCTCCAGCAATAAGAAGAGGACGACAGCTGCTGATGGATCTCATGCCCCCTCACAGCCAGTACAGCCGCCTACCAATGAGGTAGACGTGACCGAGGAGGTTAGTCAAATGGCCGTAGATTAATGGCGGCCATAAGATTCCTACAGGGGAACCTCAACCACTGTGCCAGGGCTCAGGATCTTCTGGTCCAGAGCATGGCAGAGTGGTTGATCCATATAACGGTGGTGTCAGAGCCATATTCCATCCCTTCTCGGGTTGAGTGGGCTGGGGACCTTGACGGCACAGTGGCCCTTGTGACGCGGAGCGCTGCCGGCTCCAGTCCTTTTGAAAACGTTATAAAGGGCCACGGCTGCGTCGCAGCTACCTGTGGAGAGCTGGCACTGGTAGGCGTGTATTTTTCTCCTAACAAAACCTTAGCCGATTTCGAGCAGTTTCTCGTCAGATTAAGCGCGTTGGTAAGTCAGCTGCATCCTAGGCCTATCATTGTTGCCGGTGATTTCAATGCCAAGTCCGTAGTGTGGGGATGCCCGGCGACCGACCCACGGGGCCAAGCTTTGCTCGAATGGACGGTAACCTCCCACCTGGTGGTCGTTAATAGGGGGACATCAGACACGTGCGTGCGGCAGCAAGGTGGCTCAATAGTAGACGTCACGTTTGCCTGCTCAAATCTGGCCAGCCGTGTCCAGGGCTGGGAAGTAATGGTGGGCGTAGAAACACTGTCGGACCACCGATACATTCGGTTTGATGTTTCTGCGCTGCCAACGGCTTCATATAACCCTGGTGGGCGGAACGCATCCCAAAACGGTCCACGTTGGTCGCTCAAAAATCTCGACCGGGAAACACTGGAGCTGGCGGCAATGGTGAAGGTATGGGCACCTATACGGGAGGGACCAGTAGACGTAGAGGCAGAAGCTCACTGGCTTAGGGACTGCATGACCGAGGTATGTGATGCAGCGATGCCCCGGGTCAAGGCTGGACCCCCCAAGCGCTGTGTGTATTGGTGGTCTCCGGAACTAGCGCAGTTACGCGACGAGTGCGTCGCCACTAGACGCCAATACACACGTCAAAGACGGCGCCGCCAACGAGATGAAGCAGCGGAAGCGGATCTGTACACACGGTACAAAAACACGAAGGTGGCGCTTTCAGCTGCCATCGGTAAGGCCAAAGATCAGGCTAGTCAGGAGTTCCTGGAGACTCTCAACAGCGATCCATGGGGGCGGCCGTACAAGCTGGTGAGGCAAAAGCTTCGACCCTGGGCCCCCCCACTAACGCAAAGCCTCCAGCCTCAACTCCTAGACACAGTGGTTGTAACTCTGTTCCCACATAGAGCGCAACATGACCCGCCAACGATCGTGCCGCCAGGAGCAGTTGAGCGGCAACAGGAGGAGGAGGAGGTGGAAGTACCTCCAGTCACGGATGGCGAGATGGTAGCTGCGGTCCAGCGCCTCCGGGCTAAAAACACAGCCCCCGGGCTGGATGGTATCCCTGGTCGGGCATGGTGTCTGGCTATGGAGGCGCTGGAGCCAAGAGTCAGGCATCTTTTCAGCTCCTGTCTGGAACAAGGTCGTTTTCCCAATACCTGGAAAAAAGGCAAATTGGTGTTGCTTCAAAAGGAAGGGCGCCCGGCAGATTCTCCTTCGGCATACCGCCCTATCGTGTTGCTGGATGAGATAGGCAAGCTCTTTGAGCGGATCATAGCAAGCCGTCTCATCAAGCACTTGGCTGGGGAGGGACCCGACCTAGCTAATTGCCAGTATGGATTTCGCAGCGGTCGTTCCACAGTCCACGCAATCCTGCGTGTGAAACAGCTGGCGGAGGAGGCTACGTCTCGGGGGGAGGTCGTCCTGGCGGTGTCACTTGACATCGCCAACGCCTTTAACACCCTCCCTTGGAGCAGCATAAGGGAAGGACTCCTGCTTCACCATGTGCCTCACCATCTTAGACGGATAGTGGAGTCCTACCTCTCCGAGAGGTTTGTGGCCTTCCCCGGGCGACATGAGTGGATTCACCGGGAAATGGTGTGCGGTGTTCCACAGGGGTCGGTATTAGGACCACTCCTGTGGAACATCGGATACGACTGGGTACTGAGAGGAACAAGTCTACAAGGGGTAACGCTCACCTGTTACGCTGATGACACACTCGTGACAGCGCGGGCGGCCACGTTTAGGGACGCTGCAATACTGGCAACTGCAGGAGTCGCTCACGTTGTGGCTCGTATAAGGCGTTTAGGCTTGGAGGTGGCTTTGAACAAGTCCGAGGCCATCTGTTTCCACGGCCCTCGCAAAGCGCCCCCAGCCGGTGCCCATGTCATGGTGGGAGGAGTCCGGATAGCTGTCGAGTCGACGATGCGCTACCTAGGCATCGTCCTCGACAGCCGCTGGAACTTTCAGGCGCACTTCCAGCAACTAGCGCCCAAACTGCTAGGAACAGCTGCTGCCCTGGGACGAATACTCCCGAACTTAAGAGGGCCGAAAGCATCCTGCCGACGGCTGTACACCGAGGTCGTACGTTCGATGGCCTTGTACGGAGCCCCAGTGTGGGCCGACGCCCTTAATAGGCAGAACATCGCCAAACTGCTTCAATCGCAGCGGGTGATGGCCATTAGGGCGATACGAGGCTATCGGACGATCTCGGCGGAGGCAGCATGTGTGCTGGCCGGGTTCCTACCCTGGGACCTAGACGCGAGAGCCCTTGCGTCAGTCTTCTTCTGGCGCGAGGAGGCGCGAGGTCGCGATTTCTGGCCAGCACCTAGGGAGGTCGACGCTAAGCGCGACGAGTTTCGCCGTGAGGCGATCGCGGAATGGGAGGCGAGGCTGGCGCAACCAAGCGCAGGCGTCCGCACGGTGGAGGCAATCAGGCCAATCCTATCACGGTGGCTTGACCGAGAGCACGGGATGCTCACATTCCGGCTCGTGCAGGTACTCTCGGGGCACGGCTGCTTCGGGCGGTACCTGCACCGAATTGCCGGAAGAGAGCCAACTCCGGAGTGCCATGAGTGTGGCTGCGCCGAGGATACGGCGCAGCACACGTTAGAGGTGTGTCCAGCTTGGGCCCAACAGCGGGTCATCCTGACGGCTGTAGTGGGGCATGACCTGTCACTGCCCACTGTGGTAATCCATATGATTAGCAGCAGTGGGTCGTGGCAGGCCATGCTCTCCTTTTGCGAGGAGGTGTTGCGGCAAAAGGAGGCGGCGGAACGGGCCCGGGAGGCCGATGAAGCGGCTGTCCAACAGCGCCGCAGACGGATTGGGCGCAGACGGCTCGCGCATGATCGCCGTCTGCCTCCGTAGTGAGGACCTTCGGGTGACAGTCACGGGGACGTCTGTCACCCATTAAAGGTGGTCCTCGAGTTGGAGGGCGTGTCGGGTGTCTGGACACGCCCTTGATAGTGGAAAGGGGCTCCATTAACCCCCAAGTCGAGTCCGGAAGCACCGGATAGCTGCCGGTGGAGTCGCGGTAGTGTGCGAAAGCGTTCCCGTGGCTCCACCCGTAGGCAGCGCGAAGGACACCCCAGGTTTTTTAGTTGGTAGGAATCCAACATACCCACCACGCCCCCCCGTGGCGCGGTGGGATCTTCCGAAGATTTTTCCTGGGAAAAAAAAAAAAAAAAAAAAAAAAAAAAAAGGTTAGGTTCCCCCCCAAGGGTGTCCACCTTGTCGTGGTGGGGGGGCTCAGTAACTGCGGTTGGTCCGCCGCAGCGAAGCCAAGAGACACCAGTGTGGGGGCCTACGGGCCAAGACGGGTGAGGAGGAGATCCGAGAGGGAGGACCGGCGGGGCATTACTCGGGTGGGCACTTCGGTGTTTGTGTTGAAGTTCACCTCCGCCGGTGGAGGAGATCCGAGAGGGAGGACTGGCGGGGCATTACTCGGGTGGGCACTTCGGTGTTTGTGTTGAAGTTCACCTCCGCCAGTGGAGGAGACCGAGGAGGAGGCTGGCGGGCATTTGGGGAGGGAACCCACGGGGTAGGGGCTTTTGTCCTCCCGTGGTGGAGTGAGGGCGTCATGGGGAAGGGGCGTTTGTCCTCCCGTGGCGGGCCAAGGGGTAGGGGCGTTTGTCCTCCCTTGGCGTGGAGAGGGGGTCGTGGGGTAGGGGCGTTTGTCCTCCCACGGCCAGGAGGCTGGGACCGAAGCACCGTGTGTCGGTGGCGGTCCTAGCTTCCAGAGGGTCCCTCAGCGTGTCTCTGCAGCAGCAGAGTTCACGGCTGTATATGGGACGTGGAGAGGGGGTCGTGGGGTAGGGGCGTTTGTCCTCCCATGGCCGGCTGAGGGGTAGGGGCTTTTGTCCTCCCTCAGCAAGTAGGGTGGGACCGAAGCACCGTGTGTCGGTGGCGGTCCCCGCTTCCTGGGGGCTTGGGGAAGTAGGTGAGGGTAAGGCACACTGCTATGCTACAGTGTGTCTATCGGTGTGGGTTCGCCTTAGGGCGAAAGTGCCGGTGGTGTCGTGGTGACATGTTCGCGATCCCATGGCATCACCGCTACGGCACGGGTTGGCAGCATCCCAGAGTTTTAGTGGGTAGGCTAGTCCTTCGCGGACTAGAGAGCCCCACATAACCAATGCGTAATGTCTGACTCTACCCCCGAGGGTCTCATATTACGTAGTGGTATGCAACTCAATGCATTTCTCTGGGTTAAAAAAAAAAAAAAAAAAAAGGTTAGGTTCGGTTAGGTTAGGTTAGGTTAGGTTAGGTTAGGTTAGGTTAGGTTAGGTTCCCCCCCGACGTGCTGCCACCTTGTCGTGGTGGGGGGGCTTGCGTGCTCCTGTGATCCCTGAGGCTATACCGGATAGGGTTACCCATACCGGAAAGGCGAGGGGGGAGGAGCCAGACGAAGAGCAGCACATCCCGGCGGGGGGCTTGTTAGAGCCTGCCGTTCGGGATAGACGGGCCGTTAGGAGGCCTCGTGGTGGTTACTCTGTGCTCCTCTGTTGAGCAGAGGACTGCACAGACGTGGCTCTGAGTAGCGGATAACCCGATATGTCGGGAGGAGCGTGGTGGCTTCCTGTTTGGAAGCTACCAATCAGGGGAGTTTGCGCCAGCTCGCCTTGAATCCCGGAACCCGCAGTGTCGTTCCAACGATCCCCAGTTGAGGCGTTAATGGGGTACGGGCGGCGCTGCGGACCGGAGGGCTTGCCTTAATTGGCCGGCCCGCGCTAGGTTAAGTTTCCTGTGAAACCGCCCGACATCACAGATGTATATAGGGTTACCCAGGTACAGGGGGCACTGCCTGGGTGGACATATTTTCCCCCATGCTCGTGGGATCCAAAACAAAAATGTCCAACTCAAAAAACCTAGTTATAAGTGATTTAGTTTTAAGGGAAACAGTCGAGGAGGTGCCTGCTGCGTGTGACGTTGATCAGGAGGTGGTGGAGGTCGACGATGTAGAGGGGGAAAGCTCGGAAGCGGTGCGTTGCGCTGCTGCTACGGCCAAAGAGGGTACCAGTAATAGGAGAACTGCAGGTCGCAAGAAGGCCGCCAAGAGGCGGAGAGTGTATGAGAGTGGCTCGCAGATGTCCGGTGAGTCAGGAGAGGAGGCTGGAGCAGGGCAGGTAGTGGCTGTGCGCGGAAGAGGGCGTCCCCCTACCACAGGGCAGTATGTGGGCCTAGCTAAAGCCAAGGAGGCTTTCAATGCTGCTGCGCAGGAGGAGCTAAGGATTGCCGCGGAGAAAGACCTGATGGAAAGGTGTACCAGAGCGCGTCATGCACGAGAGGCGGTTCTTTCGCAGCCATTAAAGTGTGGTGAGGCTGTGGCTTCGGAGCTGAGTGATAGAGTGTTGGATAGTGTGGAGTTAATCACCTCTATTGCTTCGAAGTCCAAGAACCTTAAAGGCACTTTTGTGCGCGATTTGAAGGACGCTGCCGAAGCGATTAAGGAGGCAGTTCTGGAGTTGGCGGGGAGGACACAGTCAGACGAGTCAAGGAGGCTGCAGGCTGAGAATGATCGCTTGCGAGTGGAGCTGGTGGGGATCCGGAAGGATTTTGAGCTGCTCAGGACTGAGGTGCGCAATCAGCGTGCTAGCCCAGTGCCTTTGGCCGCATCAGGGGACGGTGAACATGTATTGCTTGAGGGTGTGCAGGCATACATGGAGAAGTTCAAGCAGGAGTTGATTGCGCAAGTGGGCGCGATTGTAAATGCGCGGTTTGATGCTAGGCTAGCGGGGCTCGTAACGCCGGCATCGCGTCCTTCGTTGGCCGCTGACAGGCTGAGAGTCCCTCAGGCTTCTGCCCCTGCTGTTTCAGAGTCTTTGCCTGCAAAGTCAGTTGCGGGCAAGGCTGTCGCTGGTGCCCCTAGGTTGGTAGCTGGGAAAAGGGGTAATAAGCGCAGGAGGAAGAAGAGGACGATGGCGGCAGTTTCAGCCCGTAAGCCCCAGCCTCAGCCTCAGCCTCTGGTGGCGGAAGAGATGGAGAAGGGTCCACCTGAAAGTGCGCCTTGGGCTAAGGTGATTGGGAGGAAGACCAGGAAAAAGGTGGCGGCAGCAGGGAGCGGGCCGCCTCCTATGATTCGAGAAAAGGCGCCCAAGCTTCGCCCTCCTCGCACATCGGCAGTCACGCTCACCTTGAAGCCGGGTGCTGTTGAGAAAGGGCACAGTTATGAGGCACTTTTGGCGCAGGCGAAAAGCCGTATACGGCTCCAGGAGGTCGGCCTCACTCAGGTTCGTTTCCGCACAACGGTGACGGGAGCCCGGATGCTGGAGGTTCCTCCTGGTACTGAAAAAGCGGAGGAAGCTGCAGATGCTCTGGCAGTAAAGCTTCGCGAAGTTTTGGACGGTGACGTGGTGCAGGTCCATCGCCCCATGAAGTGCGCCGAAGTACGAGTCCTGGGGCTCGATGACTCCGTGACTGTTGAGGAAGTTGTAGCAGCGGTAGCTAGGGAAGGAGGATGCGGCATTGAGGCAATCAGGCCAGGCGTAATATCCCGTAGCCCTAGTGGCCTGGGGTCGCTTTGGCTTAACTGTCCCCTTGTAGCTGCTAAGAAGCTTGTGGAGGTAGGTAGGGTCACGGTGGGTTGGGTCTCGGCGCGTGTGGTGTTACTTGAGCCTAGGCCCCTTCGTTGCTACAGGTGCCTGGAAGCGGGCCATGTTGGGGCCAAGTGCACTGGGGCGGTGGACCGCAGTAATATCTGTTTCCGCTGTGGGGAATCCGGCCATAAGGCGCGTGAGTGTCCTGCTGCTGAGGCGAGCTGTGCAATATGCGTGGCAGCTGGTAAGCCAGCAGGGCATTCCATCGGTAGCAAGGAATGCCCAAGCTACTCTCATGGGGCCAAGGTGGCGGTAACGGGGGCGACAGTAGGGTCGCTATCCAGTCAGCTGTCGCAGCCGAGTAGACAGGAGGAGCCAATGGAAACCATCCAATAATGGCCTTACAATTTCTGCAAGCCAACATCAACCACTCGGCTAGGGCTCAGGACCTTTTAGTCCAGTCTATAGCCGAGTGGCGAATACAGGTGGCAGTAGTGTCAGAGCCGTATTTTGTCCCAGAGCGGACCGATTGGCACTCTGATCACGGAGATGGTGTGGCCATTGTCGTCTCACCCGCGGCATGCCTGTCATGTGATCGAGTTGTGAGAGGTCAAGGTTACGTGCTGCTGGGTACAACTGGTTTGGCTGTTGTTGGGATTTATTTCCCCCCCAGCCGTAGCTTAGCTGACTTTGAGCAGATGTTGTCAGAACTTGGGGGTCTGATTGGGCAGGTGCGTCCAACACCCGTTTTGGTTGCCGGCGACTTTAACGCCAAGTCCACGGCGTGGGGGTGCCTCGGGACTGATGCGCGTGGTGAGGTGCTAGAGGAGTGGGCAGTGGCAATGGATTTAGCAGTAATGAACCGGGGTTCGGAGAGCACGTGCGTGCGGCAGCAGGGCGAATCGATCGTGGACATTACGTTCGCGTCCCACGCCCTGGCCCGCCGTGTTCATGATTGGAGGGTGGAAACTGGTGAGGAGACCCTTTCCGATCACCGATATATCCGGTTCGGCATTTCTGGTGCCCCCACTCCTCTCGTGGAGGGAAACCGGTCTGTGTCAGAGGAGGGCCCGCGAATCCTGGGGGACTGCTTCGGAGGTGGTGGATCAGGTTGACCAGCAGGCCGAGCAGCTTGCCACTACACTGATGCGCATATGTGATGCGGCTATGCCTAGGGCAAAACCAGCCTCCCCAAGGCGGCAAGTGTACTGGTGGCGCCCGGAAATCCGCCAATTGCGGAACGCTTGCGTGGCTGCGCGCCGCCAGTATGCAAGGTACAGGAGGAGAAGGGTGCGCGAACAGCAGCAGGAGGACGCTCTGTACGGAACATACAGGGTCGCTTGTAAAGCGCTGCAAGCAGCCAAAGCACAGGCCAAGGAGGAGTCTTGGAAGGAGTGGTTGGAGACTCTGGACAGAGATCCATGGGGGAGGCCGTATCGTGTCGTAAGGCAGAAGTTGCGGCCTTGGGCTCCTCCATTAACCAGTAGTCTCCAGCCAGATCTTCTGGATCAAGTTGTGAGTGCACTTTTCCCGGAGCGAGGGGAGTTTCAGCCACCGTTAATGGCTGCCACTGTCGCGCTGCAGGACTTTGGCGAGGAGGTACCGCCGGTATCTGAGGCGGAACTTGAAGTTGCTGTTTTAAAAATGCGTTCGAAGAAGACGGCGCCTGGCCTTGACGGGGTGCCGGGGCGTGCCTTAGCAATTGCGTTGGGTGAGATCGGCGACAGGGTCAGGGCCATTTTCACCGCGTGCCTGGAGCAGGGACGATTTCCGCAAAGGTGGAAAACGGGAAAGTTGGTGCTTCTTCGGAAGGAGGGGCGCCCACCCGATCAGCCGTCGGCATATCGCCCGATTGTGCTCCTTGGCGAAGTCAGTAAGCTTTTCGAGCGTGTGCTTGCTGCGCGTCTCGTCAGCTCCATGGAGCCGGGCTTAAGTGAGTGGCAGTTCGGGTTTCGGCAAGGGCGCTCGACTTTGGACGCTATTGCCCGCGTCAGAGGTCTCGCAGAGGGGGAGATTTCGCAGGGCGGGGTATTGATGGCGGTATCTTTGGATATCTCCAACGCCTTTAATACCCTGCCCTGGGAAACTATTAAGGCGGCACTGCGGTACCATAATGTGCCACGGTACTTGCGGTCTATAATTGCTGATTATTTCGCGGGGAGAGAGGTCGCCTATCCGACTAAGGATGGATGGGGAAGGAGGGCTATGTCGTGCGGTGTTCCACAGGGTTCGGTACTAGGGCCGCTCCTGTGGAACATCGGTTACGACTGGGTGCTGCGCGGGGCCACTTTGCGGGGGGTTAGCGTAACGTGTTACGCTGACGATACCCTCGTGTCGGCCCGTGGCAGTACGCATCGGGAGGCGGCCAACCTCTCTGCTGCTGGGGTGGCGCATGTGGTTGACCGAATTCGGGCGTTGGGTCTAGAGGTGGCGCTTCACAAGTCTGAGGCCCTAGTTTTCCATGGACCTCGGAATGCGCCACCACCTGGGACCTCTATAACGGTAGGTGGAGCTGCCATTGCCGTCGGGTCGACAATGAAGTACCTGGGACTTGTCCTCGACGGCAGATGGAAGTTCCAGGAGCACTTCCGGCGCTTGGCCCCTAAGTTGGTGGCTGCTGCCGGAGCGCTTGGGCGGATCCTGCCCAATGTGGGAGGTCCAGGAGGAGTTTGTCGCCGCCTTTACGCGGGAGTCGTGCGCTCAATGGCACTCTATGGTGCACCGATTTGGGCAGAAGCCCTGAGCCCGCACAACGTTGCTCTTCTGCAACGTCCGCAGCGTGCAATGGTGCTCAGGGTAGCTCGGGCTTACCGCACGGTGTCATTCGTAGGAGCCTGCCTGATTGCTGGCAGTCCGCCGTGGGACCTTGAAGCCGAGGTCCATGCTTCGGTGTACCGGCGGATGCTGGCAGCCAGGGAGGGCCAGAACTGGCCTCATCCGCAGGAGGTCCGGCAGTGGCGTGAAGAGGCCCGTGGTGTCCTCTTTGGAAGGTGGGAAGAAAGGCTAGGTCTCCCGGGGCCTAGTCAAGATCTTGTAGCCGCTGTTCGGCCTATTCTTAAAGAGTGGGTTGAACGCAAGCACGGCGCACCCACCTTCCGCCTCACGCAGCTCTTGACCGGGCATGGCTGCTTCGGCAAGTACCTGTGTGAGGTGTTGGGCAGGGAGGCATCTACGAGATGTCACCATTGTGACGGAGGGACCGTGGACACGGCGCAGCATACGCGCGTTGAGTGCCCAGCTTGGGCGGAGTCACGCGCAGCTCTGTCCGCGGTCATTGGTGCGGACCTCTCCCTGCCAGTAGTGGTGGAGATGATGGCTGGCAGCGAGGAGGCTTGGGCGGCTGTGGTGGCCTTCAGCGAGGTTGTCATGATCCACAAAGAGGCGGCGGAGAGAGAGCGTGAGGACGACGCCAATGCTCTGCCGCAGCGAAGGAGGAGACCAGGGCGGCGTCGAGTGGCATTTGCGGCCCGGATGGTGCCGCCTTAATGAGCTTCGAGGTGCTGGGTTAGGTTTCCTTTCCCGGCCCATGGCCTCCATGTGGCGAATCCGGGGGGGGGTTCGTCACTTTACTGGACGGAGGCCGAGGAGAGATAAGTATCTCAAGAAGGGGCCGCCGTTGTGTGGCTGCCGCTGGCGGGGTCGCGGTTGTGTGCGGAAGCGTTCCCGTAACCCCGTCTCTTGCGTTTGGGCGGTATTTCGTGGTAGGTTTTAGTCGGTGCGAGTCCGACATAACCCGTCCTCGCCCCCTGAGAGGACGGGTATGCATAAGGCATTTCCCCCACGTTAAAAAAAAAAAAAAAAAAAAAAAAAAAAAAAAAAAAAAAAAAAAAAAAAAAAAAAAAAAAAAAAAAAGGTTAGGTTAGGTTAGGTTAGGTTGCGCGGGGCCACTTTACGGGGGGTCAGCGTTACTTGCTACGCTGACGATACCCTCGTGTCGGCCCGTGGTAGTACACATCGGGAGGCGGCCTACCTAGCCACAGCTGGTGTAGCACACGTGGTGCATAGGATACGCGCGTTGGGCCTGGAGGTGGCCCTTCATAAATCAGAGGCCCTAGTCTTTCACGGGCCTCGAAATGCGCCGCCACCGGGTGCAACGATTACTGTTGGTGGAGCTACCATCGCCGTCGGGTCGACAATGAAGTACCTGGGACTTGTCCTCGACGGCAGATGGAAGTTCGAGGAGCATTTCCGGCGCTTGGCCCCAAAATTGGTAGCTGCAGCCGGAGCGCTAGGGCGGATTCTGCCTAACGTAGGAGGACCAGGCGGAGTGTGTCGCCGCTTGTACATCGGTGTGGTGCGATCAATGGCACTTTATGGAGCGCCGATATGGGCAGATGCCTTAAGCCCTCGCAATATCGCCCTCCTTCGGCGTCCGCAGAGGGCTATGGCACTGAGGTCGGCTCGGGCGTACCGTACGGTGTCATATACTGCTGCATGCCTACTGGCCGGTAGCGCGCCGTGGGACCTCGAAGCTGAGGTCCATTCCACGGTGTATTGGCGACTGGCGGCAGCAAGAGAAGACAACAACTGGCCTCATCCACGAGAGGTTCTGCAGTGGCGCGAGGAGGCCCGTGAGGTACTCCTTCAAAGGTGGTCGGAAAGGCTAGATCTCCCGGGACCTAGCCAAGAACTTGTAGGTGCTGTTCGCCCTGTTCTTAAGGAGTGGGTCGAACGAAAGCACGGCGCACCCACCTTCCGACTCACGCAGCTCCTAACCGGACATGGCTGCTTCGGCAGGTACTTGTGTGACGTGTTGGGCAGGGAGGCAACAACGAGGTGTCACCACTGTGACGGAGGGGCCGTGGACACGGCGCAGCATACGCGCGTTGAGTGCCCTGCCTGGGCGGTGCCGCGCGCAGCCCTGTCCGCGGTCATTGGTGCGGACCCCTCCCTGCCAGTGATGGTAGAGAAGATGGCTGGCAGTGAGGAGGCCTGGGCGGCAGTGGCGGCATTCAGTGAGGTCATCATGACCCAAAAAGAGGCAGCAGAGAGAGAGCGAGAGGTTGACGCCAATGCTCTGCCGCAGCGAAGGAGGAGACCAGGCCGGCGTCGCGTGGCCTTTGCGGGCCGTATGATGCCGCCTTAATGAGCGTCTGCGGGTGTTGGGCATTCTAAAACCATTGCCCGGATGAGAACCTGAGCTGCGAGGTGCTGGGTTGGATTTGCCTTCCCGGTGCCCGTGGCCTCCATGTGGCGGACCCGGGGGGGGTTCGTCACTTTACTGGATGGAGGCCGAGGAGAAATTAGTAGGATGAGAAGGGGCCGCTTCTTGTGGCCACCGCTGGCGGGGTCGCGGTTGTGTGCGAAAGCGTTCCCGTAACCCCGCCACCACTTGCGGTGTGACGGAATATCGTGGAAGGTTTTAGTCGGTGCGAGTCCGACATAACCCGTCCTCGCCCCCCTGAGAGGATGGGTATGCATAAGGCATTTCCCCCACGTTAAAAAAAAAAAAAAAAAAAAAAAAAAAAAAAAAAAAAAAAAAAAAAGGTTAGGTTAGGTTAGGTTAGGTTAGGTTAGGTTAGGTTAGGTTAGGTTAGGTTAGGTTAGGTTAGGTTAGGTTTGGGGGTCTGATTGGGCAGGTGCGTCCAACACCCGTTTTGGTTGCCGGCGACTTTAACGCCAAGTCCACGGCGTGGGGGTGCCTCGGGACTGATGCGCGTGGTGAGGTGCTAGAGGAGTGGGCAGTGGCAATGGATTTAGCAGTAATGAACCGGGGTTCGGAGAGCACGTGCGTGCGGCAGCAGGGCGAATCGATCGTGGACATTACGTTCGCGTCCCACGCCCTGGCCCGCCGTGTTCATGATTGGAGGGTGGAAACTGGTGAGGAGACCCTTTCCGATCACCGATATATCCGGTTCGGCATTTCTGGTGCCCCCACTCCTCTCGTGGAGGGAAACCGGTCTGTGTCAGAGGAGGGCCCGCGCTGGGTGTTGGGTAAACTGGACCGACAACTTGCCAAGGAAGCGGCTATCGTCGAATCCTGGGGGACTGCTTCGGAGGTGGTGGATCAGGTTGACCAGCAGGCCGAGCAGCTTGCCACTACACTGATGCGCATATGTGATGCGGCTATGCCTAGGGCAAAACCAGCCTCCCCAAGGCGGCAAGTGTACTGGTGGCGCCCGGAAATCCGCCAATTGCGGAACGCTTGCGTGGCTGCGCGCCGCCAGTATGCAAGGTACAGGAGGAGAAGGGTGCGCGAACAGCAGCAGGAGGACGCTCTGTACGGAACATACAGGGTCGCTTGTAAAGCGCTGCAAGCAGCCATAGCACAGGCCAAGGAGGAGTCTTGGAAGGAGTGGTTGGAGACTCTGGACAGAGATCCATGGGGGAGGCCGTATCGTGTCGTAAGGCAGAAGTTGCGGCCTTGGGCTCCTCCATTAACCAGTAGTCTCCAGCCAGATCTTCTGGATCAAGTTGTGAGTGCACTTTTCCCGGAGCGAGGGGAGTTTCAGCCACCGTTAATGGCTGCCACTGTCGCGCTGCAGGACTTTGGCGAGGAGGTACCGCCGGTATCTGAGGCGGAACTTGAAGTTGCTGTTTTAAAAATGCGTTCGAAGAAGACGGCGCCTGGCCTTGACGGGGTGCCGGGGCGTGCCTTAGCAATTGCGTTGGGTGAGATCGGCGACAGGGTCAGGGCCATTTTCACCGCGTGCCTGGAGCAGGGACGATTTCCGCAAAGGTGGAAAACGGGAAAGTTGGTGCTTCTTCGGAAGGAGGGGCGCCCACCCGATCAGCCGTCGGCATATCGCCCGATTGTGCTCCTTGGCGAAGTCAGTAAGCTTTTCGAGCGTGTGCTTGCTGCGCGTCTCGTCAGCTCCATGGAGCCGGGCTTAAGTGAGTGGCAGTTCGGGTTTCGGCAAGGGCGCTCGACTTTGGACGCTATTGCCCGCGTCAGAGGTCTCGCAGAGGGGGAGATTTCGCAGGGCGGGGTATTGATGGCGGTATCTTTGGATATCTCCAACGCCTTTAATACCCTGCCCTGGGAAACTATTAAGGCGGCACTGCGGTACCATAATGTGCCACGGTACTTGCGGTCTATAATTGCTGATTATTTCGCGGGGAGAGAGGTCGCCTATCCGACTAAGGATGGATGGGGAAGGAGGGCTATGTCGTGCGGTGTTCCACAGGGTTCGGTACTAGGGCCGCTCCTGTGGAACATCGGTTACGACTGGGTGCTGCGCGGGGCCACTTTGCGGGGGGTTAGCGTAACGTGTTACGCTGACGATACCCTCGTGTCGGCCCGTGGCAGTACGCATCGGGAGGCGGCCAACCTCTCTGCTGCTGGGGTGGCGCATGTGGTTGACCGAATTCGGGCGTTGGGTCTAGAGGTGGCGCTTCACAAGTCTGAGGCCCTAGTTTTCCATGGACCTCGGAATGCGCCACCACCTGGGACCTCTATAACGGTAGGTGGAGCTGCCATTGCCGTCGGGTCGACAATGAAGTACCTGGGACTTGTCCTCGACGGCAGATGGAAGTTCCAGGAGCACTTCCGGCGCTTGGCCCCTAAGTTGGTGGCTGCTGCCGGAGCGCTTGGGCGGATCCTGCCCAATGTGGGAGGTCCAGGAGGAGTTTGTCGCCGCCTTTACGCGGGAGTCGTGCGCTCAATGGCACTCTATGGTGCACCGATTTGGGCAGAAGCCCTGAGCCCGCACAACGTTGCTCTTCTGCAACGTCCGCAGCGTGCAATGGTGCTCAGGGTAGCTCGGGCTTACCGCACGGTGTCATTCGTAGGAGCCTGCCTGATTGCTGGCAGTCCGCCGTGGGACCTTGAAGCCGAGGTCCATGCTTCGGTGTACCGGCGGATGCTGGCAGCCAGGGAGGGCCAGAACTGGCCTCATCCGCAGGAGGTCCGGCAGTGGCGTGAAGAGGCCCGTGGTGTCCTCTTTGGAAGGTGGGAAGAAAGGCTAGGTCTCCCGGGGCCTAGTCAAGATCTTGTAGCCGCTGTTCGGCCTATTCTTAAAGAGTGGGTTGAACGCAAGCACGGCGCACCCACCTTCCGCCTCACGCAGCTCTTGACCGGGCATGGCTGCTTCGGCAAGTACCTGTGTGAGGTGTTGGGCAGGGAGGCATCTACGAGATGTCACCATTGTGACGGAGGGACCGTGGACACGGCGCAGCATACGCGCGTTGAGTGCCCAGCTTGGGCGGAGTCACGCGCAGCTCTGTCCGCGGTCATTGGTGCGGACCTCTCCCTGCCAGTAGTGGTGGAGATGATGGCTGGCAGCGAGGAGGCTTGGGCGGCTGTGGTGGCCTTCAGCGAGGTTGTCATGATCCACAAAGAGGCGGCGGAGAGAGAGCGTGAGGACGACGCCAATGCTCTGCCGCAGCGAAGGAGGAGACCAGGGCGGCGTCGAGTGGCATTTGCGGCCCGGATGGTGCCGCCTTAATGAGCTTCGAGGTGCTGGGTTAGGTTTCCTTTCCCGGCCCATGGCCTCCATGTGGCGAATCCGGGGGGGGGTTCGTCACTTTACTGGACGGAGGCCGAGGAGAGATAAGTATATCAAGAAGGGGCCGCCGTTGTGTGGCTGCCGCTGGCGGGGTCGCGGTTGTGTGCGGAAGCGTTCCCGTAACCCCGTCTCTTGCGTTTGGGCGGTATTTCGTGGTAGGTTTTAGTCGGTGCGAGTCCGACATAACCCGTCCTCGCCCCCTGAGAGGACGGGTATGCATAAGGCATTTCCCCCACGTTAAAAAAAAAAAAAAAAAAAAAAAAAAAAAAAAAAAGGTTAGGTTAGGTTAGGTTAGGTTAGGTTAGGTTAGGTTCCCCTTCGATGTGCTGTCACCTTGCCGTGGTGAAGGGGCTTGCGTGCCCCAATGACCCTCAGGGCTATGCCGGACAGGGCCTCCCAAACCGGACAGGCCTGAGGAGAGGGGCCAGACAAAGAACAGCACCCCGACGTGTGGCTCCGCGTGTCCCTCTGAAACCAGCAGAGGGCACAGTGTGAGACGCCAGGTCCCTCGGGACGGAGCTGGAGCTCGGCTTTACGGGCAATGGTGGTTTCGGCCACCGGCGCGACGTTGTGGCTACGGCCACCGGCGGGCAACCCGTAACCTGCACTGAGCAGACCGGGGACCTTCCTCACTGAGAGGCGGGTCACGTGGAGTAAACCACTATAAAAAATCCCCA
>OW026325.1:1217500-1465489 GCA_932273695.1 Apotomis betuletana
TCGCGCGGACAGGTGTCGCAGCCCGCGCTGGGCCCGCAGACCAACGAGCTGGTGAGTGTCACGAGTGTATACAGCACATGTGCGGGAGTGGGGCATGAGCGAGCGCGTCGGGCTCCGCAGCATGGAGCCCTCGCGCGGACAGGTGTCGCAGCCCGCGCTGGGCCCGCAGACCAACGAGCTGGTGAGTGTCACGAGTGTATACAGCACATGTGCGGGAGTGGGGCATGAGCGAGCGCGTCGGGCTCCGCAGCATGGAGCCCTCGCGCGGACAGGTGTCGCAGCCCGCGCTGGGCCCGCAGACCAACGAGCTGGTGAGTGTCACGAGTGTATACAGCACATGTGCGGGAGTGGGGCATGAGCGAGCGCGTCGGGCTCCGCAGCATGGAGCCCTCGCGCGGACAGGTGTCGCAGCCCGCGCTGGGCCCGCAGACCAACGAGCTGGTGAGTGTCACGAGTGTATACAGCACATGTGCGGGAGTGGGGCATGAGCGAGCGCGTCGGGCTCCGCAGCATGGAGCCCTCGCGCGGACAGGTGTCGCAGCCCGCGCTGGGCCCGCAGACCAACGAGCTGGTGAGTGTCACGAGTGTATACAGCACATGTGCGGGAGTGGGGCATGAGCGAGCGCGTCGGGCTCCGCAGCATGGAGCCCTCGCGCGGACAGGTGTCGCAGCCCGCGCTGGGCCCGCAGACCAACGAGCTGGTGAGTGTCACGAGTGTATACAGCACATGTGCGGGAGTGGGGCATGAGCGAGCGCGTCGGGCTCCGCAGCATGGAGCCCTCGCGCGGACAGGTGTCGCAGCCCGCGCTGGGCCCGCAGACCAACGAGCTGGTGAGTGTCACGAGTGTATACAGCACATGTGCGGGAGTGGGGCATGAGCGAGCGCGTCGGGCTCCGCAGCATGGAGCCCTCGCGCGGACAGGTGTCGCAGCCCGCGCTGGGCCCGCAGACCAACGAGCTGGTGAGTGTCACGAGTGTATACAGCACATGTGCGGGAGTGGGGCATGAGCGAGCGCGTCGGGCTCCGCAGCATGGAGCCCTCGCGCGGACAGGTGTCGCAGCCCGCGCTGGGCCCGCAGACCAACGAGCTGGTGAGTGTCACGAGTGTATACAGCACATGTGCGGGAGTGGGGCATGAGCGAGCGCGTCGGGCTCCGCAGCATGGAGCCCTCGCGCGGACAGGTGTCGCAGCCCGCGCTGGGCCCGCACACCAACGAGCTGGTGAGTGTCACGAGTGTATACAGCACATGTGCGGGAGTGGGGCATGAGCGAGCGCGTCGGGCTCCGCAGCATGGAGCCCTCGCGCGGACAGGTGTCGCAGCCCGCGCTGGGCCCGCAGACCAACGAGCTGGTGAGTGTCACGAGTGTATACAGCACATGTGCGGGAGTGGGGCATGAGCGAGCGCGTCGGGCTCCGCAGCATGGAGCCCTCGCGCGGACAGGTGTCGCAGCCCGCGCTGGGCCCGCAGACCAACGAGCTGGTGAGTGTCACGAGTGTATACAGCACATGTGCGGGAGTGGGGCATGAGCGAGCGCGTCGGGCTCCGCAGCATGGAGCCCTCGCGCGGACAGGTGTCGCAGCCCGCGCTGGGCCCGCAGACCAACGAGCTGGTGAGTGTCACGAGTGTATACAGCACATGTGCGGGAGTGGGGCATGAGCGAGCGCGTCGGGCTCCGCAGCATGGAGCCCTCGCGCGGACAGGTGTCGCAGCCCGCGCTGGGCCCGCAGACCAACGAGCTGGTGAGTGTCACGAGTGTATACAGCACATGTGCGGGAGTGGGGCATGAGCGAGCGCGTCGGGCTCCGCAGCATGGAGCCCTCGCGCGGACAGGTGTCGCAGCCCGCGCTGGGCCCGCAGACCAACGAGCTGGTGAGTGTCACGAGTGTATACAGCACATGTGCGGGAGTGGGGCATGAGCGAGCGCGTCGGGCTCCGCAGCATGGAGCCCTCGCGCGGACAGGTGTCGCAGCCCGCGCTGGGCCCGCAGACCAACGAGCTGGTGAGTGTCACGAGTGTATACAGCACATGTGCGGGAGTGGGGCATGAGCGAGCGCGTCGGGCTCCGCAGCATGGAGCCCTCGCGCGGACAGGTGTCGCAGCCCGCGCTGGGCCCGCAGACCAACGAGCTGGTGAGTGTCACGAGTGTATACAGCACATGTGCGGGAGTGGGGCATGAGCGAGCGCGTCGGGCTCCGCAGCATGGAGCCCTCGCGCGGACAGGTGTCGCAGCCCGCGCTGGGCCCGCAGACCAACGAGCTGGTGAGTGTCACGAGTGTATACAGCACATGTGCGGGAGTGGGGCATGAGCGAGCGCGTCGGGCTCCGCAGCATGGAGCCCTCGCGCGGACAGGTGTCGCAGCCCGCGCTGGGCCCGCAGACCAACGAGCTGGTGAGTGTCACGAGTGTATACAGCACATGTGCGGGAGTGGGGCATGAGCGAGCGCGTCGGGCTCCGCAGCATGGAGCCCTCGCGCGGACAGGTGTCGCAGCCCGCGCTGGGCCCGCAGACCAACGAGCTGGTGAGTGTCACGAGTGTATACAGCACATGTGCGGGAGTGGGGCATGAGCGAGCGCGTCGGGCTCCGCAGCATGGAGCCCTCGCGCGGACAGGTGTCGCAGCCCGCGCTGGGCCCGCAGACCAACGAGCTGGTGAGTGTCACGAGTGTATACAGCACATGTGCGGGAGTGGGGCATGAGCGAGCGCGTCGGGCTCCGCAGCATGGAGCCCTCGCGCGGACAGGTGTCGCAGCCCGCGCTGGGCCCGCACACCAACGAGCTGGTGAGTGTACACGAGGCACACACTATGTTTTTCTCGAATATGCAATCAAATATCGGCATAACGTGCCTTGCAACAGGCTTCGAAGTATCACGTTTCGGACGGACCAAGTCGAAAGAACTGTAAAGGAATTTTATACAACATTGAACGCCTAATCCGAGAAGTTTTTTTTTTTTCTTTTTTAATATAGCTACTGTGTTTATGTTTATGAACAGGCTAAACAACTAAATTATAATACTGTTTTTAGTGGTGTATTTTTTTATTTCATGGCATATGTCTGAGAAAAACACTATACATGCCTTAGCCGTGAAAAAGGCTTGCCGGCTTCGTATCACTATCTGGCCTCCCTACGCTCGGCCGTCTATACCTACTCAAGTACTCACCCGACAAGCCCTTCTTTCACGGCGTCTGCAATAATGTACTATTTATTAGAAGAAACCATAAACTCTAATATGGCAGCTGCAATGTTTACTTCCCAAGTTACAGTCAATGACTTAAGCTTGATATGATATGAAACCGAATGTTTCATGTCGGAGAAGTGTCATTTCAAAGAAAGCATTTTTCTCTGAAACTGTAAACTATTTTGGGATTGTTATAAAACAAGCCTAACCTAACCTAATCTTGTAGGTGATATTTGCAACAATTATGAAAAATGTATGACGACTGAGGAATAACAATTCTGCCAAGTAAAAATTCCGTGAAGTTAAACATTCTACGAAAAATTATATTACGAAACGACAGAACACCCTTAAGCGCATCTCTAATTATCCAATACTTTTTTGGCTAGACTACCTATAAACTTTTACAAAGCTCACGAAATTCATGTCTTTATATGAGTAACTATAACTGATAAAAGAAAAAACTGAAGCAGATAAAATCATCATGATCATTTAGGGAATAAAAACTGATAAAGTATTGTATGGTGATTACCGATAATTTCTATAGAAAAAAATTACCGGTTGTTGTACCGGTTGAGTTGCAAGCCGGTAAACTTTTGTATGAAAACTACTATTAAATTACCGGTAATTTCCATAGAAAAAATATCTGTTGTTGTACTGGTTGAGTTGCAAACCGGTAAACTATTATATGAAATTAACGGTAATTTCTATAGAAAAAAATACCGTTTGTAGTACCGGTTGAGTTGCAAACGCGCGTTGAAACGTCAGGCAATGAAGGTAAATCATAATATCGCGATAGACCCGGATCAATTAGTTTTAATTATGTGTTCAAACCGCGAGAGTATAAAGTGTTATACCATTAAATTATTGATAATTTCTATAGAAAAAAATATCGGTACAACCGATACGTTGCAAACCGGTAAACTATTATATGAAAATTAACGGTAATATCTATAGAAAAAAATACCGGTTGTAGTACCGGTTGAGTTGCAAGCCGGTAAAATTTTGTATGAAAACTACCATTAAATTACCGGTAATTTCTTTAGAAAAAAAATATCGGTTGAACTATTATATGAAAATTACCGGTAATAGACAAAATAACCGGTTTTAGTACCGGTTGAGTTGCAAAGCAGCAAACTTTTGTATTAAATATAACCGGTAAATTACCGGTAATTCTTATAGAAGAAATTACCGGTTTGCATTCCCTATGTTTATCGTCGGCAGGTGGACACGGAGATCAAGAAGCTGCTGACTGAGAGCTACGAGCGCGCGAAGGCGATCCTGCGCACGCACGCCAAGGAGCACAAGGCGCTCGCCGAGGCGCTGCTCAAGTGCGTACAACACTCATTCTCCTGATATAGCTTCCATAGCCTAATTTTTTTTTTTATTCTAAACTAGCTGTGCCCCGCGGTGTTACCCGCTCATCCCACGGGATCACTAAATTTATTCGGGATGAAAAGTATCCTATGTCCTTCCCCGGGACTGAAACTATCTATATACCAAATTTCATCTAAATCGGTTCAGCGGTTTAAGCGTGAAGAGGTAACAGACAGACAGACAGACACACTTTCGCATTTATAATATTAGTATGGATAGCCACGCATTTAACCTTGATTGCACCTGATGTTAAGTTACAATACGGCCTAAGATGGAGCATGCTTGATTCATAACATTTCATTTTTTACCGAGATTTTTATTATTGACTATATGCCTATCTGTATACGTTTACTTTATACATAAACGTACTTGATTCATCTTTAGTTTCCATTCTTGTACATAATCTCCTAAAAAGGACTGCTACAGATGATATTAATTTGAATCCTAACTGTTATATGTACAGAAACCGTCCAGTTGCGTGCATTCCTGGCGAGCTAGTTAGAGGTTGCCTATATCCAGTTGGCCCTAATTCATATTTTCGCAGATACGAGACCCTCGACTTAGAGGACATCAAGGCCATAATGAACGGCGACAAGCCGGCGACCGAGAAGAGCAGGAGCACGCGCGACCCCGCGCCCGCCCCCGCCCCCGCCCCCGCCTCCGCGCCGCTGCTGCCGCCCGCGCCGCAGCCCGCGTAGCCGCTGCAGGTAACTAACTCCTTGCCACTCATGACAGCCTGGTACTTGCTCGCGAACATCGGGAACTTGCTGCCGCCCGCGCCGCAGCCCGCGTAGCCGCTGCAGGTAACTAACTCCTTGCCACTCATGACAGCCTGGTACTTGCTCGCGAACATCGGGAACTTGCTGCCGCCCGCGCCGCAGCCCGCGTAGCCGCTGCAGGTAACTAACTCCTTGCCACTCATGACAGCCTGGTACTTGCTCGCGAACAACGAAGATGATGATGATGAGGAGGGACATGGTTTACCACTGGACGGATGTAACGTCTAGTGATTTATGACATTCTGGTACTTCGCTCGCGCAGATACAGAACGATTTGGTTAGATTCAGCGGTAAGAACGAACCACTGACCATTTATGTAAGCCAGGTTTAACATAAAATATAATAAAATAAATATTCAAGTGGCACTCCCATAAAAAAATCGTGATAATTTTGCTGTTTTTGCTCCATATACCAGGCTGCATCTCATGAACCGCGACAGCTGAAATTTTCACAGATTATGTATTTCTGTTGCCGCTATAACAACAGATACAGAAAACTAAAAAAAATATAATCATTTAGTGGCACCGAACTTGGCCGGGATTTTATGGAAGCTCGTCGAAGCAGTTGTCCTCGGAAATACGATTTATTATCGCAGAAGTCGGTATTTTTAAGTGTTTGCTAACTTTACCGGTTGTTTCAGGTGAACCGCCTACGCTGGACGGACGTTTGAAGTGTCTTTGAAAATTTTGCAGGCCACATAATGTAGCAAGCTATCCAAATCAATAAAAATAAGTAAAACTAAGAAAACCGAGCTCTTTCCTTGCAGAGTGTTGTCAAAATATAGAAATAATATAATCTGAACTATTGTTTAAGGACTGATATTACATCTTCATATTTTATGTTTTGTTTTCTTTTGACCACCCTGTACATAGAAAGTATCAAGATTAAATATTTCGACGGTTTTTATTATTTTCTTTAGCGAGAATCCGGCAAATGGATTAAAGGCATAGCCAATAATATGGTACAAAAATACTGTAATTTTTATGTTTTGTTCTCTATTGTTTGCCCGGATTTCATATGTATACATTTTACTAATATATTAATTTGTCATAAAAAAAATTGTGTAGCTGAAACTTTTCGGGATTGTTATAATTATGAAACAAACCTAACCTAATGTTTTAAACATGAATAGTAGATAATAAAAAAAAACCGAATGAATGGTTAATGAAATGATACAAAATATTACAAATTAAATTCGGGCAAGTGAAACGTATGTTATTGTTTTTTTTTTCATCTTTTTTTCTGACTATATTTTTTGTGTATGTATTTTTATTAGTGTCTAATTATTATATAAGTATTATATTTAGAAATGTATAAACTATATAAATCATAGTTTAATCATATTTCTATGAATTTATTATGTGACTTATAATAATAACATAATTATTGTTTTATTGCAGGTGTAAAAATCCCATATAAGTCATACAACTCGCTTAAATAGTTATATTATATTTATTTATAAATATATGACGGTATGTTATTGTAATATCGGCCTTTAAACTTAACTCTTTATTAGAGCATGTCTCAAAAAGCTTGTACAAAATTACGACTTAAAATTAAAGTTCAATATATTTTTTCTATTTTTATACCAATTATTTGAGTAATTATATGGCTCTGTTCGATAATTAAAGTTCTGTTTTGCCTATACTATTTTAATTATATACATATAATCTCAAATTGGAAATCACAAAGAGAATTGGTAATAAAATAGGAAATAATATATGATTGAACATTAATTGACGTCTTTTAACATTGTACACACTTTTTGAGAAATGCTCATTAAAAAACAATACATATGAGTGGATGTATGAGCTCAGCTCAAAAAACGATAAGGGCCACTTAAAAACACACTACAAATTTGTCATTTTCTAATACAATCTTCTAAATGACAGTGAGAAATAACACCAAAATAGTGATTGAAATAGTGATCGTAAGTGATCACAGTAGGTTGTGGTGGTCTTGCGTATAAATTAGAGAATACAAACCGGTAAAATTTTCTATGGAAATTACCGGTAATTTCTATAGAACATTTTACCGGTTTGCATAATAATGTGTAAACACACATCCTAGGGTATGGCCAACGCAGAGGGCGCTCTATTAGCGTAGAATTATAGAATCAAACATTTGGTGTGATTTACGTAACGATGTGATAGCTCAATTGGGAGAGCACTACGCCGGAAACGTAGGGTCGCAGGTTAGAGTCCTACTTACATTACATTATTCATTCTTGATTTTATATTTTTGTTAATATTTATCACAATAGTGAGTTTAAAGTAACTACGTAATTTCAAGTCCCACATTGTTTTATTTTTCTTTTTAAAAGTCTGTATTTAAGAGTTTCAAATCGGCACTAAAAATTACACCTTTTATTTCTGTTCCTTTTTTTCATCGTGTTCTTTACCGCCCTAGTGTACGACACACAGCGACAAATATACTTATTTTTTATTGATACGTATCACTTAAAACAATTAAGTCAGCTAAAGTAATACTTGTCTCTAGAGACGAACGTGAATAGCCAAAATAAAGAGTAAAACTGTCAACCTCGGAAAGACACGAGCCGCTGTGCGCGGTTGCCGTTAATCGGAGATGCCACGACTTTGCGCGCGGCAGCGGTGCGCGGTACGAGTGCCTCGCTCACTCGTATGGCTGCCGCGCTCGGATCTCGCTCAACCGCTCGCTGTACCGCTGGTCGCGCCACGAACCGCTAAGACCGAAGTGATAGCCGGGCCGTCATTCTACACCCAGCGTTTCACAAAACGCGATCAAACCCATCTGACATTTGACATTTCCTACCCGGTTAACTCATTCACTGCCAGGGGGCAGGCCTAGGAATGAACTTGTATGACAGTGAACGCACAATCATAACGCATATAAATGCGTTATTGGCATTAACGCATTCATAAGAATACAACGTGGAAATATTGTGGACTGTACAAACGAAGATACTGATAACTGTACATTTGTAAACTAATATAAACCTCAGTACGACGTGGTAAGGTATATGGGTGTATAGTTAACTGTGTCTTCGTTTGTACTAGCTTCCAATATGATTAGTCGTAGTGCACTGCCAGTTAAAGTTAGTAAAAATAGAAATTTGTGAATGAAATGTGATTTACTCAAGATTATTAATGATACCTGACCTTATATTGCCCAGTTTCACAGAATTTGTGTATCCTAGCCTACTGTTCTAGAACTAAAAGAAAGCCAAGCATGTTCCGGCTTTACCAACAATATATTTCACGCCACGCTACTGCTATTTAACCTATTGACCGCCAAGCGGTCTAGCAATTTACCGTGCCACTGACGCCAGAGTAAAGAAAAAAGATGTGCCCCAAAATCAACAGGGATTGAAAAATACTTGTAGCGGTTAGAATTACAAAGTTTTTTATCATTGAAATTTGGACGGCTGTGGCCGACGTGGCGTCAGGGGCACGTTTTTTTTGTTGACGGCCACAGCCGACTGTGGCGATCAAAAGGTTAAATAACTTGACTTTGTTTATTAGTTGATGCTCGCATGATAATCTATACAGGTTGTAATCCAAGACATTTCATAAAAAAAAAATAGTTACATCCGTATTTATATTAGATTAGATTACATATATTTATTTCTCTTTGAAAATTACACAATATTTTACATGTCGTAGATAAAATAGAATGGATTCACAAAAAGATCGTCAGGTATATTCAATTATATAAAATTAATAATAATTAATATTACTAAGGTAAGGTGAGATCACAGGGTAAGATGAGACTATCACTGGGAGATTACTGCCACAGTCCAATAACTAACTACCTAACTTCGTTAGACAATAAACTGTTACAAATGTTAGTTTTACCTCACCTTACCTTATATTAGAAATTTTAAATGTTGTTTTCTCAAAAATATTAAAAAATAAAAACAAAAAACCCCATATCAAAATAACTGTAATGTAGTAAAGCACCGTTATATTTAAAAATAAGTAATAATACTTCATCTTAATTTGAAATCAGGGATCGGATACCGGTATTCAGCTCCATACAAAATACCGGTATTCGATTTCGGTATTTCGCTTATTATTACATATTTTTGTATATTAGTGAGCTAATTTCAAAGCTCTATATCAATCAATACCTAAATTCAATTTAGTAGCGTTTGAAATAAAACCTGAAATTAGAAAAAAAAATTGAATGAATACCGGTAACGATCCCTTCTTTGAATTCCCTATCAGGTGACAAATAAGTGACAAAACATCTGTCACTCACGCTCGCAATTTTTCAAAACGTGAAGGATGCTTTGTCACTTATTTATCGCGTGATAAAAGCAACCATCATAATATAGCTTATTAAAGGGTTGTTCAATTATTCAGGGGGTAATTGAACAACCCTTTAATAAGCTATATTTTTAATGAATAAGAAAATCTAGATTTACTTGTGTTATTTCGTAGTATTTTTTAACTCATTAAAAATAGAAGAATATAATGTAGTAGGAAAGCTTTATACGTCGAAAAAGGAACTTAAAAAATCGTTCTTTAAAATAATTTACTCATCGCTTGGGATATGAATATGACCACTATGACTTTTTCTGCCAAAGTTTCTTCTTAGACTGTATATAATATATTATTTTAAAAAGAATATAGAACGCAATATTATAATAAAATATTATTTACTCCTTTTGTAATTGAAATATGATAACGAAACAGTCCATCTAGCACAACTACGCTTCGACTATATTCGCTATATGTATAGCATCTCCCGTCACTTTCTCACAGTATAGCGAAGAAAGAGATAAGTAATATTTCTCGCGCGAGAAAGTATCGCAGGTCACGGTTGTGCTAGAAGTACTGCATCTGAGTTGGGGCAAGGGCGACTACCATATCGAAATATCGAAAAGAACAGAGAATTCGCAAGAGAACCAAGTTCGGACAGTTGCCAAACTTAAATGGCAGTGGGCGGAGCATTGCTCGTAGAACCGATGACCGTTGAAGATGCAGCGTCGGCTCTCAACAAGGTGGAACGTGGTTTTTTTTTGTCATTTTGAATATCATACTTCCCATTCCCATTCCCATTCACAGCTAAACTACTTATTACATACTTGGTAATGTACTGTCTGAGATTTGGGAGTAAATAATATTTCACTTGTTATTTGACTGGTGAACATTGTTGGAATTAAAAGTATTGCCTAGCTTACTATTAAGGGGCACGACGAATAACTTTACCCCATAGTGTCCAAAAGTTTGAAAATAAGTTTAAGGCTACCTACATTTTTTGCCTTTACTATGTTTGTTCTTCTTTGGTAAAAAGTTATTTAAAGTTACCAAATACAATTTATCGTGAGGTCGTATTATTTTGTCAGTGATTTCAACGAACCACTTCGCCAATCGACCGTTTTACAATTACAAATTCGATTCTGACAAGATTTTACTAATTATATTATGTATTACCTATATTTTTATTTTTCTTCTTGGTGTGCAACAAAGTATTGTACCTGTTACGTAAATGATTTTCCAGAATTTATTTAGATTTGATATATTTTAAAATGGTGTCTCCCCTAATAGTAATACACGTGTCAATACTAGATAATGCAAATCGGTAAAATGTTCTATAGAAATTACCGGTAATTTTCATAGAAAAAATTTACCGGTTCGCATTCCCTAGGCAGTACGAAATGCTGGTTAGTAATTATTTAGTTCTTATGGTTTTGGAAATATTACTTATTGTTCACTGGTCGCATTAATAAGTATTAAAGCCGTTGACAGAAATGTTGTTTTTATTTCGTACAACCCATCCATAAGACGCGGTTGGCGCAGTGGTAAAGCAGCTGCTTACAGAGCCGGCGGTCCTGGGTTCAAATCCCGGCAAGGGCAAATATTTGTGTGAAGAACTCGAATATTTGTGCCTGGGTAATGGATGTTATTTGTATTTTTAGGGTTCCGTACCTCAAAAGGAAAAAACGGAACCCTTATAGGATCACTTTGTTGTCCGTCTGTCCGTCCGTCCGTCCGTCTGTCAAGACCCTTTTTCTCAGGAACGCGTGGAGGTATGAAGCTGAAATTTATATCAATTACTCAGGTCTACTGTCCCTTGAAGCTGTGAAAAAATCAAACTTCTAAGCCAACGCAATCAAAAGATACAGCCGTTTATGCCGCAAATTTTCGACACTTGCAAGGGAATCAAAACCTACAGGGTGCTTCCCGTGAACTCAGAATCTTGAAATTTGGTACGAAGCAACGTCTTATAGCATAGATAAAGGAAAAATTACGAAAACCATAAATTTTTAGTTACATCACATAATATATTTTTTTTTAATAATTTTAAACTTACTACCCATTTCCTCATAAACGCGTAGAGGTATTAAATTGAAATTCATAACAAATACTCAGGTCTATAATACCTTTAAGCTGTAACAAAATCAAACTTCTATGTCAACGCAATCAAAAGAAACAGCAATTTAAGCTGCATATTTTGAAACTCGCAAGTACTCGCAAGGGAATCAAAACCTAAAGGGTACTTCCAGTCGACCTAGAATCTTGAAATTTGGCATGAAGCAACGTTTTATAGCACACATAAAGGAAAAATTCCGAAAACCTTAAATTTTTAGTTACATTACAAAATATATATTTTTTAATAAATATAAACTTTATTTTGCAATAAAAATACCATAGTTATGACTCGATTGTCGTAATGAACGAACTTTGTAAACCTTGCAGGTTTGTACGGAACCCTCGGTGCGCGAGTCCGACTCGCACTTGGCCGGTTTTTTTATTTATTTAAACTTTATTGCATAGACCAAACTCGCGAGGGACCGTTTTTCACTTCACTTCACTCTTTTCTTTATGGCTACTGTGCATCTAGCACAATTCTGCCAATGACAAGTGTTGAGCTTAGCACGGTACAATAGATAAAACATAGCACTTTTAAATTTTGACACTTTTCGGAGCTGGTAATTCCTGAGGACACAGATCACATACACAGAAGCTGCTAATGTCTACCAAGCTTTTCAGAACACGAATAATACACATAGATAGCCCAATCCAGATTATAAGCAGACAAAACACAAAGTCTAATATTTCTTGCAGCGCATTATAGTTTAATATTATTTTTTTCTATGAATTTGCTCAATGTAGAAATGACCTTTTTATTGTCTGTGTGGCATAAAAGGGAAGCCATATTCATGGGAAGTGGAAGTTTAAGTTTAGAAATAAGAATATGAAGCGGCGGAGTTTTATTATTTAGTTTACATTTAAAAAATATGTGGTCTATTGTACCAACATCTTCCCCACATTCACAAAGGGGGGAATCTTTGATTCTAAATTTGTGAAGCTGCTCAGGCGAGCAGACTCGGCCTAATCGAAGTCTTATTAAAATTGAAGTATGTCTCTTGGAAAGGGATCTATTTTTGAAAAACCACGGGCGTGATGGGATGGTTTGCTGAATGTTAGAATAGAAACATTTTTTGGAACGGGACCAGCGAGAGGACCATGTTTTAAGCATGGTGTCGGATGGGATGTTTGAAGTATCAGGTGAAGAAATTTTGAACGAGATATCGTCGCCATGGATGATAGCTTCTTTTGCAGCTTGATCTGCCCTCTCGTTTCCTAGTATCCCACAATGGCTCGGTATCCAAACCAAAGATACATCTAAACCTGCCTTGTGGCAATTATAAATGGCATGTTTCAATTGACATATGAGAAAGTTACGAACACAGTTTTTGAAAGGATGGGCCGAAATTGCCTTTAGAGCACTGAGGCAGTCTGAAAAAATGACAGAAGGTGTAATTTTATGGGTGAGGATATATTCGACGGATTTCCAAAGGGCCAAGCATTCACCTGAGAATACTGATGACTCGGGGGGAAGTTTGAATTTGGCGACATGATTTGTGTTCAGTAAGAGAAAGGCGGCTCCTACACATCCTCGGTTTGATAGCTTAGACGAGTCAGTGAAAAAATATGAGTGAGCTGGGAAGTAGGTGTTGACGTATTTAATAAAAAGGTTATTGCAATTTGTAGTTTTTTTGTCGATACCCGTGTCAAGAACTGTGCGTGGGGAAAAGATCAAGGCCTCAAAAGGAACGGAGTACAGAGGGAGAGTTGGAGATTTCGTAATGGGGGCTCTCAGTGTCGCGATTTTCTCGTAGCTCTTTACGAGATTGGGTTTTTCCTTGTTACGCCAGAATGCCTTGTTAGTCCCGTACCATTGGAGGAGTCGGAGCTTTGGAATAAGAGGATGTGACGTCTGTGTAATAATTGTATAAAGATAACGGTCCGAGAGGAGTTGTCTTCTTAAATCGAGTGGAGGATCGGCACATTCTACTTGTACCGCTCTGTTGGGAGAGGATTTCATGGCGCCAGTAACTAGTCTCAGGGCTTTCATTTGGATAGTTTCGAGTACCCTCAGGGCAGCCTTATTACATGGTTCAAAAATAAAGGTACCGAAATCTAAGTGGCTCCGAATAAGAGCGTTGTACAGTAATTTTTGAGAGTATGGATGCGCTCCCCACCAGGTACCAGAAAGAGCTCTTAGCATATTTAAGTTTTTTTCACATTTATTGGCAACGTACTTTAGATGGGGGACCCCTTGGAATCGACGGTCAAAAATAACTCCCAGAAATTTTACTGATTCCTTAGTAGGAATGGGTTCATTGTTGTATGTTATGTGGCATTCAGGGGGGTCACGGCTTCTTGAGAAAACGATGGCTGAGCTTTTTGAGGAGGATAACGAAAGTCCGTGCTGGTCCAGCCAGGTGTTAAGGGACCTTAGGGCTCCGTTAATTTTATCCGCCGCAACCGGGACTTTTTTGTCATTACAATAAATCGCCAGGTCGTCTGCGTATTGCAAAGTTCTACATGCCCAATTGACAGATTTGTCTAAATCGAAAGAATATATATTGAAAAGAATCGGACTTAAAACCGAGCCTTGGGGAAGGCCCTTCCAGACCTGTCGAACCGCCTGAACATCGCCATTCCATCTGACCTTAATAGACCTGCACATCAGTAAATTAGAGATAATTTGCACAATCTTTGGGGAGATACTCAGCTGTGACATTTTGTCTCTGAGTACTGAAAGAAGTACATTATCATACGCGGCCGATACGTCCAGAAACACTGCAACCACGGATTCTTCTCTTGAGAATGCCAGTCTTATGTCAGTAGAGAGTATGCTATGGCTATCTGTGATGCTTTTTCCTTTTCGGAATCCAAACTGGAACCGCGGTAAGATGCCTCTGCTCTCGAGAAACCAATCCAAGCGATTTTTTATTAGGTGTTCCATGACCTTACAAAGAGTCGAGGAGAGAGCTATAGGACGGTACGAAGTTCCTAAGTCAGAATTCTTACCCGGTTTCAGAATGGGGATCACGAACTGCTCTTTCCAAGTGTCCGGGACATAACCGGAGTCGAAGAGAGAATTGACAATATTTAGGTAATACGTTTTCGTCACAGAGCAGGCTCTGGATAGGAAGGAGTACACGATACCATCAGGGCCTGGAGAGGAATCTGAAAGCGTCTCCAAGACTGATCGTAACTCAGCTATGTTAAAAGGAGCAGATAGGAAATCGTTATTAACTGTGTTCGTTGGTACTTGGGAGGGGAATTCGGTATAGGGGGGAACGTAAGGAGGAGCTAATTTGTTCGCAAAATCATCGAGCCATAAAGGGTGGCCTGAGAATGAAAGGGGAGGTGATTGACATGACTGTACGTTTCGAAATGCTTTGATATTACGCCAGATAAGGGATGGATGGGTGGAAGGAGATATACTTTCACAAAATGTATTCCAGCCTTCTCGTTTTTTAGCTGAAAGAGTTTTTTTGGTCTTGGCTTGAACCTGTTTGAGAGTGAGGAAGTTTGCCATACTCATGTCTAGACTAAAGGTCTTTTCGGCTTCTTTTCTCTCTTTTATTAAGGACGTACACTCAGCGTCCCACCATGGGGGAGAGGGACGTCTGTTGGGAGATAGGTTCTTTGTCGGAATCGACGTCTCCGCGGACTCCAATAGCGCTTCGGAGAATAGGGAGTAACAATTCAAGCAATTCGCTTGTGAAACAGAAGGTAAATTACTAATTTTTCTTTCTGCTGTGAGCGCATATAATGGCCAATCAGCTTTTGCGAGATTAAATTTTTGAATAGGCGGAGGAACCGAATGTATGGGAGAACTAGATAAGTAGGTGAGCGTTAGTGGGAAATGATCACTGCCGTAACTGGATGGTAATATCTCCCAGTAAATTAGAGGGGCTAAAGATGGGGAGCAAATGGAGACATCCACCACTGATGGGTTTTGAGCGGGAGAAGAGCGGCGAGTGGGTTTGCCATTGTTCAGAACAAAAAGGTTAAAAGAGTTGATTATATCTGCTAGTTTAAGGCCGGAAGGATTATTAATAAGAGATCCCCATAGAGAGTGGTGGCAGTTAAGATCTCCCAATATCAGGAGTGGCCCCGAGGCACCTCTTAAACGAGCTTCAAGATCGGAAAGAATTCTAGGGGATGGGTGAGGGATATAAATCGAGAATATAGTAATGTCTAGCACTTTACAGGCAACGGCGTAAAAAGAAGGATGTGGCGGGATATTTATTACGGAGTAATTTACACCCTTACGAATAAGGAGAGCGCAACCGTCGTAACCTGTAGGGGAATCTTGTCTGAGGCAAATATAGTTGGGGCAATTAAAAGCAGAGTTTGGTTTAAGCCAGGTTTCGGAGATAGCCAGACAGACTGGATTAAATTTTTGAATGATGTGTAGGAGATCAACCTTATTGCGGCTGATACTCCTGATGTTCCATTGCACGATGGTTTGAGCCATGAGGCCCAGAAATGGGGCCGTTTGATAAGAAAGAGGACAATGTAGCTAGATTATTGGCAACGTTGGACGGTAACGGGACAGCGTTCTGCTGTAGGATTGAAATTAGAGACGAAACGATGGAGTTAAGCAGGGGCCAAATGTTGGGAATAACGGGTGTTTGGGTAGCTGGGCTAAGGTTAGAGAACATAACTCCATTTAGTGGGGGAGGGGGATCGTAGTGTCTTACAAGGTCATTGTGGGCCTGTTTATCGTACCCATGATCATTACTCGGGGCATGGGGCTGCCTTGTTTTCGTAATAGTTTTTTTATATGATGTTGATGCCTGGGTTACTTCATTATACGGCTTCCGAGAAGATGGGAATTTGCGCTCCGCTTCCTGGTATGAAATGCTTTCGTCACCCATAGTGCGTTTTATCAACTGTTGCCTATTGTACTCCGGACATCTTTTATCGGTAGCCATATGAAGGCCAGAACAGTTCAGGCAGGAGGCTTCCGCAGAGCAACCCTCAGCGTCATGTGGTTGCGCGCATCTGGCACATCGCGGTCGAGAACGGCATTGGGCCTTAACGTGCCCATAACGACAGCACTTGTAACATTGGACAGTGGGAAAGTAGTAGGGGTTCACTTCCAGCGCACAGTTAAATAGGAATACCCTGTCCGGTAAAGCCTGACCGTCAAAGGTTAGAACAACAGTTTCAGAGGGGGCCCATTGAACCGTGTTGTCATCATAATTTTTTTTCTTAAAGTTGAGACGCCTATTCTTTACTACATTCCCGAACCCGTGTGGTTGTCGAATTAAATTTGGTATTTCTTCGTTTGTGTAATCTGTGGGGATGTTCCTTACGATTCCAGTTTTCGAAATATGGTAAGAGGGTATGAACCTTTTATATTTATCGGAGCCTAAGGAGGAAGTTAAAAAGTTGTTAGCCGCTGCGGCGGAGGTAAACTCCACGCTTATCCTATTTCGACCTACCTTTTTAATCCCACCATCTTTGATTTTAGCTACTCCATTCGTGAATAAGTATTGCCCGAACTTGACAGGGTGTAAATAAGTTCCAGAATCGGCTTCTTGCGTGTCCCGCGACACGTGAACGATGAAGGGTCCTTTATCTGAGGGATAATACTCATTCCGAGTTTGGAACTGGGACGGGGGGGTGAGGCGAGGGCTAATTGTATTTTGAGTTGGAGGGGCGGATTCTTGGCTGAAACGGGGAATTTTGGGAGAATCGGGCTGCTCGCCTGAGCCGGAGGGATCGCGAGTAATAGCTGATAGATCTCGTTTTTTTACACTTTTGTTTTTTTTTTGAGAATCCGAGTTGATGAGGGGGGTAGATCCGCATTTGCTTCATTCCTATTCAAGAAAATTTGATCCAGGGATACTGGAGAATTTTGAATTTCCATATGAAATGCTGGAGAGGGTGGATCTTCTATAAATCCAGAGATACCTGGATCAAATTGTGGGGACCCCATATTGAGGAGTCCTGGAGAGGGGAGCACAAAACTCACATGTGAGTAGTTGCTGCCCTCTCCTATCACAAACAAAAAGAGTTACTTACGTGACAAACAGATGCACAAATAATGAACAACACAAGGGGACGAAAACACAAACAGAATCAGGGGTTACTCAAACCGTAACGGACTTATAACCAAAAAATCAATTCCGCACACGTGCACCACTCAAACGCTCGAAGCAGAATCTCGACCGTTTTTCGACGCACTGTTCGTGAAAGTGTTGAGGCTCCTTATCCGTTCAAAAATGCTGATTGTTTCAGCCATTTTTGTCTATGATCAAACATGTTTAAAAAAAATCATGATAATTCATTTTTGACATCTTCTATCGTTAATTTTTTTATTTCAATATTATTCAGATTATTTTAAATTTTATTCTATTCATGATATCACTATCAGTGTAAGTATTTTAATGTGTAGATTAAGTTAGATATACTTAAGTACAATTCACAATGTATATTGTTACTGAATAAATAAATATATCAATCAATATTTATTAACATGTGACAATAAAAAAAAACATGTGCGAAAATTGACATTCCGTGGGAGCGTCCGTTAGCCAGATTTGTTGAAATAAAAAATCATAACTGGAGATAGGGTTACTATACCATGATTTCATGGGTTCCGTGGGGAATATATTCGGTATTCGTTTATTTTTCATGTTGTTCTTATGAATATAATTTATTCGCTAAATAATTTAAATAAAAACCATTTTTTGGAGCGTTCAAGATAACGAGTGATTTCGGTGTAATTTCTAAACCACGTCGGTACTGTCGTAAGAGAATACGACAGGAACTGCGCAGCTTGCAAATAATTAGCTTCATTTGTATTCTAACCGCATGCGATGCGAGAGTGGACGTCGGCTCGTGGCTTACAGTAACCAATAGTGCCCAAATGTATCTGCACTATTTAGGTGCGTAGGACTAACCAGTGTAGCTATCATGGGGCGAAGTAACCGCCTCCGAACCTACCATTCGTGTTTAAGTTCTATATATACTTACTCTATATCTACTTGAACTAAATGTACAGTCCGTGAGCTCGCAGATTGCCATTCGGGTTTGAGTGGAAGCTGAGAGGTTCTTATATGCATCGGGTAAGAGCGATCGAGACAAGTATAAAAACGAATCCCATTCTAACAGCTCACTATAGTTGTAGATAATAAAAATACTAGAGCCTAAGATATAAATTAGCACTATGATATGATCGCACTAAAAATGAATTTTTCGTGTACAAAACGTTCGAAACGTCGAAGTAATAAAATAACCACATTTTTAGAGTAAATAAGTCCTTTTTTATTACAACAACAATTTTAGGCCCGTGTCAATAAACGACACTTAAGTTTAATATGGAACTCAAATGTGCAATTAATAATGAATTTTTCGTGTACAAAACGTCCGAAACGTCGAGGTAATAAAATAAACAAATTTTTGAAAGTAAATAAATCCTGTTTTATTACAACAACAAATTTAGGCCCGTTAGACTCAAAGAAGGGACAAACAATAACATTATAATGTTAAATTTGTGTAAGTATGTTTATTTATTGTGTTCATAATATGATTGATATTGATATACCTATAATATTAATAAGTTTCTCTTTTGGTATAATGTTGATAGTTAACAGGCCCTGCACCATAAAATGTCTCTGTTTAGCCCAATGGTTGACTGGTAGAGAATGCCTTATGGCATTAAGTCCGCCATTTGTACACTTTTTGTTTTGTGCAATAAAGTTTAAATAAATAAATTTATTACAGGCCAGTGCAAATTTATGGGCTATAAAACACTAAAAACTAAATAAAAGTAAATAATTAATTTGTCGATGCAAAATTTCATTGATTCCGATGGGCGGTACGGGCGAGGGGCAGGACGGGAGGTACAGGGGAGACGCCCGCGCTGCGTGGGTCGCGGGGGACGGGGGGGACCGGCGGGACCGGTGGCACGGGTGGGACCGGTGGGACTAGTGGTACGGGCGGGACTGGTAGAACAGGAGGGACTGACGGGACTGGTGGTACAGGTGGAACGGGCGGGACGGGGGGGACCGGTGGAACCGGCGGTACGGGAGGGACCGGCGGGACGCCCGCGCCGCGCGTGACGCGGGGAACGGGAGGAACCGGTGGTACGGGGGGGACCGGCGGTACGTACGGTGCGGTATGATTGACGGGCGGGACGGGAGGTATGGGTGGGACTGGCGGGATAGGGGGTATTGGCGGGATAGGGGGTATTGGCGTAGGGGGTATTGGCGGGATAGGGGGTATTGGCGGGATAGGGGGTATTGGCGTAGGGGGTATTGGCGGGATAGGGGGTATTGGCGGGATAGGGGGTATTGGCGTAGGGGGTATTGGCGGGATAGGGGGTATTGGCGGGATAGGGGGTATTGGTTCCTGTTCAAGGGCGATGGGTGAGCGGGGGAGCCGCAGCTCGTGTTCCTCCTTGTACTCGCACTCCAACATGTCCGTGGTGCTGTACAGCCACACGTCCACTGGAGTTTCTGCACCTGAAATTTGAAAAATTGCTATACTTTTAAGGACTAAACGGTCCCTCTCAGCGTTGTGGTGATTTTATTACGAGTTTGGTTTAACAGATAGTGTTAAATAAAATACCGTATAGACTGGGGATAAGTAACTATAAAAAAATACATATCTGGAAGACATCGGTTACCGAATACAAAGGATATAAAGAATAATATTCAAAATAACATAGAAAAAAAATTAGGAAGGGAAATTTTTTGGTAAATATTACCGCTAAAATCGAAGTTTTAAAGTGGCTCATCCCAATGGCAACGAACAAAAGAAAAAGTTGACTGATTTATGATGATAATTTTGGATAGAATTCTGTCACTACTGGTTACCTACCGAGTGATTGCAGGCCCGTTTGGTCTAGCTTGATGGTGTGCTCCACTGAGACCGGTCGATTCCACTCCGGTAACCTGAAGTGGAGCTCCACGTGCACCGAGAACTCACCCCGGCCGCGCCGCGTTATATGGTACGGTGGATTACTGAAAATTTTATTAGTTAAAAAGGTTTAAGTAAATTGATACAAAGGTTAATACTGAAGACAAAATTGTATGCAGTCCAAGTGGTAACCACTAGTGTTGATATTCTAATCCTACACTACATGATGGACAATGATGCTATTAACCACTAGTGTAAAAGTTCAAAACTTAATCTATACGTGCTACGTGATATGGAGTGTAGTAATGATGTAGCGTGACCACCATGGCTCTTAGTAACCACGCTGCGTCGAGCCCAGTGGAGTCGCGTACGCGCAGCAACCACTTGTGTGTGGAGCTGTCCATTGCAGACGTACTTAATTTAAAATGTAATACTGATTTGCAAAACAAATATATCACTTTCTAAACACGGCCGTACGGTAACCACACCACTAAGTAGTGTCCTAGTTCATAAGACACTACTTTGCAGCGAGAATCATGAAACACGCCGTTACTAATAGTGATAAAGTTCAAATTCGCGCGACATGTACAGTCAGCATCAAAAATAGCGGGCCATTTTCAAGGCCGTCTTAAAGCATGCCGGGGCCGTGGGCACTCCATAATTGGGGGCCTGAAAAAACGTCCTCTAGGTACGTTTTTTCGAGGTTGTTGGGACCCCCCACGTGAGATTGGGCGCCCAAGAGAGACTGGGGGCCCTGGGCAAGTGCCCAAAGTGCCCAGTGGGAAAGAGGGGTCTGGCCATTTTACTACTGTCTTATGTAATTGCGTACAAGAATTATTAGCTGTTAAAAGTTTCGTGTCTTAAACTCACTCTATGTGTACTATATGGTGCGGCGCATAGGAGTGAGGTAGCGTAACCACCATGACTCGAAGTAGCCTCGCTGCATCATGGCCGGTGGACCCGTGAATGTACAGCGACCACTTGTGTGTGGAGCGGTCCGTGGCAGACGCCGCTGGCGCGTATTTTGAGATGCTTCCTGAAAATTGTAAACGTAAGTAGTAACAAGGAAAGATTGAAGGGAGGAGAAAGAGAGCAAAACCAAGGAGAGCTTACATGGACCAAATGAAGAAGAAGGAACACGTCCTGTCGTACCAGTCTGTTAAGGAGAAGGCGCAAGAACGACATGCATGGAAAATGATCCACTGACAAGAGCGTAGCTCTTAAATTTATGATGATAAGTAGTAACAATAAAAAATAATAGTGACGCGAGAAGTTACAGTAGTTGCGCGCGCGCATGATTAAACGCGAAACATGTCGAGTGATATTCGACTTATGCGACGTGAGTAAACCCTTTTCGTATATTTTTATAACATGTCATAGACTTACGGGTGGTTTCTGCGTGAAATAGTAAGTAAGTAAGTAAGTAAACGCTTTATTGTACACAAAAACAGTTAAAAAATACATCTATTACAATTAACATATAGGTACAAAGGCGAACTTATCCCTATAAGAGATCTCTTCCAGTTAACCTTTGAGCAGTTGAGTGAGTACGAGAAGAAGATAGACAAACTAACACCGTGTACAAAAAGGTATTAAAAATAATAAGACTACTAATAATTACACATATAAACTATTAATACATACATACATATATACATACATACATACATACATATATATAATGTAATATAAATATACACATAAATATAAATACATTGTAGATCCAATTCACAAGTCATTGGAAAGCCATAACTTCTTAAGATTCGTCTTGAGCGATGCTACAGACGGAGACTTCCTAAGGGACAGTGGCAATTTGTTCCACAACTTCACAGCGCTTACTGTGAAAGATTTGGCGTACGTACGCGTCTTGTTAGACGGTACAGCCAGAGTGAGATTGGCAGACGACCGCAAGCGGTGACCACTGCCATCGGCCATATATTTAAACCTTTCACTGAGGTAAGGAGGTGAAGCAGAGTTGTAGAGAACATTAAAAAGCAATGACAGGACATGCAGGTCTCTAGCAGGGCAATAAATCTCAATAGTGGGCTTCGTCAAATTAAAAAAAGTACAGAAAGAATAGGTACATTTTATAAATTTATGAAACATGTAAATGAAAGGTTAACGCGCTGGACTGGCAATCCAGAGGTACTGGGTTCGATTCCCGGTCTCTTCCACCAGGTAACTCATTTCAATTTCTCTTTGAGCTTTGATCTTTGTATCAATGGTTTAAGACTTCATCTTGTTCCTGGTTAGTTTGTCTAAAGTTAGCACTTTTTCTGGCCTCGGCTCTATATTATATATCTGGTTGTGCTTGGAGGGAGTCCTCCTCAAGGGAGACTCCGATTGGTTAACCCTTAAATGCATGGATTAAAAAAACACAATATTATAAAATACTAGCTTTTGCCCGCGACTACGTCTGCGTGGAACTTGGAAGTATGGAAGCAACCTCGTACAACACGATAGATATCCACCTAATCACCTTAATTAATAAAAGGGATTATTAAAAGTGCCTAAGCAAATGTAAGAGCAATTGTGCTTTTGGTCTAATCATTACATTTCCTACAGGGTTATCAATGTCATCATGAATTACTTACTCACTTTTCAATCTTTTTAGGGATAATTTCCAGGATGAAAACTATCCTATGTCCTTCCTCGGATCTTAAACTATCTCCATGCCAAATTTCATCAAAATCGATTCAGCGGTTTAAGCGTGAAGAGGTAACAGACAGACAGACAGACACACTTTCGCATTTATAATATTAGTATGGACTAGCTTTTGCCCGCGACTACGTCCGCGTGGAACTTGGAAGTATGGAAGCAACCTCGTATGACACGATAGATATCCACCTAATCACCTTAATTAATAAAAGGGGGCGCCTAAGCAAATGTAAGAGCAATTGTGCTTTTGGTCTAATCATTATATTTTCTACAGGGTCATCAATGTCATCATGAATTACTTACTCACTTTTCAATCTTTTTAGGGATAATTTCTAGGATGAAAACTATCCTATGTCCTTCCTCGGATCTTAAACTATCTCCATGCCAAATTTCATCAAAATCGATTCAGCGGTTTAAGCGTGAAGAGGTAACAGACAGACACACTTTCGCATTTATAATATTAGTATGGATGATGTTATTTCAAATGTTTCTAGTTTTTAACCAGTAATTCATTTTTGTTTATGTAAGCTGCATCTTACACCATGCATTTAAGATAATAATAGAAAGACTCACCAATTATGATTCTGTAGCGATGCTTTATCCAGTTCATGGGAACTTCGTCTAAATTCAGCACTTTGTTATGCCTGGGAGTCTTGGGGGGCACTGGTTCGGGTTCGCCGGGCCGCAGGCTGCACCCAATTTGAATTATACTTATTGATTCCACGCCCTGAAATCGTTACAAAAGATGACGTGAAAAAGTTGACAGTCACAACGCACAGTGAGAACAACTGTACAATGTCCATGATAAATCCGCCTTAATAATATAGATTCTATGTGGTGCTTGCCACATGCGCTATTTTAAAATGAGAACCATCCATTTCAAAAATTACAGTCTGACCAAAAAGAGTAGAAATTAAAAAGTGCCAATACTGTAGTGTCGTCCCTTTCTATTAAATCTAAGAAAACGGGGATGACACTACAGTATTGCCACTTTTTAATTTCTACTCTTTTTGGTCAGACTGTAATATTTCAATCAGAAATTTTGACCACCGAAGTCAATAAAATGCCCCACTGCTATCAATTATTACGACGAAATTGGCAAACTAAAAAATAATTGACCACCGAAGTCAAGCTATATTGCTCGGCTCGGAGAATCTTGGGTGTTCCGCCATGTTAGACTCAAAATGATGTCACACAGCTAACTATGCATTGTCATCCAAACTAAACGTGTACAAAATTTCTGCTCAATTGATAGTAGATATCCGCTTCAAAATTGAGTTGCAATGATTCCTACCGAACAGACATAGTTAGATACATACCTAAGTATACATATTTTGGTACTTACAGGATAGTCTGTCCGCGTGTTCGCTGTGGCCAGGGGCCGGAAAGTCTCCTCCATATCTGCGGAGGTCTTTCCCAGGTGACGCACAGATGGATGAAGCCTTCGCTGGCTGCGTTCAATTGATGATGCCTGGAAAATACACACCGCAATGACTAAACTGAAACAAAGGTAAATTCTGAAAGTAACATGTTATGTGTTATTTTTATTAAAGCAGTAACGTCTGCTAACGTAAACCAAATGTAGATAGCGCTACGATGCCACCCTAAGGCATGTAGAAGCAACTGGTTGAAAAGTTCAATGGCTCTAGCATCAGGTTCGGTGGTCCAGTTGGTAGGACGCCCGGGTTGGCCTGGAAAGCCGTTGGAGGCGCAGGTTCGAATCCTGCCTGAACCGTTAAATTTTTCAACTTTTCGCTTCATTGTAAACATGTTTTGTGATCCACTGCCATGTAATATTAGCAGAAACGATCCTGCGACCTTATTAGTTATATTGTTACGTCACTCACAACAAATTTTAGATTCTACAATCTAGGCATCTAGCCCATGCATTTTTTTCTCATGCGTGTTATCACGTGATAATTTTTTGAAACAAAAAATAAACTCAAACTGTTTCAGATATATATCAATAAATCGTTATACCTAGCCCTATTCTACGTAGTAACATTGATAATAAAGTTAAGAAACACGTTTGATCACAGTGACGAATTTCTACAACAATCAGCATTTTTGAAGGGATAGTGAGAAAAAAGAAGATATTTACTATTTGTGTTCCGGTAATTGGCTATATTAGCTGTTGGTTCTCGTACATGAAGAAATAAATTTGTCAAATTAATAAACAATGAATAAGTATTAAGCAAAGAACAATACCTCCTCATGTTGAGGCTGCTGGTGCCGCTTCTTGTGGTAGTAGTGATGGGCCGCGGGAATATTCCTCTGGGGAATATTCCCGGGAATCTCCTGCGTTCCCGGGAATATTCCCCCAACCGGAGAACTTGCAACTTTACTTAGTGCTAGAAGGACTTGTAGCACCAGCAAGCTATAATTTGACATGGAAATACAAATACATATTAGACATTTTACATTGATCTGTGAGTCTCAGACATATGATCCATATGAAATGGTCTCTCCATTCATGGAAGCTTCGATGATTTGATGATACAGGCATATGACGTCTTAAAAAGCAGTAGTAAAAACACGTCTTCTTTTTGGTTATTGTACAATTAAGAATAGTATAATGTCCAAAAGTTAGTGATAGTTTATGTGTGTTTAGTGGTTTCATTTCAATGCCGTATTGTAAATTTTACACTAATATAAAACTAGAATTTCCCTCACGGGGAATAATCCCGTGAACGTTCCCGGGGATATTCCCGCCTGGGGAATATATACTACCTGAGCAGCATTCTTCGCGCCGTGGCCATGCTGCAACAACAAATTTTAATTTGAAGACACATCTAGTTTAATTTATACTTACACGATAGAGTTCTAGGTGTGTATTGATCTCTGGAAAAAAACTTTTAATTAGGGTGATTCAGAATCGTGTTTTGTTTCGTATTGGGCGCGCGCCGCGCGGCGTCATTCCAGTCTGGCGGGCCTCATTTGATTAGTCATAATATTTTTCTTTGTTCTCTCAATCACGCCGAAACGGCTGGAATTTTTTTAACCAATTTCTATACAGGGATAGCTGGACATCCAAAGATGGTTCTAGGTTACTATTTATCCGTCTACGGTAAAGAATTAAACTACGCGGACAATTGTGTCAATCAAGTCATTTTCTCTTCTTCTTAAGTTCTTAAGTCTGTGTAATAAAGACTACCTTCACTTGGAAGAGTACTTGACGAATCCACGACTGTTCACAGTGTACAACAAAATATTATAATATATGTTCGGGGTCGAGACCTTAGGTCCGTGAGGTCCCAGCGCCCACAGGCACAAACTTTATAAAGACCTCACAAAAAAATATAGAAAGTACATGGTGACCGAAGAGTTGGCAGCTTCCTCGCACAACGCATTAGCATTGCGCCACAACTACTGAAAAACTTTTCACACCTTTTTAAACTTATTTTAGTTATGTAAATATTTGATTATTAACTGAGTTCAAGCCTTTTACTATTATTATTGTGTTGTAATTCCCTATTGAATACATTTAATGTATTCACTTCAATACTGTGTACGTTAAGCAAAAAACTAAGTCATCCGTAGTAGGTAGGGGAAGATTGGCACCATTCGTACACGGGGCAGCTTCATACAGTCACTATTACAGCTTATCAGGACAATATATTTATTACGGGTTTGTGTGTGTGGGTAGGCGCTGATGGCGCCCGGTGGACCACGAAGTTAGCTGTCAGTGCGGTTACCAACAGCGACACGAGAGGGCGTTATTTGTTTTCGCACCCTTTAAATAAATTTATCGTCGATGTTCTCGGATGTATCGTGCTTAAATGAAGCGGTAAATCTGAAAACTTTGTTGATCAACAGTAAGTAAATACTATCATTTCCATGATAAAGTACATATTTTGTGTATTTCTCTTCATGAATTTTGTGTAGTTACCAATATTTTATTTTTGACCTTCGGGGCAGGTTCGTACGCCTACACCTGGGGCACATTCATATACGTCATGCATGTACCTCCTAAAACATGTTTCTTTTTATTTCAGAAAATTAGCAAAAATCGTTCGGAATTATACGAAAAAGAGTTTTCTAAAGAAATAGAGTCACAATTGATCGAATACTATATTGAAAATTTTCGAAAATGCATTGCGGGCTCAAAAGTCAGAAAGCTGTCATATGATTATGCCAAAGAATTGAATCGGAAATATCCGCCAATGGGATTGGCGGGTATTGACTTGTTTTTAAAGACCATTTTAACTATTTTTGATATTATAATTGCTGTTTTATTTAACATGTACGAAGTTATCTCACACTGTCTGAATGTTCCCCGACCCATGTACGAATGTGCCCCTTGAGTGGGGTAGATTCGGACATTTGACAGCTTCTACTAAAAGTCGATCTACTCGTTTGTTGTAAAAGTAGGCAACTTCTAACTTTTTAATTAGGAAGCTAAATGTATCTGCTATATTATAGAGGCCGATGGACGAATCTATCTTTAAAAATAAAAATTACAAAAACCGGAATGTAAAAAGTGTACGAATGGTGCCAATCTTCCCCTATTCTCGCATTTTATTATTAAATCTTGTCATGAATGTTGGCCCTTGAGGTCCCAAAATAGATTGCAAATTTGTTAGCTTATATCCTGGTAGATATTAAATTAAAATCACCTCGGTATTTAAGGCTTAGGTATACGTTCTATCCAAATACTTCTCCTTTAGTAGATCATGTAACAAAAATCAATAAACGCGAACTCATTTTAACACTTTGTATAAAAAATCCGCACCAAAAACAAGTAACTCAATCGCGGGTGCACGAAAGAGTGTGTCATACTTTTAGACAATTGCGTTTATATGACGCAGTTAAATATCTACTTAATCTGCGTCTGCGTGGAGTGCGTATCGACTTATAAAACCGGCCAAGAGCATGGCGGGCCACGCTCAGTGTAGGGTTCCGTAGTTGCCCATCCTTCACAATAGACGGGCTTAAAACAGCAGTTTTAAACCCGAGGCATTAATTACGAGAAAAATTTCAAGCTCTATAAAAAAGTCGTAAACGCCAAAGTAAATGTAATTACTTTACCTTCTGGAAGTTATCGATTATACGCGCACTTAACTAATATTTATAACGTTCGAAGTATAAGGACACCACGCGGCACTTAAAGGTCTTCGCACATTATAACAACTCAACGGCGACTCGATTCTATGCCAAATTTTGAAATTTAAGCCCTATGCCATATTTACTAGATTTAATTTCAAAAAATGTACGACGCGTCGTCCACTCGTCGTCAACTACTAATATCATTTTTTGAAATTAAACCTAGTAAATATGACATCGGGCTTAAATTTCAATATTTGGCATAGAATCGAGTCGCCGTTGAGTTGTTATAATGTGCGAAGACCTTAACTCGTTTTTAAGAAAAATTATGAAATTTTGCGGTAACTCAAAAACGGCTCGACCGATTTTATCTAATACAGTTTTCATTGAAATAACTTATAAGGCCTCATTTTCATGAATTTTTCCATAATTTTTTGATCCGTGGTTGAAAATAAGTTAGAGGACGACACAATTTTTTGGATTTTCAGAACGAATATTCACAAAACTGCTGACTTTATCAAAAAATAATGTTTTCAGACCCCTATTATTTTTAAATATCGGACAAACTCACACAAATCGATCTAGTCCCAAATTAAGCTCAAGAAAGCTTGTGTTATAGGTACTAGACGATGATATACGTACTTATATAGATAAATATATACTTAAATACATAGAACAACCATGACCCAAGCACAAATATTCGAGTTCATCACACAAATATTTGCCCCGGCCGGGATTCGAACCCGGGACCGCCGGCTCAGTAGGCAGGTGTCTACAAACCGAGCCAAACACGTCGTGAAAATACTTTAACTTAACACACAGGCTATTTATATTTGGTACAATGATTATTACTTGATAACAAAACAAAATTAGCCATGTGCTTTTTTCTCCATACAACTGTGGACCACCCTATTATTTCCGTTTGTGGTATTTCGTCTTAAACACTATTTAGGTGCGAGTAAGTAAACATGACTGCATTGAGCGTTATCGGCCGCCGCCGCTACAACCGGTATGCGCGCGCGCAGTACAGGATGCTCCATAATTAAATTAAATAGTCATAAGTACTGTAACGCAAAGTTTAATTAAATATAGTCAAACCATTGATATAAAGATCAGTTTAAAGAAAAATTGACAATGAGTTAGCTGGTGGAAGAGACCGGGAATTGAACCCGGTACCTCTGGATTGCCGGTCCAGCGCGTTAACCCCTAGAACGCCAAGAGCCACTAAAGTGGTCGTGTGCTGTCGTGTTAACCAAGCCAACGACCACTAAAGCGGTAATGGCGGCGGACGCAGCCGTTTTGCCACCAGGCAGCAACGTAGCAGCGATTATTCAATTAAATTTGTTGATATCCGTACCCCCTCTTCTTAAACTTAGATTTTTTTTTCAATCCTTCCTCAGTGGTTTACTCATCTCATGTCACAACATATTCATTCCAGCGCCATCCGTTAGTTTATCAGGGTACTCGTCTTAGCATATGTTTGAAAAAGCAGTAAGTAGCGCCATAAGATTAGGTGCAAACTTAACTCAATCGAGTGTGGTGGCTAACCCCCCTTTTTATTGGTAAAATGTTTATAGCTTTATAATATGGTCGGGGATTTTCTCGACAAATTAATGAAGTTTTCATCAACATCTGTTTCAGCCGTTTTCACGTGATGCGCGGTCAAATAGACAGACAAACAGATAAAAAGACATAAATTCTAAGAACCTGTACTGTTATCGATTCTAATAAGTATCCCCCGCCAACTTTTTTTGAGACGGACTTTTGTCCCTCTTCAGCTTTATTATATGTAGGTATAGATATAACTACGTTTCATATAATTTCAATAGATATAACAACATTTCATATACCTAATGTTTCATTTGATAAAACAACATTAGGATATTCATTGGATATAATTTCAATTAGTATAAAAGACATTTGATATAATGTTTATATTCGCAAGATAACCTAACACTCCTCCTAGCTTCGCTCGTCGTCGTACCTAACCGTGACTCTATTACAATTTAAGCTCAGCTTCCTAGTACTAATGATCACGAAGCTAAGCCGCGGACGGACAGACAGACCGACAGACGGACATGGCGAAACTATAAGGGTTCCTAGTTGACTACGGAACCCTATAAAAATCGAAATGTCAATTTGCATTAAACATGTCCTCACCCTGTGGATAATGATAATGACACTACAAATAAAATAGCTAGTTTTGTTTTTAAAAGTATACCTTACTAACTTATCTTATCTATTTAGAATTAAAACCGTCTTGTTACTTTAAGCACACACATGGAGTGCGTTTGGGACAATATTAACGCCTGTACAATTTCTACATATTCAGCAAATAAATATTTCATATTTCATTTCATTTCGTTGAAATCTATATCTGTCATAAAATATGTTTTCTGGCTTAACCACCTTCCACTGTACATTTAATGTAATATTAATATATTGAAACCTACACATGCGATAGCAGCGTGTAACAATGTATAAAAAAACCGGCCAAGTGCGAGTCTGACTCGCGCACCGAGGGTTCCGCACAAACACTTATCCTATCTTAACTGGCCGGGTTAAGTTTGCATCTGGTATGTATGGCGCCGCATACAAATGAGGCGCATAGTTAACGCATCCTATCACGTTTGTTGGGAGCGCCGCTTAAATACACGGCTGTCCACTAGATTGCTTTTGGTAACTAGGGCTACCTGTCACCGCTCTTATTTTATTATATAAATAGAGTCCAACTCCAAATTCGAAGCAATAGGCTATTTGACTGATGTTGAATTCTACAGCGTACTGTAGTTATAAATATTTCACGAAACAAAGAAAAAAAATCCAGAACTTAAATCTTTTTTGGAAATATGTGACTTCAAAGGTACGCAAATTTTTTTTTTTTTTTTTTTAATCCAAAATAAATTTTGAAAATGTTTTCAGAATCCTCATAATTTTACGAAACAATAATTGTACGACAACTATGAACTTAAATGCACTTTTTCACGGTGAAAATGACAAATTTCTTAATTTTTCCATACAATTATTGGTACCTATACCGGCCTGTGACGTCACTAGCCTGACGCGTTTCGTATGGAGCGTTTTTAGCGCTACGTAGGAATGTTGAACTTTGACGGTCATTTCTGACTTTTAGAGCAGTTTAAATGTAGTCAGTCCCATATAGACATTTGATCACAATAAAAAATAGAATCGATTGACATCCTCAAAAAAAATTAGTCAACATGCCTATTGAGTGGGTATTGAAGTATAAATAAAACACAGTATCCAGTATAAGCATTATATTGGATGGTCTAGTCGCTGCGCACGCGCACCGCAGCGTCTGTCGGTCACGAGACTGAGCCGCGAGCGCGCCGCCGCCGCCGCCACCGCGCGCGGCCGGACCACTGTGCCCATAGACCAGCTGGAACAATAACAATACTATAGTATAGTACTAATTATCTAAGCTAAAGGGCGGTTCACACGTATTAAGTTGTCAAGTAGTTAACTAAATTTTAACTTAATTTTAAGCGACTTAAAGCGTGTAAACAATTAATTTAGTTATAAGTTACAAGTTAAAATTTAGCGTGCAAGTAAACAAGTAGATTAAAAATGTGTATATTTTTCGGTTAAGTGGGTGGGCGTGAATTATAACTTGACATGTTTGGACAGGCACAATTTAGTTAAATATTACTTAAGTGTATAAGTTCGTATCTCGAACAAAGCGTTTGAAGAACTTTTTTGAAATAAAAATGTCGAAGTGGTCGGAAGACACTACAGTAACGTTTATTGAAGAATACATAAAGCGCGATTGTCTGTGGAATATAAGAAGCCTTAATTATAGGGATAAGCAAGCAAAACAACCAGGGATTACCGATATAGCGGCCATGGCGATACCTAATTTTGGTATCAAGGAAGCCGAATCAAAGATCAATCAACATCTCGGGCTAACTAAAGAGCTTAACTAATTCGAACATGTAAACGCTTGCTTAAAAATAAGTCGCTTAAAATTGAGTTAAAATTTAGTTAACTACTTAACAACTTAATACGTGTGAACCGCCCTTAAGCTAATCCACTTACCTGCATTCACAATAGCATTGTGTCTAATACAATCCTATCTGCTTTTGTTCTCTTAAGCGCCAACCTGGCGCCGACCAGTTACTTACAAAAAAAGGTTAGAACTACATTGCGTGGATATTGAATTTTCAACCTTATTCCTTGTTGAATAGGTTTAAAATGTTTGTTGACGAGAGATCATAGTCCTTTTTCAAGAGAATACGTTCTTGTGGAGGGTCGGACGGTTGTAAAATTCCAAAAAGTTATGATCACCACTATTCTGTTAGTGCATTTTGTAGTCTAATGTCCAAGGAAATAGAGTCGATAATCTATATTAACCTTCCAAGATGGTTACAATCTGCTTTTACTACGAGCTCGTTATCTTAATTTGTGGTTTACCAGTTGTGGTTTGTTCAATGGTATTCAGTTCTTAAGTGGATTAACTTAGCTTAGATAATTAGTACTATACACACTTTCTAAACTAAACTCATCCCCTTAAGAACTCAATACCATTGAGTGGTTAACCACAAATTAAGACAACGAGCTCGTAGTAAAATTGTAGCCACCTTGGAAGGTTAATATAGATTATCGACTCTATTTCCTTGGACGTTAGACTATAAAATACACTAACAGAATAATGGTGATCATAACTTTTTTGGAATTTTACAACCGTCCGACTCTCAACAAGAACGTACTCTCTAAAAAAAGGACTATGGGACACCATGAAGTCTCATCATCAACCATTTTAAACCTATTCAACAAGAAATAAGATTAAAAATTCAATATCCACACAATGTAGTTCTAACCTTTTTTTGTAAGTAACTGGTCGGCGCCAGGTTGGCGCTTAAGAGAACAAAAGCAGATAGGATTGTATTAGACACAATGCCATTGTGAATGCAGGTAAGTGGATGAGCTTAGTTTAGATAATTTCTACTATACATTACTACAGGAAAAAGGGGATTGCCTGCCTAGTAGATATAAGCTAGGGCCACGAGGCTGGCAAATCTTTTTGACGCTGAGGTATGTATAATATTTTTCTCTACTACGCGAATAATCAAATCACAACATGAGAATATTCGACAACTAAATGGTTAAACTTTTTTTTAATATTCTGTTTGAGCATGCGAATATATTTTTAAAAGGCTTCCGGACCCCGGTGTCCAATCCGATCAGATCAGATAAATAAATTGACGGAAAATCTTTCAGATTACCAAAAAACTGTAATTCTTTTAAAAATTATGTATTTATAAAAAAAACTCCTAACATCACTTTTATTGACGTATTGACCGAATACCATATTCTTATGTTTTTTTAAACGCTATGGCGTTGAGTAAAAAAACTGATATCGAAACATAAGGTGAGGTTCTGACAAGTGCCAACCATTGATTTTTCTTTAAATTGGGTTTCAATGGCGAAGATCTCAAGTATAAGTTTTAAAAAATTCTTACGTGACCTCTTCTTTAGCAGAATGGAGAAATCTTAGCATATCTGTTTTGATTTTTAGTCCATATATATTTATAGTATGTATATATCCCACAACTTATCTGCTTTGCCCGATGGTTGACTGGTAGAGAATGCCCTATGGCGTTAAGTCCGCCTTTTGTACGATCTGTTTTTCTTTTGTGCAATAAAGATTAAATAAATAAGAGTGTCATACCCGGTCCACACAGTGGGCGGCTCCCCGTGCGCGTGCGTGTGCGCGTGCGCAGCCAGCAGCGAGTGCGCGTGCGCGCCGCGCACCAGCTCCTCCGCGAAGCTCCTCACCGCCGACAGCATCACCGCGTGCACCGCACTGGGACATAACAACATGATGTAGCACACTGTATACCATTTATACCGAGAGGTCACTAATTCTATATTATACGTAATTAATCTCACGTAAAAAGAGCGGTGTACACGATTTCATCTCATATTTACGTGGAACTAGTACTCATCATCATCATCATCATCTCAGCCATAGGACGTCCACTGCTGAACATAGGCCTCCCCTTTGGACTTCCATATATACCGGTTGGAAGCGACCTGCATCCAGCGCCTTCCGGCGACCTTTACAAGGTCATCTGTCCATCTCGTAGGTGGACGTCCTACGCTGCGCTTGCTGGTCCGAGGTCTCCACTCGAGCACTTTACGGCCCCATCGGCCATCTGCTCTGCGTGCTATGTGGCCTGCCCATTGCCACTTCAACTTGCTAATCCGGTGAGCTATATCGGTCACTTTAGTTCGTCTACGGATTTCCTCATTTCTGATTCGATCACGTAGAGACACCCCGAGCATAGCCCTCTCCATTGCTCGTTGAGCGACTTTGAGCTTTGAGATGAGGCCGATAGTGAAAGACCACGTTTCGGTGCCGTAAGTCATCACTGGTAACACACATTGGTTGAAGACTTTCGTCTTGAGGCACTGAGGTATGTCGGACGAAAAGACATTGCGTAGTTTCCCGAACGCTGCCCAGCCGAGTTGGATTCGGCGGTTGACCTCTTTCTCGAAGTTGGACCTACCTAATTGGACCACTTGTCCTAGGTAGATGTATGAGTCAACAACTTCGAGTACCGAGTTTTCAACAGAGACTGGGATGGGCACAACCTTGGCATTTGACATGAGTTTCGTCTTGTCCATGTTCATTTTTAAGCCCACCCGTTGAGAAACTCGATTGAGGTCATCGAGCATCATGCTGAGTTCCTCCATCGACTTTGCCATGACTACGATGTCGTCGGCAAACCGAAGGTGAGTGATGTATTCGCCATTGATGTTGATGCCAAGTCCTTGCCATTCCAGGAGCTTGAAGGCGTCTTCCATAACGGCCGTAAACAGTTTCGGGGACACAACGTCCCCCTGTCTTACGCCTCTTCTCAATGGAATGGCCTTTGTGCTCTGCTCCTGAACTCGGACCGACATGGTGGCGTTACTATACAAACACTTCAACACTTCAATGTACCGATAGTCAATATGGCATCGCTGAAGTGACTCGAGCACCGCCCATGTTTCCACCGAATCGAAGGCTTTCTCATAGTCCACAAACGCTAAGCATAATGGCAAGTTATACTCTTCAGTCTTCTGTATAACTTGCCGCAGCGTATGTATGTGGTCTATGGTACTATAGCTTCTTCGGAAACCGGCTTGTTCGGGAGGCTGGAAGTCATCAAGTCTATGTTCGAGACGGTTCGTGATGACCCTTGAAAACAACTTATAAACATGGCTTAGAAGCGTGATGGGCCTGTAGTTCTTCAATAGGCTGTTATCACCTTTCTTGAAGAACAGTACCACCTCGCCTCTATTCCATGCTTCAGGCGTTTTGCCCTCGGACAAGACGGAATTAAAGAGCTTCTGGAGGACCTTAAGTACCGGTGTTCCACCCGCTCTCGGAACTAGTACTGCTTGGGTATAAAGAGCTGGCTGGTAGACTATTATTATTACTGACCAATATACCACACTCATATTATATTTCCTCGCATTAGCCCTGAAAAGCACTATGTTTAGTCTCGGCTGAAAGTGCAATAGATGAACTCGTATTATAGAAGGAAATTTACTCGTTCATCCATTTCTTTCTTTCCAGCTTCTACAACAATTTAGTATATTTGCTTACTCCATCACAATAAAAATAGTACATTACTGCAGACGCCTGGAAAGATGGGCTTGCCGGGTGAGTAGATATAGACGGTTTTTTTTCGGTTGGATAGACGGAGAGTGAAGCCCTATTCACGGCTAACGCTTGTATAGTGCTTTTCTCAAACATATGCAATGAAATAAAAACATACGCCACTCAAAAAAATATAATTCAGCTGTTTAGCCTGTTCATAAACACAAAAGCCATGTTCAAAAAAATTACTTCTCGGCCTAGGCCTTCTGTATGAAATGCCTTTACAGTTTTCTCGAGTCGTTCCACCCGAAAGGTGACACTTTGAAGCCTGTTATAACGCACGTTATGACGATATTTCATTGCATGTTTGAGAAAAAACTCTTTTTGGTGGGGAGGACGTGCTGCACGGCTCCAGCTCACCTGTAGCAGCACCCGTCCCCCACACCCTCGTTCCTCAGCTCCAGGCCGATGTCGGCGCAGGCCCGCTCCAGGAACAGGAGCCGCAGCCGCTCCTCCTCGCTCTGCACCGGCAGCGGCGCCAGCCCCACGGCTCCAGCTCACCTGGAGCAGCACCCGTCCCCCACACCCTCGTTCCTCAGCTCCAGGCCGATGTCGGCGCAGGCCCGCTCCAGGAACAGGAGCCGCAGCCGCTCCTCCTCGCTCTGCACCGGCAGCGGCGCCAGCCCCACGGCTCCAGCTCACCTGGAGCAGCACCCGTCCCCCACACCCTCGTTCCTCAGCTCCAGGCCGATGTCGGCGCAGGCCCGCTCCAGGAACAGGAGCCGCAGCCGCTCCTCCTCGCTCTGCACCGGCAGCGGCGCCAGCCCCACGGCTCCAGCTCACCTGGAGCAGCACCCGTCCCCCACACCCTCGTTCCTCAGCTCCAGGCCGATGTCGGCGCAGGCCCGCTCCAGGAACAGGAGCCGCAGCCGCTCCTCCTCGCTCTGCACCGGCAGCGGCGCCAGCCCCACGGCTCCAGCTCACCTGGAGCAGCACCCGTCCCCCACACCCTCGTTCCTCAGCTCCAGGCCGATGTCGGCGCAGGCCCGCTCCAGGAACAGGAGCCGCAGCCGCTCCTCCTCGCTCTGCACCGGCAGCGGCGCCAGCCCCACGGCTCCAGCTCACCTGGAGCAGCACCCGTCCCCCACACCCTCGTTCCTCAGCTCCAGGCCGATGTCGGCGCAGGCCCGCTCCAGGAACAGGAGCCGCAGCCGCTCCTCCTCGCTCTGCACCGGCCGCGGCGCCAGCCCCACGGCTCCAGCTCACCTGGAGCAGCACCCGTCCCCCACATCCTCGTTCCTCAGCTCCAGCCCGATGTCGGCGCAGGCCCGCTCCAGGAACAGGAGCCGCAGCCGCTCCTCCTCGCTCTGCACCGGCCGCGGCGCCAGCCCCACGGCTCCAGCTCACCTGGAGCAGCACCCGTCCCCCACATCCTCGTTCCTCAGCTCCAGCCCGATGTCGGCGCAGGCCCGCTCCAGGAACAGGAGCCGCAGCCGCTCCTCCTCGCTCTGCACCGGCCGCGGCGCCAGCCCCACGGCTCCAGCTCACCTGGAGCAGCACCCGTCCCCCACATCCTCGTTCCTCAGCTCCAGCCCGATGTCGGCGCAGGCCCGCTCCAGGAACAGGAGCCGCAGCCGCTCCTCCTCGCTCTGCACCGGCCGCGGCGCCAGCCCCACGGCTCCAGCTCACCTGGAGCAGCACCCGTCCCCCACACCCTCGTTCCTCAGCTCCAGGCCGATGTCGGCGCAGGCCCGCTCCAGGAACAGGAGCCGCAGCCGCTCCTCCTCGCTCTGCACCGGCCGCGGCGCCAGCCCCACGGCTCCAGCTCACCTGGAGCAGCACCCGTCCCCCACATCCTCGTTCCTCAGCTCCAGCCCGATGTCGGCGCAGGCCCGCTCCAGGAACAGGAGCCGCAGCCGCTCCTCCTCGCTCTGCACCGGCCGCGGCGCCAGCCCCACGGCTCCAGCTCACCTGGAGCAGCACCCGTCCCCCACATCCTCGTTCCTCAGCTCCAGGCCGATGTCGGCGCAGGCCCGCTCCAGGAACAGGAGCCGCAGCCGCTCCTCCTCGCTCTGCACCGGCCGCGGCGCCAGCCCCACGGCTCCAGCTCACCTGGAGCAGCACCCGTCCCCCACATCCTCGTTCCTCAGCTCCAGCCCGATGTCGGCGCAGGCCCGCTCCAGGAACAGGAGCCGCAGCCGCTCCTCCTCGCTCTGCACCGGCAGCGGCGTCAGCCCGTGCGGCTCCGGCCGCTTCGCCTCCGCGACTCTTGGGACTTCTCCGACCACCTGCGAGCAAAAAAAAAGCCTCAACCCAACCGAACAAAATGTTATTAAAAAACCGGCCAAGTGCGAGTCTGACTCGCGCAGCGAGGGTTCCGTACAATTACTTATCCCGGCTTAACTGGCCGGGTTATGTTTGCACCTGGTATGAATGGCGCCGTATACAAACGAGGTGCAAAGTCAACGCAACCGATCACGTTGGTTGTATGGGAGCCCTTCTTAAATATTTATTTTATTCTGTTTTTAGTATTCGTTGTTATAGCGGCAACAGAAATGGGTGGAGCAACTTTTTCTTGCTGTTATTCTGTCCCGTGAGCCAGGGGAAAACAGTGATTAAACTTTAAAAAAAAGTGTTGATAATTTATGTTACTGGCATTGTCAGGAGATAGTCTACATTACAATGGGCTTACAATTTCTTATATTACAAAGCTTTTGCTAAATATACCCACGAAAATCGTAGTTTTCAAAGTGACCCAGGGGACATCACCATGGCAACGAGTGGCAGAAAATATTTGATTGACCCAAATACATAATCCGTAAAAAAACACTGTCTAACCATCACGGCTCATGAGATACAGCCTGGTAATAAGTAAAGTATCCGACCTAAAGCACGCACCTCAACCTCCTCGTCATCCGACACATCCACAGTGTCCGTCAGCGACTGGTTGAACTCCTCCGGTCTGAACACACTGATGGTCTCCGGGTCTGTGACCGACAGCTCGTCCCAGGCCCAGTCGCTGCCGGGCGGACTCTCCCGGACAGGCTGGTAACTGTGCAGGCGGGAGAAGATCAGGATCTGCTTCGTTCTCCATATCGGCTCTGTAGCTCTGAGGTGCTCGTTGAGGATTGTGTTTATAAGCTTCGCTCGGGACCACTGGAAATTATAGTTTATTTATTTATCTACACCCATGACACCCATCTTGTTAAAGTCCTATAACGAGTTCAGATATTATAGGTAAGGACCTACATTACTTGGCAGCGACCCAAATCAGAGTAATTTTATAACAGTACCGAAGCCACCACGCGAGTCACCTCATGTGTTCCTCTGCTCCGCGAACTGACTGGCAGGACTGAGTGTTTCATATTTTCATAAATAAAATATATGATAATGATTATGAATATGTGTGTAGATAAAGTAGTTTATGCGACTGTACATCATTAGGACTTAAAACACTCGTGTGATCCTATTATGAAACTCGCCTACAGCTCGTTTCATAAAACTACACTCGTATTATAAGCCCTCATTATGTAGCAGTTGCATAAACTACTATTATATACATGAGTAGAATCAAGAACTTTAACAATGCTAGTAGTGTCTGAAATGGTTATATGTCACGAGTTAAATAGCAGTTACGCAACTAAGGTTCGTTTTGTTCGAGCTCAGGTGTTCTCCATTTATACGTGCAGAAACTTGGAGTTTGAGACGCCGATAGCTAAGATCGATGCTTTCAAGATGCGGCGTTAGCGCAGGTTGCTACGTATACCTTGGACTGCGATGCGAACTAACGAGTCGACATTAAAATCTAATTATTAATCTAATAAATATTAATCTAAAATTAATAAATATTACTCAACATCTCGACGCGACACCGCGATATATTGGAAAAGCCCTACAGCTACACTTCTGACAGATGGACATTCACTGACAGACAGATCGACAGTGGTCTTAGTAATAGGTCCCGTTTTTTACCCTTTAGATACGCAAAGAAAGTAGTGACAAAAGAAAACTCACCTCTTTATTTCTCCGCTTAGCGAAATCCATCTTCCAAAACCTCTCATCGCTGTCCACAGCAAACGGGAAACACCTCTTAAACTCCGGGTCCCTCGCCAGCTCAGTCACTATCGGCACTTTCCTCAACAAATAGTTCACCGCCACACGCACACAACTGAACCCACTCACAGCCGCACACAAACACTCGTACAAGTTCTTCTCTTTTTTCACTGTAACCTCACTTTTCTCCGGCGCACTAAAACTAATATTCCTCGCCCAATTCGCTCCTAAATAGCAGTGATCGTTCTGTATATGCGTAAAGGTTCTCCTCTGTTTCTCTTTATTACTCAACAAGTTCTTCACTTCTGGTTTCAACAGTGAAACGCCTTTCTTCACTTTCTTGACTCCGTTGACCTGTTTCACTGGACTTAGTTTTGCTGTTTTCATGTTACCTTTGGAATTGATGACTATCTCTTGCACTTTACTCAGATCTAGGTTCCTGTCCATTTCTAAATAGTATATTTTCCCTGTTTTTGGATCTAGATATTTCATGATCCGTTTCTTTGGTGAGGCGGGCAGGCTGAGTATCTCATTAGGTATGGTTTCCGAAGGGTTTGTTATACTTTTGTCTAGCATTGTCCAGTCAACTCTCTCGTCTTCCATTCGGATGCTTTTTTCGAGTTCAAATATATCAGGTTTCACGTCTTGCGGCTCGTCTATGTGGTCTAATTTGTGGTCTATGTCCATGTGGTTTTCTGAAAGAAGATAAATCAATTTTTATCACAATTTCCTTAGAGAGCCTAGAAGATTTAATTTAAGAGGATGTATAAAAGATTAAGTAGCCTCTAAATTTAAATACAAATAGATACTAATTATTGTATTAAGCCATTGACACTAATGTGTAATTGTCAGGAACAGCCGTTTAACACAATAATTAAATAAAATACATACTAGTTTTCAGCGGTTTTATATTGTTATAGACTGATAAAAAACGTATTTATAAATGTGAAAAAATTACAAGTAAGTAAATGGATTCGCTAATAAAAGAAGTGAGATCTACCTGAAAATCAAGCTGATTTAAAACTCCTTCGATCACAGTTTCTGTCATGCATTAACATGAACTACTTATTTGTTACTTAACATTGCTATTCGGCAAGTTTACTCGTTTTTCATAGCTCTGTTTGACTGATCCCATATCATTTAAAACCAGCTTATTTTTTTTAAATAAAGAAATATAAATATTAAGGGACAATCTTACACAAATCGACTTAATCCCAATTTAAGCAATCCTTTACATCTATGACCCAGGAACAAATATTCGCGTTCATCACACAAATATTTGCCCTGGCCAGGATTCGAACCCAGGACCGCTGGCTCAGTAGGCAGGTGCACTACAAACTGTGCCAACCACGTCCGCGGTTGCATAGTGCGAAGAACGGCATGCTTGGCATGAATGGCACAACTGTGCGCTTTTCTAGAAATTTCCTGCCTCGCACGACTGCATTGTGGAATGAATTGTCGCTTGCGGTATTTCCGGACCGATACGACCTTCAAACCTTCAAGAAAAGAGCGTAGTCCCACCTGAAAGGCCGGAAAGGCACTTGTGACTCCTCTGGTGTTGCAGATTCGTGTGCTCGTTTTTTTTTTTTTTTTTTTTTTTAATGTCATAGGGGGCAAACGAGCAAACGTATCGCCTGATGGAAAGCGATTACCGTCGCCCATAAACACCAGAGGAGTCACAAGTGCTTGCCTACCCGGAGGACGAAGATAGAATGCCTCTATGCTAGTAATTCCACCGGCTATCTTACCCCCACACCGGAACACAACAATGCGAACATTGCTGTTTGGCGGTGGGTTAGCAGGCAAGACGGTAGTAACAATCCGGACGGACCCTGCACGAGGCCCTACTACTCCAAAAAATTTTGCCCCCTATGACATAAAAAAAAAAACTTCGGCCTTCAGTTCACACTAGCTCACCTATATGTTTGTCCCGTTTCTTCTCCGGCTTAATGATCATATCGTCCACATCCAACTTGGTGTTGGTCGTGAAGAAGTCCAGCCAGCTGTCCTCTGAGGGCTGCGGCGCCGGCTCGGGCTCCGCCGGCTCCAGCTTGGTGGGGAGGGGGAGGGGGAGGTCGGGGGGGAATGTGGGGGGCGAGGGGGGGGCGGCGGGGGGCGACGCGGGCTCCTGTTTGAGGGCGGGGGCAGGTGCGGGGGGGAGTAAAAGTTCATGTTCCTCCTTGTATTCGCACTCTAGCATGTCTGGTGTGCTGTACAGCCATACGTCCACTAGAGTTTCTGCGCCTGGAATATATATATTAATAATTTATGGACATTGTTTCAATGGATCACAAATTCAAAGTTATTTTCTTATCTTTTTTTTATTCGACCTTCGAAAATGTGTACTATTTTACATTATTTTATACATTTACAGTTTTAAGACTAAGACCCATTCATTTGTTCAGAAGGCGCGGGCGCCATCCGCTCACCTCGCTAGTTCAGTCGGGGAGATTTCAGCCCAGGATTAAGTTTCGCCGCTCAAGGTCACAACTAAGTATCTTATTACTTACAGAAGGACACCACGTGCATTAAATATCAGCAATATTTAAAACTAACTTATAATTGAGATATGTATATATTACTTCACAAATCACTTCTCACTATCGGTTACGTACCGAGCGTTTGCAGGCCGGTGTAGTGTCGGTCCAGTTTAATAGTGTGCTCGACAGAGGCGGGCCGGTTCCGGTCCGGTAACCGGAAGTGCAGCTCCACGATATGTTTCACTATCGGTTACGTACTGAGCGTCTGCAGGCCGGTGTAGTGTCGGTCCAGTTTAATAGTGTGCTCGACGGAGGCGGGCCGGTTCCGGTCCGGCAGCCGGAAGTGCAGCTCCGCGATATATCTCACTGTCGGTTACGTACCGAGCGTCTGCAGGCCGGTGTAGTGTCGGTCCAGTTTAATAGTGTGCTCGACGGAGGCGGGCCGGTTCCGGTCCGGTAACCGGAAGTGCAGCTCCACGATATGTTTCACTATCGGTTACGTACCGAGCGTCTGCAGGCCGGTGTAGTGTCGGTCCAGCTTGATGGTGTGCTCGACGGAGGCGGGCCGGTTCCGGTCCGGTAACCGGAAGTGCAGCTCCACGATATGTTTCACTATCGGTTACGTACCGAGCGTCTGCAGGCCGGTGTAGTGTCGGTCCAGCTTGATGGTGTGCTCGACGGAGGCGGGCCGGTTCCGGTCCGGTAACCGGAAGTGCAGCTCCACGATATGTCTCACTATCGGTTACGTACCGAGCGTCTGCAGGCCGGTGTAGTGTCGGTCCAGCTTGATGGTGTGCTCGACGGAGGCGGGCCGGTTCCGGTCCGGTAACCGGAAGTGCAGCTCCACGATATGTTTCACTATCGGTTACGTACCGAGCGTCTGCAGGCCGGTGTAGTGTCGGTCCAGCTTGATGGTGTGCTCGACGGAGGCGGGCCGGTTCCGGTCCGGTAACCGGAAGTGCAGCTCCACGATATGTTTCACTATCGGTTACGTACCGAGCGTCTGCAGGCCGGTGTAGTGTCGGTCCAGCTTGATGGTGTGCTCGACGGAGGCGGGCCGGTTCCGGTCCGGTAACCGGAAGTGCAGCTCCACGATATGTTTCACTATCGGTTACGTACCGAGCGTCTGCAGGCCGGTGTAGTGTCGGTCCAGCTTGATGGTGTGCTCGACGGAGGCGGGCCGGTTCCGGTCCGGTAACCGGAAGTGCAGCTCCACGATATGTCTCACTATCGGTTACGTACCGAGCGTCTGCAGGCCGGTGTAGTGTCGGTCCAGCTTGATGGTGTGCTCGACGGAGGCGGGCCGGTTCCGGTCCGGTAACCGGAAGTGCAGCTCCACGATATGTTTCACTATCGGTTACGTACCGAGCGTCTGCAGGCCGGTGTAGTGTCGGTCCAGCTTGATGGTGTGCTCGACGGAGGCGGGCCGGTTCCGGTCCGGTAACCGGAAGTGCAGCTCCACGATATGTCTCACTATCGGTTACGTACCGAGCGTCTGCAGGCCGGTGTAGTGTCGGTCCAGCTTGATGGTGTGCTCGACGGAGGCGGGCCGGTTCCGGTCCGGCAGCCGGAAGTGCAGCTCCACGCGCGCCGGGAACTCGCCCCAGCCGCGCCGCGATATGTGATACGGCGGCTTGCTGGGAAATATATTAAGAGATTAAAATAAATCGGTATAAATTAGAGATGGGCCAATTAGTCAGGAAAACCGACGACATCATTTCTAATCGGCCGATTAATTGGCGACTAGTCGAACGCCGAATAGTCGGCACTTTATTACTTAGTGGAAAATGAGAGACATATAAAATATTATTAAAATTATTTCTGCCATAATTATTTATTTAAATACAAGAAAAAATGTAAAACAAAGAAACAGTAAATAAAACTTAAACACTACTAACAAATACGTACAAAAAAATTGCTCCCCTAATTGACGTTTGCAAGCAAAAGGTTTGTAAATGTGGTCTGTTGTTTTGAATTTCTATAAGTCAATTTAGTTTGTTTGAAAATCTTTATAGAATTTATTCTAGATATTTGAATGCTCTTCACACAACATTTGTGAGTAATTCTCAACTTCGCAATATTCAGTGGGCCCGCGCACGTACAGTAACCGCTTGTGTGCTGTAACCACTAGTGTTAAACTTACTCTATGTGTACTATATGGTGTGGAGCGTAGGAATGGTGTAGCGTGACCACCACAGATCGCAGTAACCGCGCTGCATCGTGCCCAGTAACCACTTGTGTGCCGTAACCACTAGTGTTAAAGTAAACTCACTCTATGTGTACTATATGGTGTGGAGCGTAGGAGTGATGCAGCGTGACCACCACAGCGCGCAGTAACCGCGCTGCGTCGTGACCAGTAGGGCCGCGCACGTACAGTAACCACTTGTGTGTGGAGCGGTCCATGGCCGACGCCGCTGGCGCGTACTTTGAGGTGTTTCCTAAAAATTATAAACATAATTTTAAGTAATAAGTTGATTCTCCGAGCGTTCTAACCGCGCCGTTCTAATAGCGTCATTCTTTTTTCACGATTATTACCGAACGGAAGAGTCACTCGTTTTAATAATGATCTAACTAGGATCACACTCGGGAGTGGCTTAGGGATACGTAAAAAATCGATTTCCAACAATGTTCTATTATAACAACATTTGCAGAAATGAGAATGACGAAAAAACAAAACAACTTACAAACACTGAATATTCATCCAATTACAATAGATAACTTAAATTAAGATTTTAAAACACACCCGAGACAAGTAGCTAAAACTGATTATAAAAACAGAATTTGGAATATATCACCCTTTATTCATTGGAGGTTAAAAACAAAAGTGAAATGAAATGAAATAAAATAATTTATACAGTAAGTAGGCCACAAGGGCACCAAGAGGAGATCGCTGTTGAGAAGAAAGCCGAAAGAAACTCAACGGGAAGTATTTTTTTCGTAAATAATAGTTAAAACAATCAATTACATTTATGTAAGTGAAACTTTGTCAAATTAAAAAGACAGAAACACTTACCAATAATAATTCTATACCGGTGCTTCATCTTGTTCCTAGTAACTTCGTCCAGCGTCAGCACCTTCTCAGGTCGGGGGTCTCTGTGTCGGGGCGTCTTGTGCGGCCGCGGGGGCTCCGGCGCGGGCGCGGGGGCGGGGCCGGGGGCGGGGCCGGGGGCGGGGCCGGGGGCGGGGCCGGGCGCCGGCGCCGGCTCGCCGGGCCGCAGGCTGCGCGTGCAGTCCGCCGCAATCGTGTAGTTGCGGGCTTGGATCATTGCCTGCAAGTAACAGGAGTTTCCTACTGTAGGATAGGATATGCCTGTTTCATGCTTTCATTGCATGCAGTCGAAAGTAAGTTCAGAAACCAGTTTTCTGCGTGAGTTTTGTCAATTTCGAGTAGTCTAGGAAACTAAAATTATCAATGTAAAATTATATACACAAATATATACCAATAAATCGCAATGGGCCTGTTCTAAGTAGTAACGTTGATAATATGTTAAGAAACATGTTTGATTACAGAGAATAACGTCTAAAACAAACAGCATTTTTGAATGGATAAGGAGTTTTAACTAGGCATCTTTTTGGTACTTACAGAATAGTCTATCCTCTTGTTCCTGGTGGCCAGGGGCCGGAAGATCTCCTCCATGTCTGCGGTGGTCTTCCCCAGGAGCTTACGCACGGATGGATGGAGTCTCCGTTGCCCGCTGCGTAGAATCGATGATGCCTAGACAAAAGAAGTACTATTCTAGTATCATCATCATTGGCCTTTTACATCTATAACAGATGAGTTAAGCAGCGTCTAATAGTGCGGCATTTACGAAGATGGCTGGATAGCCCGACAAGAGAGCGAAAGCCATGGCCGCCGCATAATTGACAAATAAATATTGCGCCTGTCGATGAAGGGGGAAGAGCTGCACGCTGGTGTCTCAGAATCAGCATATTCTTCTTACTACCAACGCTCTATGTGCCCATTCCAAATCCACATTATCACTCAGTGTTAACAATGTCTTATCGTGTCAGTTTTAAAGAGGTATTTAAACCTTATTGATATAAGCAGAGAACTGACCTCCTCTTGTTCTGGCTGCTGGAGCCTCTTGTCCCGGTAGTACTGGGAGACGAGCGCGCACCGCAGCCTGTGCAGCATTCTTCGGGCCGTAGCCATGCTGCAACAGATTTTGATGACAAGTTTATCTTAATTTCGACCCAATTTGATCTTTTGTGTAGTTACCGCTTGTTGCACCTAGTCAAAGGATTGTTCCACCACCTCCATATAATATATCGGATGATGGAACCAATTGATAGTGACTGGAATTCCTTCGGTTCTGGGTAACCCATGGTGTGGCAAGGGCATGACATCAACACAGTATGTGCTTGATTGTCTCTGCCTCTTCGCCACACATTCTACAATCTGTACTGTCGGACAGTCTCAGCTTGGCCTACAGTCCTTGATGACATGTTTAGTTTATTTTAACGTTACACCAATTTCAGTTGTTATTGTAATAAAGAATGGTCTCAAACGGATTCATAGATCATAACATCATATCCAAAACATAGAGGTAATTAAATAATAAGCTTGTAGAACGCGAATAAGCCCCTTTACGTTATAATATTTATTTAATTTCTTTCAGAATACATAAAAAGTATTTGTTGAAGTATGTTATGAACTGATTCTCATATGTCAAATTCTGAAACCAACTTCCTTGAACACCTTTTTTCAATACCTAATATGTTTTATATTATGAAGTGTTTGAAACTTGCCTCAATAAATGCAAAAACAAGACTAGACAATTACTTAACACATGTCAATAAACATACATAAAGTGCATAGTGCATGTCAGATGTTATCAACATAAACATAAACAACCACTAGATACCAGGGAAACAGAACTTACCGCTGGTCTGCGAGCATGACTTCATTCCCACGAACGTCGATTTCATTCTTAAACTCTCTTTCAATTATTGTTTTAATACGTTCGATTTTTTCTTCCTCACTCAAACTAGGAGCTTCCTCCTTAACCCGCACTGGTGTCTCCGGATAGTCCGGGTCGTGGTATTCCTCGTTATTTTCCATTTATAACTTGTACTAAAGTAAAAAAATAATAAAACGCCCTAACGGCATCCGCGATATTCCTTAACAATAATTTATTAACTCTAATTTACATAACAGCACTTGATTCGTATTATTTATATCACAGTTGTTCACAGCTACGAGTGAGTCACTTATTAATCTTAATATTAGACATTTCTGTAGAAAAATGTATTTAATCTAAAAATTAACCAATTTCCGCTCCGCTTTTGACAGTTACGAAAGGTCAGCAGCCGATTCATTCAATCGGTTTTTTTTTCACACACGCAAACAGCCTACACGCTCCTTGGCACGTGTTTTATAAACGGTACTACTCGATGTGTATTGGCGCTAGTGTAGCGTGCTTTATTGGGTGTCAGAGAGAGAAAGAAGATTGTTTCCTAATAAATCCGCAGTTTTTGTAAGAAAATAGCACACGAGTAGTCCGTGAACTTGCGTTCCTTTATTGATTTTGATGATTCATAACTGTTTCTTCATTTTCTTATGACTAAGTCGATAATTTTACTAAAGCTATTATTGCTTCAATTGCGCACCCATAAAAACAATGGTTTAAATCAGGAAAAAAGTGTAAGTTACAAAGATGAAAGTTTATTTATTCCTGGCAATGTTAAGTTTTACTGTCAAAAATTGGCGCCGCGGGCGCGTTTTTATTTAAAAGATCTTCAAGACAAATGCTTATTTTTTTGCTTGTGAATCACCCAAACAATTGGTACTATTGAACCAGATCTGACCGTAAAGCGTAAAATGAACGGTACGGTAAGGTAAGCAAACTCAAATTATTTATTGCGCACATATTACAACATAGTACCTACAATACTACAATTATAATATGTACCCTGTAAGGGCACAGCAATTTCCTTAATTCTACATATTCTATTAGCAATGCTTTATAATTACGGAGTGGCAGGAAGTGTCATTTTCTTCCCACGTAGCTGGCCAAGGCAAGACGTAAAACTTTAGACAAACCACGGGCGGTAATTCGTAAAGCCCCAGATCGGGGCCATTCATGAATTCACCGCCCTAGGTATGTAATGTACTATAACATCAGTTATCCTTTAGAATAGCACATCACAACATAGTATAAAACAAAGTCGCTTCCTACAGTCTGTCTGTCCCTATGTAGGCTTACATCTTTAAAACTACGCGACGAATTCGTTGTTTTTTAATAGATAGTGATTCAGGAGAAAGGTTTATGTGTATAGTACATGCATACTTCATCAGAATTGCACCCGTGCGAAGCCGGGGCGGTCGCTAGTTTTGTAAAAAAAACTGGCTTTTGGTTCACAAGATACAACGCTTTAAAAGAATTTGAAGCACTAGTGTTATTAAACTTTATTCTTTGCTTATGCGTTATAACGTCAAAAGTTAACTTGTAGGGAATGCCTCACGGCATCAAGTCCACCTATAAAGTTTTCTTTAGTGCAATAATAATTAAATAAAGGTTCTATTGCAACTTTTTAGGTACCTACTGATTATGTTATGAGGAAAAGAAAAAAGATCTAAGTATTGGATAACCATTTATTTTGAATATAAAAATATAAATCATCACTGAGAAACAAAAATATCACTTCTAACACTGTACATTATTATTATTATTACTTTCAAGTTTGCTAGTTATACAACCTCTACACCGCTCAGCGAATGTCATCCCTGGGACAAATCATAAAATCTGATAAATACTGAACCGGTGAGATACCTACATCCTCGACCCCGTCACTTACCATCAGGGGATACTGAGGTCAATCGCCGGTCAGCTTGTGAATAAAAAAAAAGTGTTTTATACGAAGAAAATATGTTATATATTTTTATCGTATACCAATGTCGATGCTCTTCACTATCATCACTATCACTACATAGTATAAAACAAAGTCGCTTTCTCTGTCCCTATGTCCCTTTGTATGCTTAAATCTTTAAAACTACGCAACGGATTTTGATGCGGTTTTTTTAATAGATAGAGTGATTCAAGAGGATGGTTTATATGTATAATACATGCATAATTTATCAGCATTGCACCCGTGCGAAGCCGGGGCGGGTCGCTAGTTAGCGATAAGTTTGCCTGATGTTTACATTTAATTGTAATTTCTCGCGTTGTATTTCTCCTTATGTTTTATGAGGTGTGCAATAAAGAGTACTTGTATTGTATTGTTGATGTGCCGACCACTTTACAAGGTGTATTTTTGATAGGTCACAGGAAGTGTCCCAGGCGGTTTACACTTGTATTATATTTTCATTTCACAGAAATATAATTTCATCGAAAGCATTTTTTTTCTGAAATCATAAAATATTTTGGAATCTGATAACGCAAACCTAACCTAACCTACAATCCGACAAGTGTAGAAATTAAAAAGTGGCAATACTGTAGTGTCGTCCGATTTCTAAGACAGATTAGAAAGGGACCACTGTATTGCCACTTTTTAATTTCGACTCTTTTATGTCATACTGTAATCTTAAGGTTGTCATTTTCAAGATTTCTGAAAAATGTATGACTTCCGGGGAAAATTTGTCTGTGAAATGAAAATTAGATAAAATGAAGCATTCTGTAGTGTTTGCCTATAACACAAGAGGATCCCATCCCAGGGTTCATTCGCTGGCAGAGTAAAGTTATAGATTTAGACAGGAATATTAAACAAAAAAATGTAGGATTCAAGATTTAACACAGTTTTTGGCTTATTAAGAATATTTTAAAAAGTATCTATCTGACCCCACAAAAGATAAATTGTCAATCAGAGCTCGGAATATACGGGGCAAAAATTACTGACAGCAACTTAGCAGCTCAGCTGGGGTCTCTGAACTAGGCATCGCCTCGATAAACTCGATTATCGATGCTTTCTAAATACTAGTGATCTCTCTGAAAGTGCTGTCATTAAATTTTACCCTTTATATTCCGAGGTCTTAGGGCCAAAACACAATTAAAAGACACGACATCGCATCGTCGTACGATTATAAAATGAATTTTAATTTTGCATCATGTCACATGAAGATAAAGTTCATTTTGGATTTATGCATTTCCACGACACGATGTCTCGTCGTACGACGATGCAATGTCGTGTCTTTTGTGTTTTGGCCCTTATTGTAATAGTAGGTGTAACAACGCGACGCAACCAAAAATTAAATAAATAAAATTAATATTAATGGACAATCTTTTATTCTCAATTTAAGTATGAAACCGTACGCCGCATCGCATAGTTCCACTGACACGTAGTGCGTTATGTCTCATACTATTTCATGCAAAGTAAATTAGTTCACGCTGCTTCGCTGTTGCAGTGTGCGCACCAGTTATGCAAATATATACAGCCGTACAGCGTATTTCTTTTAAACAAACCAGTATGAGAAAATCGTAAATATTACAACCCGTATACTATTAGTATGGAACTCGTAACTACGGCGTATTACTAAGAAATGCCAACCGGTAAAATTTTCAATTTAAATTACCGGTAATTTACCGGTAATAGGGTAATTAAATACAAAAAAATTAAAGACGGGTTATACAGTCAGCACTAAAAATAGCTGTCAATTTTTGTAAGCGATTTGACATAAGCAAGTATTAAAATTGACACCACTTTTGAAGATGGCCGTACTTACATTAGAAATATCTAGTGAAATCACATACATTAAAATGAAATATTTAATCTGTACATTTTTTTGCAGAAAGAGAAATCAGGACAGCAGTAGTTCATGTACAATTCAATAATTGAAGATTTTCCATACAAAATTATCAATTATTGTGAATTCTGCCGCCGACCAGTCTTTATTGTCAAGAAAATGAAATTAAAATGAAAATATATGTTGAAAGAGTATTTGAAAAGCTCAACTTTATGTACATCTATTTAGAAAAATACTCAAGACAAAATCCCTGTACATTTAAGATTTCCCAACATCCGCTAAAAGAAACATACTGTATTTCTGACATTAGTCACAATACCGGTTTCACTAAATAATTACCGGTAATCACATCTTTACCGTAACTGCTTATACTAATTATCATATTATTTAGAATATGGTTTCTATTTTATATCACAATCAACAGTCTTCTATAACCCAGTGTAGACTCTTCAGTTTTCATCTTAGCTATTTCCGTACTATTATACAATTGTAAAAGTATTTGTCAAAAAATATTTTTTAAGGACACGCTTTTATTTCCGACTGTACTTTCTTACAGATTCGTTATTTACTCATCGAGGACAATCAAATGAGCTCAAACATGTTTGAGCTCATTTGATTGGTTTCTCTTGTGTTTAGGAGTTCCAACAGCCACAATCCGTCTGCATCAGCACAGCACGAAGATACCAAAGTATTGTAATGCCACCTGAACTACACCTACACGCAAAGTTTAATTTCTATACGACGAAGAGGTAAAATTGACTTCCAAGATTGATTACAAACTAACAAACTTAGTTTCAATTGAACCTAATTTGAGGAATCTACACTAAAGAAGAAGTGAACCTATAAATATTGACACAAAAGTAAATTACGAAGGAAATATTTAATATGACCCACTGCAATGAAAGCAGGACTCGAACGTGGGATCGCAGGTTCGAGTCCTGCTTACATAGCAGTGTACAACTTTACGGTTCTCTGTAATAATATACCTTTGTCAATATTTATAAAAATTAAAATGTGGTATTTCCACATGAAAACAGAATCGTTAAAAATGATTTTATGAAAATAATGTCTAGATGTGAACCTGATAAAAGCGTGTTAAAATGAAATACCTTCATATTGAAGATATTTCTTAGAATATCTTCAATTATTAGTCTATCATTAACATACATTTCAATAATACCATTATCAGTATTTACAAAAATACCCACAGCAATGATATTATGCACTAAAATATGAAAAAAAAATCAACATATACATAATCAACAGTTTTAAACATCTTCAAGCTTTGCTTTTATGATAAAAGTACAAATTAACCGCGTTACAGAAGAACGAACCAATCAGCACCACATTGATGTACAAAATGGGATTAAATTTAATCATAAATTTTGAATCTCATTTTCATCTCTTTTGTCTATTGATTCGTTCTTTTATAACGCAATATAGACGCCAAAGAATAAAGGTAGTCTTTTTAATAATATAACGTTAGACTTTAAAAATTTATCTAGTAATTCTTAGAATAAGCAGCATTGCAGGATTTTGCGTTTTTTCATAATGTTTCCTTTTAGGATATATCTATTTAATATAATATCTAAGAACTAACTTAACTATTTTAGAAGTTATATTAACTTTAATTTATGGGAGAACCATTAATTCTATTTACTTATAGGTATTGAGGTAGACGAAAGACTTACATTTCGAATATGTCGAATATACTAAATTTAAAGAATAATACTGAATTCAGCTTTGTCAATACCACAGTAGAGCGAAAAATTCTCTTCCGAAATGTATTTCAAAGATTTCTCGTCGACTTCTACTATGAAGATATTAAACGTACGAGTCATAGTTTTAGAAACCATTTGTGTGGATATAACCTTCCAGGATTTCGTATCCAAGCCAACATTGTAAATTTCAAGGAGCCTAAAAGTTTTCCTAACTTCCAAAATCCAGAAACTGTTGAATTTGATAGACATTACACGTCTGTTCTTTATCAAACGCGAATCGTCTACAGACACTATAACCAATTTCACGTTGGCAACACTGATAACGTTTTCAAGCCATTCAACGTCGTCGTTGTCATGGCAACTATACACTAGGCCGCCATTTTGAACCCCGTGACATTTTAAAAGCGGTAAAAATTTGTCACATTTATCTATTTCATCTGATATTGCACTTTGAACATCTCTTACAATAACACGATTTATATTGTCATTTGGATCCTTTGGCGATATAATCACTACTATTTCGCTATCGTCAATACTTATTTTAGATCTTTTAGGATCGAGTTCTTGTGAACAATTTAAATTAGTACGAGACCTCTTACTTCCTGGAGATGTGTCATGGTTTTCATTTACATTAAAGAATAACGCAGTATCAGGAATTACTATATCAAAATCACTCATATTGTCAGTATCTCCTATCTTAACATCACAACCTGGCTCTGTATTTAAAGCTAATTCTAAATCATTCTTACAGTCTGTTTCTTCTTTCTTAATATTAAATGCTAGATCAGCATTACAAATTGCCATTTCTAAATCCTGAATATCTTTATCTAGGTCAGATAAACCCGCACTGTCAAGTACTAAGACGTTATTTGTTTCGAGTTCTTGCTTAATATTCATTATAACATCGTTTTCTGTATCATTAGGCACTACGCTTACACTTTCAGGTTCGATTTTGACTAGTACCTTTTCCATATCTTGATCATTCAGCTTACTAAAATTACCATTGACAATTGCTTGGTTTTTTACATTAGGGTCTCTATCTTCGATACTATTGGCCTTATGATTATCACTATTCACACTTTTTTCTGTCAGTATATTTTCATTACTTTTATTATCTTGACTTATGTTACGCGTTATGCTTTTAGCATTGTCATTAATAAGAACTTTATCGACAGCTGCGTTACTTATACTATTTCTTCCAATTTCTTTAGTCAAATTATAAATATCATTGTTGATTTCTTTGGCGTTTCCCCGTAAATCATCTTTGATTGCATGTACGACTTTGTTACGATTGTCTGTCATTTCATCGTTGTTATTTTCGCTGACTTTAGGCCCAGCGAAACCATACACGGTGTCTTCTTTAAGTAAGGGCTTCTTTGTCAACGTGAAATTTCTGTAACAATACAGTATAATAACTCCAATGCACCCCACAAAACCAAGTACCTGCACAACTATATATAATGGCAATGAAATCCACGTCAGTTTTAGAATTCGGAAGCTTGACAAAGTCTTGATTGACAATATTCAGATTTTGACTGACTTGTGTCATTTCAGTAACGTGTAAATATACATCATCATGCATTTAAGGGTTAATTATGTTCAATTTCATATCTATAGACACGACAAATACAACATAATCTGAAACATCTTGGAATGGAAAATCGACGGTAAAAGGAGCAGAGGAAGGAGAAAGCTAACCTGGTTAGACAACATTAATGACACTGCCAGTCTTTGCAGACTGGCACAAGACAGGAACAAGTTCCGGAAGATGGTCGCCGACATCCGTTGAGGATATGGCACAATGAGAAGAACATGTTCAATTTTATGACAAACGACCCATATAGGCAGTAGAATTGACAACATTTCATATTTTTAAGACTATCATTTTATTACTTTTCTGAATTCTGCTTAAAAAGATGAAGTAATCTCTGTTTTTATTTATTTTCTGAGATGATTATTTACTTTATTATTAATTTATAAAAACATACTCATTTTAAAATGTGGCAACACCAAAACCAGAACTTAATGGAACGGTTACCTTAGTCGGTTTTCTTATTAAAAAAAAACTTAATCAAACTCGGTATGCATCTGTCATCTGTCAACGTCAAATTAAAAAATATTTTTTTTTCGCTCTTTGGTTTAGACAACAACCCTATTCAGCCCGTATTGTCTTAGATTGCAGTTATTTGATGTATATTCTTATATTTCTTTAAATACAGAAGAATAAATTCAAAGATTTTTTTTTAAGGTACACGACTTAAAGCCCTGTAGATCTCTATATTAATTTCCACCTGTTATAAATATGAAATGTTGTCAATTCTTGGTGACGGTTTTACTTACGAGGTATCCTTGAAGTCTACCGCGAGCAGCCAGGGCCGCGCCTGTCTCCGCAGCGCCTCGTACAGCGGGTGCTCGGCCCCGAACAGCTGACTGGCGGACAGCCTGGCGCCGGCCAGGGAGCCGACGACGGCTCGAATGAAAGCTATTAACATTTTTTGCATTGTGCCTTTGAATCTGGAATAAAAATTAGGGTGTAACTGGCCTTACTCCCTTTAAAATACTGATTGTTTTAGAATGTTTTCTCTATGATCAAACATGTTTCTTAACATGTTATTGATGTTACTACTTAGAAGCTATTGGGATTTACTGGTATATATTTGAAATCTACAGTTTGAATTTTTCAATGATAAGATAATATTTGTTGCAAATACTACTCGAAATTTACAAAATTCACGCGAAAAATTAGTTTTGTCAACTTTACGCAATGAAAGCATGAAATAGCTATGTTGCTACATAGAACTCGGGAAAAACTATTATTCACTTCAAAAAAGGTTGAAATTATCACTATGATTGTCATAATATGCAAAAAATAAATATTAAAAGGAACAAGGCCTCTTAATGAAATTAGAATAATTTTTCACAGAATATTTCAGAAGTCATTTCGTAGAATTTTTCTCTGAAACCGTCAACTCTTTGGGATTGTTATAAAACAAACCTAACCGGTATTCTGGAATACCGGTATTATTGCCTCATACCTGAATTCAATGCCCTCGCATTCATTTACGTACCGGAAAGATACTGAGAGTTTCTCATGTATGAACAGGTATAAGAAAATGATGATGATGTATGATGATTAATGAATGAATCTATAAAAAAAACCTAATTACTTTAACCAGTTTTTTTTTGTCTTTAAATAAGAAGCTTCCCATATATTAATTAGAAGTACGACCAAAATTACTTTATCCATATGTCAGTTTCAAGACTGTAACATCTCGATAATTTGCTAAGTTAACTTACATTTTACATCATTAAATATATACTTAAAAAAAAATTTAGTTGGTGTTATAAAAACGATACCAAACCAAAATTAACCGGTATTAGCTCAATACCTAATACCGGTAAATTTTAGGTTAATTAATATTTCATTTCATTATGTTACTTGAAAAAAAAAACATTTATATTTGTTGTTATAAAAACGGTACTAAACAAGGATTAACCAGTATTAGCACAACACCCAATACCGGTAAATTCTTTAGTACCGTTTGCTACCTCCGTAGCGGTAGGTCGATTAAGATATACCTATCATAAAAATAAAAGGAAAATAAAATAAAAATAAACACTTACTTAAACCTTATATCCTCCATTTCCCACTGCAGAACTTCTGTGATTTTCTTTAAATATAATATTCTAGCCGCTCTTTTTCTGATAACCTATAAAATGATGTTACGATGATGTTACGTAGTTAAACTATAGAATGGGATGCAGTGTTAATGAATTGGTCTACCCTTCTTTCAGCGATAGACATTTTTGTGTAGTTTTACGAAATGTTTTTATGAATTATGAAAATCCAGACGTGTTTCATTTGGACAAATAAAACTACGTTTTGTAGTGTACCTTAGTAAACAATTAATTGGTTAAGGGATGAAAAGGAGTGTAGCAGAAATGTTGTAAAAATAGCTTAAAGGATATTTTTAGAAAAACTGCCCTAGGACTGGTTTTCCAAATGTAAAACTTGCTCCCGTAACTGTAAATTTAAGGTTAACCTCATAACCTGTTAATATAATTAAAGGTAAAGTATGTAGTGTTAGATGCATATACTTAAAAATAATGTATATGAGCGCGATCTCACCAACAAACTGTCATGAGAACTGAGTTAATTTAAGTTGCATGCAGTTATGTATGTATGTATGTATGTAAACACTTTATTGTACATAAAAACAAGAAAAACACATTACAAGAATAAGCATGTACAAAGGCGAACTTATCCTTTTAAGGGATCTCTTCCAGTTAACCTTTGAGCAAATGAGTGCTAAACACAAATGTAAATGGTAGACAAACCAAGCAGCATGTACAATACAAAGGAGTATAACTTTACAATAATACTCATGAAAATGCAAACACCAACAGTGTTATGTGGGTTAGGACCAAACAGTTGGATGAAATTAAGGCGTACTTAGCCATACAAAGCGATTGGAATAAGTTCTGTTGTGCGACAAAAATTTAACGATACAATAAGGAACCTTAAAATAAAATCTTAAGGTACGTTATTGGAAGGCTAACTGTCGTCGCACAACGGAGACTTTGATACAAATATTAATTGAGTGAGTTAAGGTGGTAAACTTTTTGGTCTTCACCAATGTACGTACACCTTTTTTTGAAAAATAAAAATAGGCAAGCAAGGAGCACCATACCTTTATACTATCAGGATTAACCAACGTCCTTCTGTCAACGCTTTCCATTTCCGTCTCTACATCATAACACGTGACCAGCACGTCCGTGTCTTCGTCTGTTATCAATCGCACTGCATTCTTAGATATCTTCTTTTCCTTCTGTGGTTTAATTTGTTTCAACGTCGGTGTCGCCGTGGGCCCCCATGGCACAATGTTTTTAACTTTGATTAGCGTAACAGTTCTGGAAATATAAGTGCAATTCATATAACGTCGGACGACGCGTTTGGCGCAGTGGTAGAACAGCAGCCTGAGCCAGCGGTCCCGGGTTCGAATCCCGGCAAGGGCAAATATTTGTGTGATGAACTCGAATATTTGTGCCTGGGTCATGGATGTTGTATGTATTTGAGTATATTTATCTATATAAGTATGTATATCGTCGTATAGTACCCATAACACAAGCATTCTTAAGCTTAATTTGGGCCTAGGTCGATTAGTGTGAGGTTCGGTATGATATTTATAACAAGACGTATTAAGATGGATGTGTGGTGTAACAGTCTAGACATAACTTAAATTCAAATTTAAACCAACTCCCGCACAAGTAGCAGGTCATCATGAGACCCTCATTCAATGAGTGATATAGAAAATGCTACTAAAATTGAACATAACTACAAAATTTTCAATTCTTTGCTTCAATATTGGCCGAGATTTTGTCATTTGTTCCAATTTGTATGAAAATTGCCGTATTACCGGTAAATTACCGGTATTTTCCAACAAAAACATTACCAGTATGCAGTTTCTAGCCCGCTGCTCGACGAACGTGTATAGTATAGATTTTTTTTACGTCATAGGGGGCAAACGAGCGTACGGATCGCCTGATGGTGCGCATAGACACACAAACACACACACATAGACACCTGCAACACCAGAGCAGTCACAAGTGCGTTGCCGGCCTTTCAGGAGGGAGTACGCTCTTTTTTTGAAGGTTTGAAGGATAGATAGACAAAGCTTATTTGAAGTCTTGTGCGATTTCCGCCTTCAGATCTACATCAGGCCGTCGGGACAGCTCCTGGAGCACTGGGACAGGCCCACAGCCCAGCGCGGCCCGGTAGTCTTGATGCGAATGCAAACCGGTAATGTTTTGTATGGAAATTACCGTATCACCGGTAAATTACCGTATTACTGGTTAATTACCGTATAGCCTGTAAATTACTGTAGTATCGCTAAATTACCGTATTACCGGTAAATTACAGTTGTATCGCTAAATTACCGTATTACTGGTTAATTACCGTATAGCCTGTAAATTACTGTAGTATCGCTAAATTACCGTATTACCGGTAAATTACAGTTGTATCGCTAAATTACCGTATTACCGGTACATAACCATATAGCCGGTAAATTACCGTAGTACCGGTAAATTAGCGGTATATTACAATATTACCGGTAAATTACCAATTTATCGGTTAGTTACAGTAATACCGGTACTTTAACGTATTTATTACCGGTAATATCTATGTAAAAAAAAATACCGATTTGCATCCCACAAAGCCACAGCCCGGCAATTATAATATACATACGCCAACAAACTGCATTGCAGTTTGGCGAAACATATAAAGTGTACCAGTTTTGTAATTTTTTTAGCATAATAAATTAAAAAAAAATAAAATAAAGGTTACTTGAAGTCTTGTGCGATATCCGCTCTCAGATCTACATCAGGGCGTCGGGTCAGTTCCTGGAGCACTCGTTGCTGTATGTCGGCCTCCTCGCCAGGCCCGCAGCCCGGCGACCCGGTATAGTATACATGAAGCTTACTTGAAGTCTTGATGCAAATGCAAACCGGTAAAGTTTTGTATGGAATTACCGTATCACCAGTAAATTACCGTATAACTTGTAAAATACCGTAGTATCGCTAAATTACCGTATTACCGGTAAATTACCGTAGTACCGGTAAATTACCGTAGTACCGGTATATTACCGTATTACCGGTACTTTAACGTATTCATTACCGGTAATTCATATGTAAAAAAAAATACCGATATGCATCCTACAAAGCCACAGCCCGGCAATTATAGTATACATAAAGCTTACTTGAAGTCTTGCGATATGTCTGCTCTCAGATCTACATCAGGGCGTCGGGACAGTTCCTGGAGCACTAGGCGCTGTATGTCGGCTTCCTCGTCCCACAGGCCCGCAGCCCGGCGGCCGGTTATAGTATACATAAAGCTTACTTGAAGTCTTGTGCGATATCCGCTCTCAGATCCACATCAGGGCGCCGGGTCAGTTCCTGGAGCACTAGGCGCTGTATGTCGGCCTCCTCATCCCACAGGCCCGCAGCCCGGCGGCCGTTGAAGCACTGAACCGCTGCCGGAATGAACTTCTTCTCTTTCTTGGTCAAAGGTTCCTGGGAAAAATTAGAATAGAATGGAATAGAATACTCTTTATTGCGCACCTCAAGAAGAAAGAAATACAAATACAGATAACACTTATCATTATAATAGAGGTAAACAATAGGCGATCTGGTGATCTTATTAGATTAATCAAATCGCCTGGTGACCACCAAAACTTCGGTCACTAAAATTTCTGTCACCACTCTTTGAAACCTCGTATCTATAGTTTGTAGATTGATATTAAGATGCGAGCTTTGTTTTAAGTAGGTATTTGTTACTTAGTTTTGGTTGTTAACAAACTAAATGGCTTTCGCAAAACAGACTATTTATTGAGCTTAGAGACTTTATACATCTTTTTATTTATACATTGAGTGAAGTGGACAGTAGGTACCTATATCGTTTTTGCCAATAATGATTTATTATCATTATTGATTTGGAGAATCTATACATCTCCTTTACCGATGTAATTAGTTATAACATAAACGTAATGGATTGTTTTAAGTATGATTTACGGAAAAATACTGTTGAGTTTCTATCGACTTTCTTCTCAACAGCAGCAGCAGCGGTCTCTTAGGCAATGCCGGTAGATTCACAATCTGGCTTGTTAAAGTGCTCTAGTGGTCAGTTACGGTATTACCGGTAAATTACCAGTAATGTAAGTAAATAACCGGTAACTTACCGTAAAATCGGTAAATTACCAGTAATGTATAATGAAAAAGTTACCGGTTTGCAGTTTCTAGCTTTATCATCGCCCCACAAGGCTACAGCGGGTTAGTGTTAGTATACATAACGCTTACTTGAAGTGTTTACCGGGCCGTACAGTGCTTGCAATGACAACAAAAACTTTAATTAGGCCTACCTTATACAGTATATCCTTCTTCGTCTCATCGTGAAGCAGTAGATCGTACATGTTGTGCAGCAGCGTCATCCGGAACTCAACAGGTCGGCGCTGGTACACTTTAGGGGGAGGCACGTGACCCAGCCCGGCTTTGGGCGGCTGGAAACGTGTCAGTTATTAATATAGATTTTTAAAATCGGTTCCAAAATGACTGAATAGGGATAGGGATGACGGGCGAAGTTAACTTATAAATATGAAAAAAAAAAATCTAAAACGATCGAAAAATCGAAATGTCAAAAACTATCTGTTAGTTTGAAGCTTCTATAATGATACAGGCATATGACGTAAAAAGCAGTAGTCAAAACAAGTCTTCTTTTTAGTTATTGTACAATTAAAAATAGTATAATGTCCAAAAGTTAGTGATAGTTTATTTGGTTCCGCGTATTTATTTATGTGTGTTTAGTGGTTTCAAAATGCCACAATTTATATTCACTTTGGTCAAACACCGTATTAATGTATCTTCCATCTAAATGATGATGTTTTTCTTGACATCTTCGTCAACGGCGCCCTGTCAACTGTTTTTAACAAGTTCAAATATTATAGGTAAGGACCTACATTACTTGGCAGCGACCAAAATCAGAGATGTAACTTCATAACAGTACCGTAGCCACCGCGAGGTCACCATTACAGTATCAATTTTGATCAAAATGTAACAATGGTGACCTCCCCACCGCGCGAGTCACCTCACGTGTTCCTCTGCTCCGCGGGCTGACTGGCAGGACTGAGTGTTTCATATTTTCATAAAGGAAAATCTATGATAATGATTATGAATATGTGTGTAGATAAAGTAGTGTATGCAACTGTACATAATTAGGTTTTAAAACACTCGCGTGATCCTATTATGAAACTCGCCTACGGCTCGTTTCATAAAACCACACTCCTGTTTTAAGACCTTTCATTATGTAGCAGTTGCATAAACTATTAATGAAAGCAATAAATAACGTGAATGAATCCAGTAATATGTGGATATATAAGTACGCACCAGGTCGACGGCGGGGATGATCGGCTCGACGATGCCCTCCCCGCGCGAGCCCAGCGCGCCGCCGTCCCAGCCCATCAGCAACATCAACCTGACACACAGATCATTTATTAAATATAAAACAAAAAACTTTAATTTACCGGTCATCATCCTCCTAGCCTTTGTCCCATTTTTTGAGAATGAATTCTCAATCGGGGTCGGCTACCTAAATCCCAAGATGTGGCGTAGGCACTAGTTTTTACGCAAGCGACTGCCATCTGACCTTCCAACCCAGAGGGGAAACTAGGCCTTATTGGGCTTAGGTGGTTTCCTCACGATGTTTTCCTTCACCGAAAAGCGAGTGGTAAATATCAAATGACATTCCGTACATAAGTTCCGAAAAACTCATTGGTACGGGCCGGGTTCGAACCCGCGACCTCCGGATTGAAAGTCGCATGCCTAACCACTAGGCTACCACCGCTCGCTTCACTTTAATTTACCGGTATTTGGGAGAAAACCTTTTTTTCTTGGTTTTTTCAATATGGCGGCGCGGAGTGGGGGGAATTGTGCATTTTGCATTTTAAACACTCACTAACCATTCTTGACAACATATCAAAAATTCAAAACTACCGGACCGTTTGTAAGGTCACCCATAGTACTTTAGTCTCTATTCACCGAACGACTTACCTGATCCCCCTGTCGCTCTCGACAGGAGTGGACATGTCCTCCAACAGTTTCGCTGTGCGCTTGTTCAGGCGGCGCTCCGTGCTGCGCCCGCGCTCCGCTACATTATGTGCGGGCGTGTTCTCCTTGTCTTTGCTCGAGTCTGTCTTTGTGGAAGTGGCGGTTTGGAATTGAATTCTGTAACATCACACTAATATTATAAAGGCGAAAGTTTGTGTGTTTGTGTGTATGTTTATTACTTCTTCACACTCAAACGGCTAGACCTATTTTTTAATTTTGTTGAGAGGTAGCTGACTGGCTACAGTAACACATAGGCTACTTTTTATCCCGAAAATGGTTATTATCCCCTGTTATTTGTCCCGGTTATTTCTTTAATAGCTTTTGACGAACACTTACAATCGATTGTTGCTCAAAGAGCGGTCCCTGGTTTTTGTTGCCGCGAGGGATTTACTACGAGTTCCTGCTGAAACGGGCCTGAAAATGAGACAGTTATTTTCAGGGATCGTTACCGGTATTCATTCAAATTCAAATATTTTACTAATTTCAGGTTTTATTTCAAACGATACTAAATTGAATTAAGGTATTGATAAGCTTTGAAATTAGCTCACTAAAATATAGATATATGTAATAATAAGCGAAATACCGAAATCGAATACCGGTATTTTGTGTGGAGCCGAATACCGGTATCCGATCCCTGGCTATTTTTATAAAACTGTAAAACATACACGATTCATTATTTGAATGTGAATACAACACATTTTTTATCGAATCATTGATACATTACAGAACAAATAAAAATTAAAATGCGTAACCTGAAGGTAGAATACCCTTTCTTATTATTTCTGAAATTAAGTTTCAGAAGCAAATATCCCTTCAGCTACTATTATTGAGCAAAGCCATTGTAAAGAAAAATAAATGACGTGCAGCTTTGTAGATGTTTACAAAAAGTACTATCGAAAAAAAAAATGTACCATTGACACCGAAATCGATAATATGGATTTACCGGTATTTTCAATCAACGAACGAACAAAAAATAATAATAATCATACTTACCTTTGCTTCGGTACAGAAACAGGGACAGTGAATAATGGAGTTTTCTTTAATGTTATGCCCCTGAAATCATATAATTAATAATATAAAAATTGGGCAAGTGCGAGTCCGACTCGCGCATGAAGGGTTCCGTACCATAATCTAAAACAAGTTTGTTGTATGGGAGCCCCGCTTAAATATTTATTTTATTTTATTTTTAGTATTTGTTGTTATAGCGGCAATAGAAATACATCATCTGTGAAAATTTCAACTGTCTAGCTATCACCGTTGTTGAGATACAGCCTGGTGACAGACGGACGGACGAACGGACGGACAGCGAAGTCTCAGTAATAGGGTCCTGTTTTTGTACGGAACCCTAAAAAGTAATATAGAAATCGAGAGACCTTTGCGTGGTGTACGCGTTAAAAAATATATACATCAATTGTTTAATGTCTATGTTATGTTAACGATAAGAACCCTACTACGGAAGCAATAAAGGTGAAATCTTCTCAGCCCGATGACGACAGTTTTACTGTAGTGAGATCCAAGAAACGCAGCTTGCGTAATAACAATATGAGTGGCTCGGCTCCGTTGTCAACTAAGTTGTTAGTAGCCGAATTACCTGCAACTATTTATGTATCGCGGCTTGACAAAAAAATGGATGTTCAGCAGATTAAAGAATATATTCAGGAACAAGGAGAGGAATGTATAGATGTACAACTGCTTAATCAAAAACACGTGACGGACTTCCGGTCATTCAAAGTGACTATACCTAAATGTAAATTAAATAGATTCCTATGTAGTGATTTTTGGGCCGAGGGAATTAAGTACCGTATTTTCCGCGATCGTTTTGCGAAGCCACAAAGGGCCACGGATCAATTAAAGAAATCTTCAAATAATAACTATGGCCAGTACACCCAATGAAAATGAGATTACGATAATATCTTACAATTGTAAGTCTATTAAAAGATCCGTGTCCTATGTAAGTGACTTATGTAAGGACGCCGATATTGTACTATTGCAGGAAACTTGGCTGTTGGACTTTGATCTTGACTTTATTAACGGTGTCGATCCCAAGTTTGCTTACTCGGCATCTTCGTCAGTGGACACGTCGACAGGCGTGTTAAAAGGTAGACCATATGGTGGCTTGGCGATTCTCTGGAGGAAGTCTAGATTTCCAGATGTCTCTGTGATCAAGTGTGCTAGTACCCGAGTAAATGCCATTCGTATCGCACTGGATGGCCGGTCGATACTTATATTGAATGTTTATATGCCGACTGACCATCCAGATAATCTTGCGGAATTCACTAGCTGTCTGGCGGCTGCCAGCGCAATTATAGAACAAAGCGATGCCCAGGCAGCTTACATTCTCGGAGACTTTAACGCACATCCAAGCGCGAGATTCGGTCAGGAATTATTCAATTTCTGTAAGGATGAAGAATGGATATGCGCTGATGTACAGATATTAGGTCTAGGTTCGGAAGCTTTTACTTTTATCAGTGAAGCAAACAATGCGCACCGATGGTTAGACCACTGTATCACAACTAAAGCTGCGTGGGACACTGTAGTGTCCGTAAATGTGATAAGCGATGTATCGTGGTCGGACCATCTTCCTCTGCGCGTTGTTTGCGATCTGGGCCAGACCGTCAGTCACTACACTTCCGAATGCAATGTCAAGAGTGAAGGAGTGCGCTGGGGAGTGCGAGATGATAGACAAATTAGCGAGTACATCTCTTTTTGCGATGACGCATTACCTAACGTAAGCGCTATTTTAAATTGTAATATATGTAATGACGCAAATGACTGTGATACACTAAGTACCTGTAATTTTTTAAATGACCATTTTAATTTTATTAATCATGTATATACAAACATTGTCACGATTTTAACATTAGGCGCTAAAAAAACGAAGCGTTCCCGTCCGGTAAATAACAAAATGGTGAGAACTGTTCCGGGGTGGAATTTCCATGTGAAGGAAAGCCATAGCATATTTAGAATGCACTTCAACTGCTGGCTAGTTGCTGGTAAACCGTCCACAGGTCCAGTAGTCGAAAACATGCGCGCAAGTAGAAGACAATTTAAGAACAAACTACGTTGGTGTCAAAAAAACGAAGAAAAAATTAAATTAGATATATTAGCGGCATCGAGGAAAAATAAAAATTTTGTAAAGTTTTGGAAGGATATAAAGAAGTTAAATTATAAGCAAACATTACCTGTGAGCGTGGACGGTGTCCAGCAACCGACGCAGATAGCCAGTATTTTTAGGGACAAGTTTCAGGTCTCCCCGCAATCTCTACCGCAGTGCGTGCTCAATGACTTAATATCAAAGCGGAATCTAGCGGCGCCACCTCAAAGAATTATTCGTTTCTCTCCTAAAGAAGTCGCGAAAGTGGTGAAAGGTATGAAACATGGTAAATCGCCAGGCCATGACGATCTTAGTATTGAGCACATACTTTGTGCGGGAGATATGATTTACGATAAACTGTGTAGTCTGTTCAATCTTTGTATACGGTTCGCTTATCTTCCTCCAGATATGATTAAAACGGTTGTCGTCCCGATTGTCAAAAATAAAACTGGAGACTTGTCATCGTCATCGAATTACCGACCAATTTCTTTAGGTACGATCATTGGGAAGATATTTGAGCGGCTGCTGCAGCCAGAACTGCTCAGTGCAATTTGCATTGATGATGCGCAGTTTGGTTTCCGTCCCGGTCTCTCGACTGACTCAGCTATCATTAGTTTAAAACATGCTGTTAATCATTACGTGAGTAACGGTACGTCGGTCTACGCATGCTTTCTTGACCTGAGCCGCGCATTTGACCTTGTGAATTATGACATTCTTTGGGACAAGATGCGTGGCTCAGGTGTACCGGAGGAGCTAGTACGAGTCTTTGAACACTGGTACGGAAACCAAACGAACTTTGTAAAATGGGGCGACACGACATCTAATAGTTATTTATTAGAATGCGGGGTGCGCCAAGGGGGTCTCACATCTCCGGACCTCTTCAACCTGTATATTAACGACTTGATGGGGAGGTTAAGGAGCACTGAAATAGGTTGTCACATAGGAGATATCTGTGTAAACAGTCTCAGTTATGCTGATGACATGGTGCTGCTTAGCCCCTCCATCAAGGGCTTGCGGAAGCTATTATTAGTTTGTGAAGAGTATGTTAACTCACATGGGCTGAAATATAATGTAGCCAAAACAGAACTGCTGGTGTTCAAGGCAGGAAGAGGTCCGGATAATGTGCCCGAAGTGCAACTTAATGGGGAGAGGGTTCGTGTTGTGCAGCAGTTTAAATATCTTGGCCATATACTTTCCGGGGACTTGAGGGACGACAAAGATATAGAGCGTGAAAGGAGGGCATTGGCCGTACGTGGAAACATGATAGCCCGGAAATTTGCCAGGTGTAGCAAGGGAGTCAAGTATACGTTATTTAACGCTTATTGCCTCTCTTTCTACACTTGTCAATTGTGGGTGAGGCACAGCAGGAAAGCGTATAGCGCCATCAGAGTGCAGTATAATAACATATTCAGGATTCTGATGGGGCTACCGAGGTACTGCAGTGCCTCAACTATGTTCGCCGAGGCCGGGGTCCCTGATTTCTTCGCCGTGATGCGCAATCGTATCGCCTCCTTCTGGGAGGGACTACGCCGCTCCAAGAACAACATCTTGAGGGCCGTGTACAATGACCTGAACAGTCCTATCTTTAGGTACTGGCTATCTGTGCAACAGGACGGGAACAAGAAGTAATAATTGTATTACTCGCATTATGTTTATATTTTATTATTATTTTTATTCTACTTTTTACATCTGCTTTTGCTTTTAATTTTTAATTTGTATATGGGTGTACTGACTTGCCTGAAATAAACATTTATTATTATTATTATTATTATTATATTTTTTTATGTACAACAAAGAGTTTACATAAGTTACAATAAAAAAGCAGAAGTTATTTTTCTTCCTAAAATGCCATAAGCTATTTGAGGCAACTAAAAAGTCGCGATAAAAAATAGCTACTGATCTTCTTTAGCTGTCTGACGTCTCATGTAGGTGGCCATTTGTATGGAGCCTTTTTAGCGCTCCGTAGGAACGTTGAACTTTGACGGTCATTTCTGACTTTTAGAGCGGTCCGTGTAGTTAGTCCTATATAGACATTTGATCACAATAAAAAATACTATCTCAAAAAAAAAATCGTAATGGCTCTTGGCTGCCTTACCTGTCCTTCTCATTGACAGTGGAGGTTATTTTGCAAGTCTTCAGAGCGTGGCTGACATTGGAGTCGAGCATTATCAGCAGGTCTCGGAAATACGATGTGAATTTGTTGCGTTCTTCATGCGATGCTGTTCAAGTGGATAAATAAATAAATTAAATATTGAGGGTAAATTGATACAGAGACCTAAGTTCAAAGAAAAAATTAAATGCGTAAGCTGGTGGATGGGATCGGGAATAGAACTTATTTCAATTTTCCTTTGAGCTTTGATCTTTATATCAATAGGTAGTTTAACCCTTAAATGCATGAATTAATAAAACACAATACGAGGGCTGCTACTTATGTATCCGGAATCTGGGATTCCAACATTTTTAAACGCAATGTCTAACCTCCATGGTAAAATTTGTATTTTTTTTTTAATACTGGCCGCATTTTTTTTTCTTATGTACGCTAGTGTTTTGTTTTTGTTGGGTTTGAAATGTCATATCGCTGAAATGATGGAACTCACTCGTGAAAATATTCGTGCTATGATTTATTACGATTTTCGACGTGGTTTAAGGCCGTGTTCAGACACGGCGGGAACCGCGCGATTATAGAATCGCGCGGGTCTTATTTATATGAGTTAGTTAGTAATCGTTCAGACATTAACCGCGCGGTTATGTCTGAACGATTACTAACTAACTCATATAAATAAGACCCGCGCGATTTCCGCGCGATTCTATAATCGCGCGGTTCCCGCCGTAGTGTGAACCGGGGCTAACGCAACATCACATTGATTTGAAAAAAAAAAAAAAAACAACAGTGCGTAAATCAATTAACTTCGACTTTTGGTGATGAAGCCCCATCGAAAACCACTGTGTATCACTGGTTTAGTGAATTTAATCGTGGACGGAGTAAGCTCACGGACGAAGTTAAGCAAGGTCGGCCGAAATCGGTCGGTGTGCCACAAAATATTGAAGCTGTGCGAAAACTTATAATGCAAGACCGTCATGTTACGTATCGCGAGATAGAGGCCACTCAGGGCATATAGACCGGGAGATAGTGACAGAATTTTCTTGGTCATTTGTAACAGTATGGCGGTTCTTCAGGGGTCTTAGTACGCAATGACAAAAAGAAAAATGATGGTCATAGCGCTGGTACCGGCGGCCCAATCGCGTGGGCGTTAGTCGAACTCGTCGGATAAATTACGAGTGTCAAACGATTTGTATCACAAAAATTTTAGTATTTTCCGATAGCCCATAAAAAACATGTAGGCGGTAGTGTCATGCCATACTTCTCCGGTGTGACTAACAGCCCGCCATACCGACGCGAATGCGTTAATAAAAAATAAAAAAATTCAACCATTTGTACCAGGCTAATTTTTGCACAGTTAATTATCGTCGTGCAGCCATTTACGAAAATCACCATGCCATACTTTTCCGACGGTTCTAAATGGCCGCCATACCACCGAAAATCAGCAAAATTTTTTTTTTCGCCAAACTATTTGTACCACCCTAAAATTTTTTTTCAACAGCTCCTGAATGATGATAAATAGAAGTGTGATAATGCCATACCTGTGGGAGGTGGCGAATGTGTATAATATTTTTTTTTTATTGTAAGATTTTATTCGTATTTTGAACGATTTGTAACAGTATGGCACTAAATTTTCCTGTAAGTTTGAGGTTCAACGAATATAAATACAAAATTTCAAAGATCTAGGTGGCGGCAATCTTGAATTATAGTCAGATGTTTATATCGTATAATATTGAACGGCTACCATCGCTCGAACGATTTCTCGAGAGATCTCGGCTCATCGTGTTGTGAGACACAATGTCTGGCAACGCAGGTATTACGGCAGCTGCTTGTCAGACGACCCACAACTACATAGCAATAATTGGAGTTCTATGTATTAGAATAAGTCGACCGTTATAGTGTGCCCATGTTGCATGCAAGATGAAGAGGAAAAAGATGAAGAAGAGAAAGATGAAGGCGGCGAAGGTAAATATTTAAGAAATTAATTTTATGTTAACGATTTGCGATTGTGTAAGTAAGTAAGTAAGTAAGTAAACGCTTTATTGTACACAAAAACAGTTAAAAAATACATCTATTACAATTAACATATAGGTACAAAGGCGAACTTATCCCTATAAGGGATCTCTTCCAGTTAACCTTTGAGCAGTTGAGTGAGTACGAGAAGAAGATAGACAAACTAACACCGTGTACAAAAAGGTATAAAAAATAATAAGACTACTAATAATTACACATATAAACTATTAATACATACATACATATATACATACATACATACATATATATATAATGTAATATAAATATACACATAAATATAAATACATTGTAGATCCAATTCACAAGTCATTGGAAAGCCATAACTTCTTAAGATTCGTCTTGAGCGATGCTACAGATGGAGACTTCCTAAGGGACAGTGGCAATTCGTTCCACAACTTCACAGCGCTTACTGTGAAAGATTTGGCGTACGTACGCGTCTTGTTAGACGGTACAGCCAAAGTGAGATTGGCAGACGACCGCAAGCGGTGACCACTGCCATCGGCCATATATTTAAACCTTTCACTGAGGTAAGGAGGTGAAGCAGGGTTGTAGAGAACATTAAAAAGCAATGACAGGACATGCAGGTCTCTACGCTGACGTATTGGCAGCCAACCCAGCTGCGCTCTAAAGGCGGACACGTGATCGTATTTGCGCAGTCCGAAAACATATTTTATGCACACATTTTGTAAGCGCTCGAGCTTGTCAAGTAGTTCCTCTTTGAGATTCGTCATAGCAATGTCACCATAATCCAGAAGGGGCAGCAAGAGTGAACTGGCAAGAGTAAGCTTGGTGGACATAGGAAGGAAGTTCTGCAGGCGCCTAAGTGAGTGAAGAGATGCGAAGAGCTTCCGGCTGACCTCCGAGATATGCGGAGACCAAGACAATGTCTGGTCCATGATGATACCTAAATTCCTAACAGTAGAGGAAAGAGGGATAGGAATCCCACCAAAAAGAATATCAGGCACCACCATTTCCGCCAGCTTGTTCACAAAGTGAGGACTACCGATGACAATTGCTTGCGATTTTTGTGCGTTTACGTTTAAACCAAAATTATTAGCCCAGCTGTGAATACATTCTAAATCTGCATTGATTTGATCAATAAGCGATGGCAGATCCTCAATACTAGCCGCTGCATAGATCTGCAGGTCATCTGCATAAAGATGGAACGAAGATCTTAGGCACTCTGTGATCCCACCAATGAAAATCGAAAAGAGAAGAGGAGAAAGGACCCCCCCTTGAGGGACACCAGCGGAAAGTTCACGCCATTCCGACATTTTGTCGTCGACCCTAACCCGCTGGCGTCGACCAAAGAGGTAGTCGTGAAACCAAGATAAGGATGATTGAGACACATTTAGTGAGCGAAGTATGCCGAGAAGGATATCAAAATCTACCGTATTAAAAGCGCTACTGAAGTCAAGAAGAACGAGGACTGTAAGTTTTTTGTGTTCGATATTAATACGAATGTCATCAGTGACTTTAACCAAAGCAGTAACTGTGCTATGTCCGGGGCGAAAACCAGATTGGAAGGGATTGAATAATGTATACCTATTAAGATGAGACAGGAGACGGCGATTGACAAAGTGTTCAATTATTTTGGACAAAACTGGGAGTATGGAAATAGGGCGATATTGCGAAAATTCAGTAGGATTGGGTTTTTTCGGGAGAGGAATTACATGAGCAAGTTTCCAAGAGGAAGGAAACCTGCCCGAGGAAAATGAAAAATTTATAATATTAGAAAGGATCGGGGCAATGGAATCCGCTACGAGCATAAGCATGTCCACACTGAGGCTATCCTCACCGACGGCCTTCGTCTTAATAGTTTTCAGAAAAGCAAGTGTCTCTTGCGGAGTAATTTTACCAAGTTCAAAGGGAGGAGAATCGGGGAGTGTAGTATTGGCAAGAAGTGATAGTGTTGATTGTTTAATGGAAGGGTGGAGAGTAACCGGAGAAGTACTAAAGTGCATATTGATGGCGTCTAGGTCGAGAGCGCAAGAAGAATTATGTTGAGCTTTGCCTACTCCCAATGACTTCAGAAATTTCCACAGCTTAGCAGGAGGACAGTCTTCGATACAATTGTGGATATGGCGGCGTCTGGCATCCCTACAGATCTTATTGCAGCGGTTTCGTAAAGAAATGTATGCCTGTTGGTAATCAGCGTTTTGCCGTGATTTTACACGCGCCCGGTCCCTTTTAGCCATGAGTTGTTTAATATCCGGCGTAAGCCACGGAGCAGGGAGGTGCTTTACACGCGTCGGTTTCAAAGGAGCGTGTTTGTCAAAAATCGCAAGCAATATGCCATTGAAAGCCTGCACCTTCAGGTCAATGTCATCCAGAAGCTCAACGCTACGCCAATCAGCACATGAAATATCATCACAAAGTGCCTGGGTATCGACATCATGAAGGTTCCTACGCATAATGACCTTATGTCTCCTTTTCGGGGGACGAATATTAAAAGAAGCGTAAATAAGGTCATGGTTGGAGAAACCAGCAGCATTAAATTGACCATGGAATGAAACTAAATCCGGAGAAGAAGTTAAAATGAGATCTAAGAGCGAGGGAGGGCCATTATGCGGAAAATGTGTGGGGCTAAGAGATAAAACACTCAGGTTTAAAGAAGTAGCTAGAGAGTGGAGTTTTGAGGAACGAAAATCATTTTTGAGGAGACATGTGTTAAAATCGCCCATGATAATACTATGGTCAAACTGTGGGCCTAAATCAGAGAAAGTACTGTACAGCGAATCAAAATAATTAACATTAGAGGACGGGCTGTAAAAAACGCCAAGAAGAACTTTAGAATGATGCAAAGTGACATCTAAAAAAAGATACTCGGGAGCGTTTGAGTACACTGTCGGTGACTGAGAAACTACTTGACAAGCAATATTGCTTCTTATGTAAATGGCAACACCTCCGCCGCGAACGGTTTCCGTTCCGCCATCTTTAGTGCCTGTCCTGTCATTGCGAATTAGACGAAAACCGGGTAAAGGATACAGAGTAGATGGAAGAGTAGGCTTTAGCCATGACTCTGAAATAAGAATAGCGTGAATATTTTTATTAGTGCTGAAAGTCGTAATTAATTCCGAGTAATGTGCCGGTATACTCTGCGCATTGATGTGGACGACGTTAAAAATTTTAACGGACGCATTGAATGAAAGTTGCAACCGATCACTGTGTATTGCGCTTGTGTGAAAAAATCAAATGATTTGTAGATACTGATGCAGTAAGCAGCGACGAGGACGACGAAAACGAGTTGGAGCATGCCGGGGATTTCGGCTTAGATGACCTCGAAAGTCTGTAAATCTTTCGGAATAAACTTCATTAATATTGATATTGCATATAATTTTTTTTCACATGTACGGTGTAATTTTCCCAAACCATACTTTTTTTTCAAGTTTCGAAAATTTGAAATGCCATACTGTAACAATTTGGTCCAATTTTTTTATTAATTTAAATCTTGCTCGAGTGTGACAATCTTCCGCCCCATGGTTACAGTATGGGATAATTATTTTTAGGTAGAATTTCATCCAAACGAACCAAATACAATGATGCCATACTGTAACAAATTATTTTATGTCTTGCACCTTGAAAACCCGTTGTAAAATCAAGTTTTTCAAGTATGTTGCCCCTTTTTCCCTCTATTAGAAGTATGGCAAATATAACTAGGTCGATGCAGAGTCAGCCACCGGCTAAGCTTGCACCATAGATTGGAGCGGAGTTTCTTTTTCGAATTTTTCTCTTCATCACGACCTAGCGAAATTTAATTTGTGCATTTTAAAACAAAAATTTCCAAAATCGGGTGAGAACTCGCTGAGATCTGCGCATTGTTACAAAGTCCATTCGAGTCGATCCATGGGAGCTTCGCTCGCTCCGCTCCAATAATGGTCCCATTGCATCATATAATTTCCAAAAATCCAAATGCCATACTGGTACAAACCGTCAATTTTTTTTTTTTTTTTGTTTACGTCTTGGCTCAAGTCTCACAGTCGTCCGCCCCATGGTTACAATCCGGAATAATTTTTTGTAGGTAGAATTGTATCCATACAAACAGAATATAATGATCCCATGCTGTAAAAAAATATTTTACGTATTGTACAGTCGTATTTTTGAAACGTGTCGAATAAATAAGTTTTTCAAGTATGGCAGCACTTTTTCCCCCTACTAGAAGTATGGCAAATATGATAACGGTCACATTTTATCAAATACTTTCCAAAAATCCAAATGCAATACTGTTACAAATCGTTTGGCGAAAAAAAAAAATTGCTGATTTTCGGCGGTATGGCGGCCATTTAGAACCGTCGGAAAAGTATGGCATGGTGATTTTCGTAAATGGCTGCACGGCGATAATTAACTGTGCAAAAATTAGCCTGGTACAAATGGTTGAATTTTTTTATTTTTAATTAACGCATTCGCGTCGGTATGGCGGGCTGTAAGTCACACCGGAGAAGTATGGCATGACACTACCGCCTACATGTTTTTTATGGGCTATCGGAAAATACTAAAATTTTTTGTGGTACAAATCGTTTGACACTCGTAATTTATCCGACGAGTTCAACTAACGCCCACGCGATTGGGCCGCCGGTACCAGCGCTATGACCATCATTTTTCTTTTTGTCATTGCGTACTAAGACCCCTGAAGAACCGCCATACTGTTACAAATGACCAAGAAAATTCTGTCACTATCTCCCGGTCTAATATGTATGACGAGCATTCATAAGATATTACAAGAATATTTGTCTGTAAAAAAAAATTGTTCGCGTTGGATCCCGCACAACTTAACTCAGGATCAAAAAGAAGCTCGCATCGAATGGTGCAAGAAAACGTTAAAAAAATTTAACCGAGGTGAATCAAAATCTGTTTATAATATCTACACAGGAGGTGACGAATCCTGGATCTATGCATACGATCCCGAAACTAAACAACAATCAACAGTGTGGGTGTTTCAAAATGAGCCGAACCCTACGAAAGTGACTCGTGCAAAAAGCACCTTAAAGCAAATGGTGGCCTGCTTTTTTGGTATTAATGGCCATGTGGCTACAATTCCACTGGAAAATCGTAAAACGGTTAATTCGGACTGGTACACGACCATTTGTTTGCCGGAAGTATTTGAGGAAATACGCAAAAACAACCAGCGACGCAGAATCATACTTCACCATGACAATGCCAGTTGTCATACATCACGCGAAACAACTACATTTTTGGAAGGTCAAAAAATAGAATTGACGGGTCATCCACCATACAGCCCTAATTTGGCACCCAATGATTTTTATTTATTCCCAAATGTAAAGAATAAATTACGTGGTCAACGATTTTCGACCCGTGAAGATGCCGTCGATGCGTTGAAACAGCACGTTTTGGAGATACCTCAATCGGAGTGGAAAAAGTGCTTTAAAAATTGGTTTCAACGAATGCAAAAGTGCATCGATCATCGCGGAGAATACTTTGAAAAACAATAAAACCATATTTAGCCCTATACGTTTGTTTATTTTTTCTATTCCGGATACATAAGTAGCAGCCCTCGATTATAAAATATTATGTTATTTCAAATACATAAATGTTTCTAGTTTTCAACCAGTTATTCATTTTTGTTTATGTAAGCGGCATCTTACACCATGCATTTAAGGGTTAAGAGGGCGCCAACGCTTTGGCTAGCTCTCTCTCTCACTGAGCGTAGGCGTGAGCGAGATGGAAGTGCGTGCTGGGAAGCGCGGAAATCATGTTTTTTGAGTTGTGTCATAAACGTGTGCATTTTACATTGAAAATAGTTTTACAGTTTTTGAGAACTTACAATTGTGCATCTAATAAGCTAAAAAACATTGTTAAAAACGGATGGGTTTTGAAGATCCAACCGAAAATATCTAAAAAAAAGGGTTATGTTTGAGAGATAAAAGTATCGAGAAAATTATTACCAATCGTGTTTTCACGTTGACAAGATTGAAGAAAAACTGTTTAAGTTTCTTATTTCCAAGGGACAGATTTTTAATCACTATGGATGTTGAGATCTAGGATCATTCACCTGACGAATTTTGCATGGGTGGGTTCTTAGTATAAAAATTGTGCGTGTACAGCGAGTTATGCTCCTGACAATAGGGTCGTGTTCAGATATTTTTGTTCTCGTAAGTGTGTAGATGTAAATGAACTCGACTGTACTTGTAAGTACAGTCGAGAAAAAATGAGGGAGAGAGAGATATATCTAAGTACTGACCTGCCCATCCTTTGACCCTTTTCACGAACCGCATCTCGTGTTCAGTCAGTCCATTAAACGAGATGCTCGCGCGGCTCGGTTCCGTGGCAAACTGAGCCAGATTGATAATCGTGTCCTCATGAACTGGGAGCTCACAAGGCTCTTAGATTGTCCGTGGAAGAGAGGCGGAAGAAAGATACTGCCTGTCTCAGTCAGCCAGAGATCAAGAGAGAGAGAGAGAGAGAGAGGGGGGAAAGGAGATAGAGTGAGGGATAGAGAGGGGGGAAAGGAGATAGAGTGAGGGATAGTGACGGAGAGAGGGAGATGGGGAAAGAGAGAGGGAGAGGGGGGAGAAAGAGAGAGAAAGACATAGAGAGAGTGCCAGTCTATCGGCCTCATCCTTCCATGTACTGACCTGCCCATCCTTTGACCCTTTTCACGAACCGCATCTCGTGTTCAGTCAGTCCATTAAACGAGATGCTCGCGCGGCTCGGTTCCGTGGCAAACTGAGCCAGATTGATAATCGTGTCCTTCATGAACTCTGGGCTGACTTGGCCGAGTAATTGGAAGTTCGGGTCGTTGGCAAACGTGGAGCGGAGCGCTGTGGTGGTGCTTGTGTCCCTGGAAGAAGTAGGCTTTTAAAATACAATAAGTACAAATCCATACTAATCCATACTAATATTATAAATGCGAAAGTGTGTCTGTCTGTCTGTTACCTCTTCACGCTTAAACCGCTGAACCGATTTGGATGAAATTTGGTATAAGTATAGATAGTTTCAGTCCCGGGGAAGGACATAGGATACTTTTCATCCCGCATAAATTTAGTGTTCCCGTGGGATGAGCGGGTATCACCACGGGGCACAGCTAGTGTATTATAAAGTTGGAGACTCTGCGCTCGAAACTGTAGACGACTATATCTACCTTGGACAAACGATCCAGTTGGGTAGGTCAACTTTCGAAAAAGAGGTCACTCGTCGAATCCAACTCGGATGGGCAGCGTTCGGTAAGCTGCTTCTCGTCCCAAATACTGCAGTGTCTTAAGACGAAGGTTTTTAACCAATGTGTGTTGCCAGTGATGACATACGGCACTGAAACGTGAGAGAAAAACTGTCCCAAAATATTCATACATTTTTTTGATTTTCCATTCCGTTACCACTGTAGTAGGTTATATGGAAATGGTAACGGAATGGAACGAAAAACTTGGGACAGTTTTTTTCTCCTAATTAGATCGAAGGAGCTCGTGATTCTGAGTAGAAAAAACCCAAAATATCAAAAATTAAAAAAAAAATGGTGTGTACAACTTTAGATAAAATGGCCCAAATGATACTCACAATGACTTGTCCACCTTTTGTGGATTATCTTGCTTCCGCCTAGTTCGAGTCTTTCTGGCAGCCTCTTCCTTATGGGCGTCAGTTTGATTGTCATTAATAATATGATGTTCTGTAGATTTGAGTATCTCTTTCTCCTTGATTGGTTTTTCTAGAATATTGTTTTTCCTGGGGATCTTTTCCAGCTTCAATGTTCTAAAATATGAAAACAAGGTTTTGACACAGAAATAATATAAATCTTAATTTGTGAAACATGAAATAAATTTACATATTAAATCATTGAAAAAGATCAAAGCTCAAAGAAAAACTTAAATGCGTAACCTGGTGGAAGAGGCCAGAAATTTAACCCGGCTCCTCTGGATTACCGGTCTAGCGCGTTAACCTTTCCGCCACCCTAAGGCCCAACCCAAGTAACCTTTCTAATTTTTCCTTATGCTTTGTGTGTCGATCTTTGCATTGTTTATTTGAAAGGCTTTGCACTTTCCCATAAATATGTGATCTGGGTCTTTATGAATTCTTGGACAAATCCTTGGACAGGAAGTGAGATTTTCTCCCCGGGCAGAAAATCCCACTTACTAATTATCCGTATTCGAAAATCAACTTGTCGGCCTATACAGTCCGACCAAAAAAAGTAGAAATTAAAAAGTGCCAATACTACAGTGTCGTCTTCGATTAGAAAGGTACGACCGTTTCTAATCGGAGACGACACTGTAGTATTGCCACTTTTTAATTTCTACTCATTTTGGTCAGACTATACATTATTACATACAAACATTGCAAATAAAATAAAAGCTTGTAAAAATAATAAACAAACATGTACGAACTAGAGGGCAGCACTATAGCTGTCATTCAAGTATCGATAAAATGAAATATATGATTGGCGGCAACAGTTAGCAGTACCTTCGTCGCACGTTCCCTATGTGATTTACGTACCCGGGCTTTTAGGTGCACAAATGATTTAACACTAGCCCCCGAAACCCCGGTGATTAACAAAGCACTCACGCAATGCCAGGCTCATCTGTAGCTTGAAGCGTCATTTTCAACACGAAATTCACACTCTGCCTATCCATAGCCTCCCGAAGCGGTGCATACAGCGACTTGAACCCAAAACCGACATCACTATCAACATTCGGAGTCTCCATCAACGATTGGATGTACTCTGCATGGGCTAGCGGCATCTCATTGTAGTACAGCGTCACTTCATCATCGTTCTTGATGAAGCGAAGTGTCTTGTTAAGGAAGCTGAGTTTGAAGGCGGATGATAGAGTGGTATCACTTTGGTTTTGGTTGTGAGCTTGCAGTGTTAGCGTTTGTGCCTGGACCAAGCGATGGGCAATGGAACTGAAAGTGAGATAAGAGTGAGCGAGATTTTAAGTTATGGTTCGGATAAATAATTTAAGACTGCCAATAGCTATACAACTTGTTTTAGTGAACATCTTATGTTATAGTGGAGGACATTTTAGTAAGGTCTCTGTCTCATACAAACATTAGGAAATATTTTTTGTGGCTGAATTCACTTACAAACTATAGCCAAAAACTGCATTTATGACACCTTTCATTTCAAAGTAACAGTTACTACATAGTTAAATACATAATGTCAACATGTTAAGCAACTTCCAATTGCCATACGAAATGGGGCAGAGATATTTCTATGGTGGCGCCATCTACAAAGGTTTGATGAAAAACCAACTTTAGCCTTTTGAACTTCATTCACGACATCGGCATCGCTACGCTGTCACCAACGTCGTCAAAAGATGACCAAATTTTAATGTATGTAAATGTATGTAATTTTCACTGTTAGAAAGGTGTTTATTTAATAATAATTACTAACATTCATGGACTCTATGGGATTCAAGGACACTGAATCTCTTGAGAGCATGAACAAAACATCACATTTGCCATGTCAAATTTTAATGATTAAAAACTCCATTGATTTTTTGCATCAGGGGCATGGTGAATCGCTTCATCACCTGGTGTTCAATAGGTTAGACATATAGGTTTGGCTGTCTTCTTGAATTGATCAATAGTTATGGTTAGAGATGTACCTTTTCCGTAAATTTCCGGTAACTTTCCACATTTTGTATGGGAAATGAGGAATGTTTCCGGAAATATTCGGACATGGCACATCTCTAGTTATGGTCTAATGACGACAAAAATCATGCCGTAATACTCTAATAATAATAAGACGTACCTTGGTTTTTTCTTCCTGTTCTTGATTATATTTGTATATATTTTCTTATACACCAATAAACTGCAAATAATATTTAATTAAAAAGTAAAAAATTACAGCATTCAGTAAAAACTAAGACACAGTTAACTATACACCCATAGACCTTAACACATTGCACTAAGGTTTATATTAGTTTACAAATATACAGTTATCAATGTCTTCTGTTGACATTTTATCTGTTAATATTAATATATATGACGATCATAGTATAAGTGCATGTAAATTGACTTAGTGTAATTTATATTGACATTTTATATTATGAAATAAATAAATCTAATCTAATCTAATCTTCGTTCATAAGATATAATAATAATATTAAATTATTCAAGGAGTTTCTATAGGCCTACAGTAGGCGGCAAATCATTCCGCTGCCCCCTAGCACAACTACGCTTTGCGCCTTTTGTCGTCGGACATAGCAGCGCCCATCACTCTCTCACAGTACAGCAAAGAAAGAGATAGGTAATATTTCTCGCGCGAGAAAGAGTCGCATGTCACAGTTGCGCTAGAGCTTCTGGTTTAGATTATATGGATTACCAAATTAGAAAATTAAAAAAATTAAACTTACTTTTTATTTATATTCCCATTTTCATATGAATAAGCCCATCGAAACACATCCCGAGAGAGCTCAAGTATTTCTATAATTTCCTCGGCAAGCCTTCTGTCTTCATCACTGAAGGATTTGCACCTCAAATTTCTGGTATCAGTCACCAAATTTACCAGAAATGCCTCAGTGTATTGTGAAATGTTCGGAAAACATAGTTCAGTGTTGTTTCGTTTCAAGAAATCCAAGGTTTTATAAAGATAATCAGTTGCTTGCATGGGATCCATATATTGCATGGCTTCTTCAAACTCCATAATAGTTTTTGACGAGCTCATGTTGACGGTATTTTATTTAAGCAAATTTACCATCATCACTTCTTCAATTAAACACTTTAAAACTTTGAACACGTTCGTTAAAACTATATTTATAGGACACGCAGCAAGCTAAGAGAAATTAATACTATCCAAAGCACGAAAAGAAGGCGAAATACAATCATAAGCATCGTGATTGACGTTATAGTAGAAGAACGACGACTTTATAAACTTAGAGTACCCTCAAACTAACTAAGTAACCTGGGCTGACAAACTTTTAATTAGAGTGACTGAATAAGTGCAAAAGCTTTTTGTTACTTATTAATACAATGTGATGTGGCGAAGAAAATGTTTATTTTGCAGTTTTCGCGCAACAGTGGTGCAGAAAAAGTGTCAAAGGCACAATTTCAAATTTCCAGAAATTGCGTTTCGTTTCGTATACAATACAATTTACTGTGGTTGCAAAATTGGAAAAAAATTTAACAAATGTGGCCTGTTACTCTGAAATACAACAATAAAAGATACACTAATTTTATTCTTCAATGGAAATAAGTGTTTGTAAAGAGTAAATAAAATCGCTTATATAAAATATCATACAATTAAACACAATGCAGTAGCGAAACGTTTAGATTGAATGTTTAAAACTAATTTTTAACCGTTTAAAAGTAGTAAAATTAGGCAATTTTGACACATGGCAACATATTACTTATCTGTCAGTCAATGTATGTTGTATTGTATTTTCGCTTTCGCACTATTCACTCAATGACTCAATGTTATTTCGAAAATTCTCGCGAAATTCTAACATAACTCGACACAATTGAGTTATCCATTCTTCAAAAATGTCTTTTGACGTCAATTGGGACGTCGAAAGTCACAGAGAAGACCACGAATGCGAAGAACATTGGCAGTTAAGAAAGGCGTTCATAGACCGATGGAAACATCAATATCCAGAAGAAAGGTTAATTTGCCTGGCTAGGGTGTTTGCTAACATGGAATTCATGGGTTGCCGGTATCCCCCAGAAGTAATGCGTGAGGTCGGAGAGCTCTCACAGGAGGTAATCTCACTTTTCATTGTTGTTAGGCATTTCTACTTCTTCGTCGTTATCCCGCTGATGAGGATCGCGACCACATATTCGTTTATTTTTATGCTGCGTGTACCGCCCGCTGCCTTCAGTGTATCAGACCATCGAGAATGTATGAAATTCCATGAAATTATCACATTGAGGACCCAAGTCAAAAGATATAAGTAGTGCATCTATAATTTGATCTGCCTAGACCTAACGCCCTCATAAAAGAATTGACATTTGTAATTTTACAGGTTGCACAAGCATATAGAAAATCAAAGAAAGGGAAACTCCAAAGAACCTTTGTTTCCGCGTCTGACGCAGCTGAAGACCGGGCAAGGGGTGTGAAGCGAGAAGGTGGCATCGTCAAAGATGGACCAGCACCAAAATCCTCTAAGATACAGTTTGTGAAATCAGGCGAGGTCACGGAAGATGTTAATGAAAACGATGAAAAGGAAACTAGGAATACAAATATTAATTTAAGGCAAGACTACTAATCTTTATTTTATATTGATCACTGAAATGCCGGTTCCGGTTTTCGCTAAGTAAAGATGTCTTTTTGTGCTCTTCGACGAAAAAATCGATAAACCAGTGAAAACTACATAATTTTGAGTGGACAGTGTAAAAAACTATAGACTAGAACCCAATTCGTGCGATTAAATAAAGTTCAGTGCATCACGATAAAAATCTTAGCATTAAAACGAGTGTAAAATCATTACGGAACATAACCTAAAAAGTCAAGCGCCATAAACAACGATTTATCTGACAAGACAGCCAACGTAACAGCAAGAGACTGGTGTTGTCACCACAAAAATAAATAAACGTCAGCGGCCCACGTCAGTGGCATATGTGCAAGACTGCCAACCTACAAGAAAAAATTACGTTCCGTTCTTCACAACATACGTTTAGAAACTGTCAAATAATATCATGGAAGACCAAATAAATGCATTATGGAATAAAATGAAAGATGAATTCCAAAAACAAACTGATTCCATTAACACAACAGTCCAAAACACAATTTCTTCAACAATAGAAGAAAAATTGTTGCCTTTGACACTGGAGACAGAGAAACTTAAAGCGGAAAATGAAAAATTAAAACAAAGAATACAAAATCTGGAAGTTGACTCTAGAAAAAATAATGTGATCCTTCACGGCGCGCAAGAAACAGAAAACAACAAGACGGAGCTTATGAGTTTAATTCTGGAAACTTTTAATAGCTTCAACAAGAAATATAATGGTGCGGAGTGGGACCGATGGGAGATCAGTCGAGCGGAAAGAATGGGGAAGAAGACCGAAGAGAAGATCAGGCCAATAAAAATCACTCTTACATTGGAATGGCGAAAACTAGAACTACTTAGAAACAAAAAATTTTACCCAGAAAATATTAAAGTAACAGAAGATTTTCCTAAAGAAATTCTCGAAGAAAGGAAAGCTCTCATTCCAAAACTGATAGAGGCAAGACAATCAGGAAAATATGCCATAATCAAATACAATAAGCTCATTGTAAAGGAAAACAACCATTCAAAGCAAGATAAAAGGAAAAGAGTTCCTTCTTCACCCCCTAGTACACCCCCAAACAGCTTTGGCCCAACCGAACCTCAAGAGCGAATCAAGCAGCCGGCTAAACAATCAAAAACTACCCCTTTCGATGTTAGGGCAAACAGAGAGATCTCACAAGAAGAAGCGCAGCCAAAAAACCTGTAAAGACACACATCGGAAACCGGATGAACACAACACACAAAAGAAAAACTATTAACCAGATGAAGAAAATCCACAATAAACCCCCAACCCGGCTGGTCCCCGTGGGGGTCAAGGACCAATCCCTTCCAGCTCCTATAAAAAATAGTTCTAACATTGAAACATTAAAAACAAATAGAACTGGAAAGTTCTACATAGCAACACTGAACTGCTTAACACTAAGAACACAAGAGAGACTTACCGAACTAGAGCTAGCACTTTCTCACATAAAATGGGATATATTAGGCTTAAGTGAAGTACGAAGATTAGGAGAAAGTATTGAAGACCACAAAGAATATATATTTTTCCACAAAGGTGAAACAAAAGGAAGCCACGGAGTTGGCTTTATGGTTAAAAAACATTTAGAAAGAAACATTGATGAATTCAAGGGTATATCAGAGAGAATAGCGGTTCTTAATATACATTTACCAGGATACAAGAATAAATGGTCTATAGTCCAAGTCTATGCTCCCACAGAACAACATGATGAACAGGGGAAGGACATTTTCTATCACCAGCTTTCAACAACCTTACAAGATACATGCAAAAACGTTATGGTGATAGGAGACTTCAATGGCAGGATAGGAATCCAAAGAACTGGGGAAGAAGCGATAGTAGGCAAATTCGGACACGGCATCAGGAGTAAAAATGGAGAAAGGATGATTACTATGGCCCAAGAAAACAATCTGTCATTCATGAATAGTTTCTTCAAAAAAAATCCAAAGAACAAGTGGACCTGGGTTTCGCCAGACGGATCATACAAGAATGAGATTGACTATATTGCAACTAATAATAGAAAAGTGTTCCAAGACATAAGCATTTTAAACCAGTTCAACTTTAATACCAATCATCGAATGGTGAGAGCAGCGATAAACAATAAGGAACCAAGAAAAAGTAGAAACAAATTCAATGCAGCAACTAAAGTCATGAGCAACAATATTAATGTATACAACCCAAAAAATAACACAGACGAATTATATAACACTCGGTTAAAGAAAATTTATGGATCATGCAAAAAACCTACAAAAAACAAAATAGAAAAAATTGGAACAGAGACCAGGCTATTAATTGAACAAAGAAAGGAGATATTAAAATTTGGAAAAGACAGAAAAAATCTTAAGAACATTGCAGAATTAAGTAAAAAAATTTGTAATTCCATTAAAAAGGACCGAATGAAGAGAAGGACAACTGTGCTAAACCACCATATTAAAAAGACTGGAGGAGTTAAAAAAGCCTTAAAAGAATTAAAAGAAACAAAACAATGGATACCAAATCTTAAAAATAAAACAGGAAAGCAAGAAAGGACAAGAAATAATATAATCAAAACCGCAACAGATTTCTATAAGAATCTCTATACAGCAGAAGACAGTACCCCGACCCCGAGTATAAATCTAGTAGATGACGAGACCGAGTCCATACCACCATTCCTTCAGTCAGAAGTTGAAAAAGCAGTTAACTCTCAAAAAACCGATAAGTCACCAGGACCAGACCAGATAACAAATGAGATGATCAAATTTTCTATAACTATTCCGGAAAACTTGAGAAAACTCACAGAGATATATAACACTGTTTTAAGTTCGGAACTTATACCATCTCAATGGACCAAGAGCGTCATTATACTACTACATAAAAAAGGAGACAGAAGCACGATTGAAAACTATAGGCCTATTAGCCTTATGTCCAACATCTATAAAGTGTTCTCTAAATTGATGCTAAAAAGAATAGAAAGTATACTGGATGAACAACAACCCATGGAACAAGCTGGCTTTAGAGCGGGATTCTCAACTGTCGATCATATGCATGTTATAAAGCAACTTATAGAAAAATGTCAAGAATACAGAAAGGCTTTGTACATTGCATTCGTAGACTATAGCAAAGCATTTGACTCGATCAACCATGGTTCGCTTTGGAAAGCTCTAATCCAGCAAGGAGTGCCAAAGAAATACATACGCTTAATTAAAAACATATATTCGAATAGCACAGCACAAATAAAATTAGAAACAGTTGGCGAAGAGTTCCCAATAGCTAGGGGGGTAAGACAAGGAGACCCATTGTCACCTAAACTATTCTCTGCCTTACTGGAGGACATATTTAGAGACCTTCAATGGGATACGCTTGGCATAAATATTAACGGCTGGATGCTAAACCACTTGAGGTTTGCGGACGATTTAGTCCTGGTAGCCGACAACGCTCAGACGCTACAACACATGCTACAACAGCTGACAGAGGCAGGCAGAGTAGTCGGTCTTACCATAAATAAATCAAAAACTAACATAATGACAAACAGAGAAGAAAAGACCATAGTAGTAGATAATGAAAATATAGAATATGTACAGAACTATACTTACCTAGGACAAATTATAGCATTCAAAGACCAGACGACTTTAGAAGTAGAGAGAAGAGTATCAAGTGCTTGGAAAAGATTCTGGTCGCTTAAGGAGATACTCAAGAGTAAGCACTTTCCAATGTCAGCCAAGAAAAAAGTTTTTAACTTGTGTATCCTCCCATGTATAACCTATGGTTGCCAAACTTGGGCACTGACTCAGAAACATCTCCAAAAGCTTAGAACCTGCCAGAGAGGTATAGAAAGAAGTATGATGAACATCACATTAAAAGATCGTAAAAGAGCCGAAGAAATAAGAACAAAAACAAAAGTAGAAGATGTAATTAAGAAAGTAAGAAAGTTAAAATGGCAATGGACAGGACATATGACACGAGATAGTAAGGAAAAGTGGACTAAAATAATTACAGATTGGCAACCACGAGACGGTCACAGAAAAAGAGGTAGACCAGTTAAAAGGTGGATGGACGACATCAAGCAGGTGGGGGGTGCCACCTGGACCAGGAAGGCCATTGATAGGGATGAATGGAAGCAGCTGGGAGAGGCCTATGTGTCGGAAGACACGCCGAATACTGATCCGATGTGTTAGTTTTAAGTTTTAAGTAGATATGTATTTTAGTTTCGGCAATAAAGGCTATAATAATAATAATAATAACTGAAATGCGTCACCTGGCGGAAGGGGCCAGGAATCGAACGCGGTACATCTTGATAAGCGGTCCAGTGTGTTAAGTTCTCCACCACTCACCAGGTTACGCATTTCAATTTTTCTTTGTGCTTTTATCTTTATATCAATGGTTCAACGTAAAAAAAATTTGGTGTACCCACATTTAAAATAATGAGGCATTACATGTTTCATAAATTAACTAATTTTTGTTATATAATACTGTTCAAGATTAAAGACAAATATTTAAACTTCTGAATGTCCCTGGCGGCAGCAAAAAAATAAAGAAGTGCTCTAAATCAATAGGGATTGAATTTTTTTTGTAGTGGTTTGAATTGCAAAATTTTTGATATCATTTGGCGACATAAGCGTCAGCATAGCAGATTTCCGATGACCTTGTAATGGAACTATGAAACTGTTCAACTTTGCCCTTGCATTTTCCCAGCTATTTCAAATGTAACATCTAATTTATTTACTTATGAATTGAGATTAATAGGCCAGTGGGCAAAGTAACCTTTGTTAAAGTTGGACAGTCATGAAAATTTGAATTTTATAGATAGACTTTGTATAAAAATACTTTCCAATGTAAATACCACACAATTACTTATTGTGAAGTGGTTTTTGTTGTATTTACTTGCATGTTTTACTATGCAGAGGAATACTGCATGAAGATATTGCAAGCCCTGAAATTCATTTTAGAAGTCCAAATTGTTTCAAACTTAGACAATTAAAAAAATATTATGCATACATTATTTTTATAGTTCAGTTTCACTACTCTAAGGTTGTCTGGAAGAGACCGCGTTTTAGCGATAAGACCGCCTGTTATGTACCGTTATTTACTAGGTCGATGCAGAGTCAGCCACCGGCTAAGCTTGCACCATAGATTGGAGCGGAGTTTTTTTTTTTTTTTTCGAAATTTTCTCTTCGTCACGACCTAGCGAAATTTAATTTGTGCATTTTAAAACAAAAATTTCTAAAATCGGTTGAGAACTCGCTGAGATCTGCGCATTGTTACAAAGTCCATTCGAGTCGATCCATGGGAGCTTCGCTCGCTTCGCTCGCTCCGCTCCAATAAAATGTATTGTTTTTTTCCTTTTTGTAAACTTATATTGGTGTGCAATAAAGTATTGTATTGTATTAAGTTTGTTCAAGTTTCTCTCACTTTCCAGCACACCCAGTGAAGATGTACGGAGGCCAGTGGGAGATCTCAATGAGTACCTGAAAGACCTGAGCAGTGTCCGGTGCCTCGACATCCGAGCGTTTGAGGAGAGCATGTTCTTCAGCAGTTTTGGACAGCTGGTGCTGCTGGTGCGGCCGTGGGCTGGCCGCTGGTGGAACATTCAGAGTAAGTGTGATCTTTGAATGTGCTGGGCATTTGTAGTTTACATGTACCGCATCAAATACAGTGTTGTTGGATAGTTTACTTTATGTTGTTTTAATTGAGAACTATGTATAAGCCTAACTTCTTAAGGATTATATTAAGCTCGTACATTGTGTTCGGTGTACTCCTCAGGTAAGATCTCCAGACCAGGAATACCAGGATCATCAATGAAGGAACACCAAGATAGTACAAATCTTCGTTTTAATTATATATAAGGACAATTACAATAGTAATGAAATAAAATGGTGTTGCCGCCACGGTTGTGCGGTGCAGTCTGAGGGCGGCGGCGATATGACGTATGTGTGACGTCACTGCTGAACCGGTACGATGACTTCTGTTATGTTGCGCCAACACATTGTATTAGGTGTTTCTTATCAATAATGGTCTCCTCTTGTGAAATGCCGGTTGATTCAGACATGTAAAAGTGCCTACATACAGAATTAAAAGAAAGTAACATAATATGTAATCCCAGGCAGCTGCCAAGCCTGCAACATCCCAGCCACTTCGACGTTCGAGAATGGGGCAGTATCCCTCTTTGTCAACGGAATGCTCATCGCGCGCGCCACGGGGGCTACTAAAGCGGACGCAAAAAGTGCCGCAGAGATCATTGCGTGGAACGTAAGTCTGTATTTTTATGGTAATGATACACAAACAGACAGGGCCATCTCTCTGTTGCTGGGCATTCTGGACACGTATCCAGGGCCCCCATCTCACGAGCGCCCCCAATCTCACGTGAACGACTTGTTTTTACTGTCCAATGGGGCCCCTAAATTATGGAATGCCTGGGGCCCCAGTGCTGCAAACGGCGAAGCTACCTGATAACAGAAACTAGAGATAGACATTGTAACCAAATAAAATAATAAACAAAATATAAGAAGGAATCTACCGTTCTATTATAGATGTCAATTACGGTGTCAAATTATTACAACATTGACCATATATGACAACTTTGCCCACAAATCGCAACCGCAATGACAACGGTGCCAGATGTCTGTAAGTCACAAAAGCCCAAGGTTCGCTTTGGGTCGCTGAGCCATTAAGTAATTGTCAGGATCGTCATCTGTTTTGTATGGGCGCGCGGCGCCATGCCAACCTGGCGCCATCTGTTTTCATAATATGTTTCGTCCTCGCATCACGCAGTAACGGCTAAAAGATTTAGTAAATTTTGATACAGGGATGATGATGGTTATAGAATACTTTTTATCCGTCTACAGTAAAGAAATAATACGCGGATGAAGTTGTGGGCACCTCCTAGTAGTATATGTCGGAGATGGTCATGAGTATGGAAGCTCAACGAAATCGGCGCGCCATTGGAAGGCGACAGTAGCGCCCCCTTGAACCAGTTTTGGCGCGCTAAGTCTTGGCGATTCACTCGGCGAACGCCCACCACACTTCACTTTGGGTCACCATTGAGTGCACTACTGCCTTGGAACTGTCCCGTTTCGTTATGCTATACCAAGTTGATTAAATTAAAGTCAGTGAATTATTATGACTCGGCAATCTAGGGTTCATTTAATAAAGACTATTCTGTTCGAGACTTCGATTAGCTAGCTTACAGACCTCTGTGCCAGGAACAGTTATTTTATGTGTCGTTGTTTAAGGAATAAATAAATAAAATAAATGTTAAGGGACAATCATACACAAATCGACCTAGTCCCAAACTAAGCAAAGCTTGTACTATGGGTACTAGACGACGATATACATAATATATAAATACATATATATATAGATAACATCCATGACCCAAGAACAAATATTTTGCACAAATATTAACCCCGGCCGGGATTCGAACCCGGGACCGCCGACTCAGTAGGCAGGTGTCTACAAACCGAGTCAAACGCGTCGTCAAATAAATAAATCAAGTTGATTGTGTCTTACGTGTTTCATCTCGCTCACAACTACCTCCTTGTCCACAACTATGTCGAATAGCTCATCTAATGTGCCACACACCGCACCGGCCATCCCACCCATCCCCGACATATATTTGTATTCTTCCAGAGATTACGCGAGGAGGTGATATCGATAGTGGTGAAGGAACAGTTCATAGCGCACGACGGGTCCAGCATCAGCGTGGACGAGGTGTCCGGCAAGCGGCGGAGGGACGACGAGTTCGGCACTCCCGTCGAGAACAGCGTCGCCACCAAGTGAGTGCAGCGGGTTTTTAGACTTACTTTTAGGGTTACCCTTTTTTTTTACTTATTTTTAGGGTTACCTTTTTATTTATTTTTTAACTTATTTTTAGGGCTACCTTTTTATTTATTTTTTTACTTATTTTTAGGGTTACCTTTTTATGTATTTTTTAAATTATTTTTAGGGCTACCTTTTTATTTATTTTTCTAACTTATTTTTAGGGTTTACTTTTTATTTATTTTTTAACTTATTTTTAGGGCTATCTTTTTATTTATTTTTTAACTTATTTTTAGGGCTACCTTTTTATTTATTTTTTTACATATTTTTAGGGTTACAAATACAAATACTCTTTATTGCACACCTCCAACATCAAGGAATATACAACACAACATGAGATACATTAAAATAACAGGCAGAGGTAAACAACAGGCGGTCTTATCGCCTACCTTTACCTTTTTACCTTACCTTTACCTTTGGTTACCTTTTTATTTATTTTTTAACTTATTTTTAGGGCTACCTTTTTATTTATTTTTTATCTTATTTTTAGGGTTACCTTTTTATTTATTTTTTTAACTTATTTTTAGGGTTACCTTTTTATTTATTTTTTAATTTATTTTTAGGGTTACCATTTTTATACTTATTTTTAAGGTTACCCTTTTAAGGGCCCATAGGGTAAAGGGACCCTAAAAAAATTTTTAATGAATGAAATGAATTGTGACCAGGATGATGAAGCTGATGGGGTGGCGCGGCGGCGGGCTGGGCGCGGCCGCGCAGGGCATCGAGGAGCCCATCAAGCCGCATCTGCAGATGGTGAGTTAAACCATTCACTAGTTATTTATAAAAAGGATTGAAAGGAAATGAAATAATTTATTCAGTAAGTAGGCCTCAAGGGCACTTTTACAAGTCAGATTGTGAATCTACCGGCATTTCGCAAGAGGAGACCGCTGTTGAGAAGAAAGCCGAAAGAAACTCAACAGTAAGACATTTTTTGAAAAGAAGTGATAAGGTACGTAAGTTTTTTTTAATGTGCGATAGACAAACATTTGACCTCGAACGTGAAGTGTGGTAGCACGGGGATAATGATACGACGGAGCTCGGTGTTAGAATGAACATTTTATTAGGAAAATCAGGTTCTTATATACTAATCAACATATGATAATTTCCTTAGTCTACACGTGTTGTAGCAGCAAATGGCCTTGTTGGTCAAGGTTCTATTTGTTCCCTTGAACCGACACGTGTTTATCTATTATGATTCATGTCAGCTGTGGGCTATACCGCATCTCTCCCCTTATTTTTGAGACAAAAATAGTAAAATTTTTAAACTGTTTTTGGCTTAATCTACTTATGTCTATTGTATACAAAATTAATATGGAGTTGTTTACTTTTTAGATGAGAATACAAACAGTGAAGTTTCTTTTGAAGTCGGTTAAAATAAGCTTCATACTAAATGGTTTACAAAGTGGTTCTTATCTTAGTGGTATTGTAATGTTTACATTCCCTGTGCCCTATATGGGTATGGCTGATATTGTTACACTCGTACTTGCAATACATATCATGTTTCTTAGTGGCTACTTGTGATGTGGTAGTGGTTATTATTTTATTTATACATAGAAAGGTTTAGTTCTATTTTTATGCACTATGTGCTCTTTACCTAAAACTAATATTTTTACGTTAGTACCTAGGTCTAAAATTACAGTATATGGTCCCTTATACACTGGGTCCATCTTATTTCTATCTTCCTTTCGGACTAATATTAAATCTCCTATATTATAGTTACAATAACTGATTAAAACTAAGTATAGTAAAAAAAATTATATCTATTTCTCTATGTATAATTTTAATTCGTATCCCGTAAACTATCTTAATCTAAATACATAAAATACATAAATAATAGAATCTTATTACCTAATATTTATTTTGGTAACTTAGCTTAAATTTAATTGTATAACTTCTTATCATTATTTTACGAATATAAAACATTAAGTTTAATTCTAAATATCCAATTTTCTTTATTTTTTTATTTTACGTTATCTTTATAACTACTAACTTTTTAACACTTTTAATTTAATACAATCGGGGTTCTTGTTGCAGTTTTTGCAAATTGTACCGTATTCTCTCGCGAGCAAAGCTCGTTTCGTACGCGATAGAGACACACAGTGTCGCCAATGCGGCAGGTATATGATTTCACTCTTATTTGCATGCGCTTATGATACATTTGTATCACTGATTGGGGAAGCTAAGGTTACACAGCGCGTGGTCGGCCGACCGTATTTACATATACACCTATTTATGTGTACAGGAATTCCATACAGGTAACAAGGATTTGAAGTGCGCGCGCGCATATAATATTAATATGTAATATATGCATTACATATGTTCAGGCGGTTCTTTTAACACTCCATGTCTTTCATAGACATTCCAGGTGTCCAAGGATCTTCACGATTGATGCTCGATCGAATCATGACCAGATTTCAAGGATTCCGCGCCTGCCTTGTATCCTGGTGTACCTTGCAATTACATGCCTACTTGCGACGTTACTCAGTGGTAACGTACTCACAAGTGACATTATTTCCCTTTACTTTGAAATCATATAACTGTGGTGTCATTTTATTTTGTCTTTCAGTATTGACACGTGAAATAAAACGTTATTACGTTTATTTTCTCTTGTAATGCCTTAAGTGGCTTTTATGCCTTAAAACTTCATCATATAAGAATTTCAATAGCTCTTAGGTGATCAGGCTAATCGCTCATCGAAATACTTGTCTATTTAATTTGGGTTTTCCCCCGTTACGTAATATAATTGTTATTTATTAAAACACGTTTTTCTTCATTAATTATCAGTTAATGTTATTGAAAGTAATTAATAATATAGTTCTCGAGTAAAATGTTAACACAGTATAAGTTTTTTAAATTTAGTAACACTCATTTTTAATTTTTGCATTATTTTTGTGAAATGCGTCAATTAGGGTTTTTAAATACTTTGCATGTCTTCGTCTTTGAGTTTTTTTTTTATTCTTCCTCTCTTTTGCAACATTTATAAGGTACGTAATTAAGTGTGCACTTTGGCTTCACTTTACTGGTTCGGAATACAACACTTTTTAGTGGTTTGCCGACCTTGTACATTTTTTTGTACATATTACAGTTTAGGGTATACTTTGTATCCCTGCAGGGTATCCCTGCCTGTCTTGTACCTTGTTATGCATGCCTATCAGCTGAGCGGCGCCTCTCGGGTCACCGCTGATGACGACAGGTGTATCGTCATCAGAAAAAAATAAACTCATTCTCAAAACCCTTTAAAGTACATAAGAGTGTGTTATAATTTTAATGCAATTAAAAAAAAAACAAGACATTAAAAAAAAATTACGTCCATAATTTAAAGTTCATTAAGTCTTTGTACTGCGCGAATATTGTGTTTGTGTCGAGCAACTTGACACGTTATTACAGCTGAGCCTTCCATTCCTTATCTCGAGGCAGGTTGGTCATTGTGTTTACACATCAACTGACCTACTTATTATATTCTATTTATATCCTACATAATTAATCCTATAAAAATATAATGATAATAATAGTAACGTTATTCTACATTAAAGTTGTACCTCCAGTCATGTTGTGATGCTGGTGCTGATGCTGCTGGTCGCTCTGCTCCGGCCTGCTGCGCATCGTTGCCGCTGCCTCTGGCTAGCCGCTCAAATGTCCCGCTGACGTCACGTGATCGTGACTCTGCCGTTGAAGCTGACTTAGCGTCGTCAGAGGGCCCGTTTTAGTCGGGGATGCCGTCCTCTGCATAGGTCTTCTTTTGCTTCCAAATTTTACTTTTTCGGGTGGCACTTGTGCTGGTTCCGGCTGGCAGGCTGGCTGGTATGCTGAGACGAGCTGGGTCGGGCGGCCTCTATGCTGCGCTCGCAGCTGGGTCGGGCGGCCTTATGCTGTGCCCGCAGCTGGGGCTGCCTCGAAGCGTTGGGTTGCCTCGAGCAGCCCCACTGGCAGGGTCGCCATGAAGTGTGGTAGCACGGGGATAATGATACGACGGAGCTCGGTGTTAGAATGAACATTTTATTAGGAAAATCAGGTTCTTATATACTAATCAACATATGATAATTTCCTTAGTCTACACGTGTTGTAGCAGCAAATGGCCTTGTTGGTCAAGGTTCTATTTGTTCCCTTGAACCGACACGTGTTTATCTATTATGATTCATGTCAGCTGTGGGCTATACCGCAAACGTACCTTATGTTAAGTAACGATGAGGCATAAGATGAAGCATGCTTGTCTAGAAATTTCCTGCCTCGCACGACTGCACTGTGGAATGAATTGTCGCTTGCGGTATTTCCGGACCGATACGACCTTCAAACCTTCAAGAAAAGAGCGTATTCCCACCTGAAAGGCCGCAACGCAATTGTGACTCCTCTGGTGTTGCAGGTGTCTATGGGCGACGGTAATCGCTTTCCATCAGGCGATTCGTTTGCTCGTTTGCCTCCTATGACAGAAAAGAAGATGCCTATTCACTCTCGACTTGAAGAGATCTAAGTTATACATTTCAGGGAAGAGGTGCGCAGGAAGAGTTCCACTTCTTTGCTGTCCTGATAAGAAAAGTAGACGCCAAGCGTTTTGTACGAATCAATAGAATATTAACAACATAAGGGTGGAAGAATGAAGTCAAAGTCAAAGTGTTTTATTTGTTAAACATAGGTGAAAGTGTTTATAGGTGTGTGTTTGGTAAATGACGTATGGATAGTGAAAGAGATAGTATGAAGGTGAAAGGAACCTCGTATTTAGTAGTCTGGCTTTACTACCTTAACACCTCACTTCTCATAAATAATGACAGAGAGGTAAATTAAGAAAGAAAAATTGAATGCGATCTAATACAATCTAAGCAGGATTTGAACCTGCGACCTCTACGTTTCCGGCGTATTGCTTTCCCAACTGAGCTATTAGATCGCTACGTCAATCACACCAAATCTTTCATTCCATAATTCTTTACGCTACTGGAGCGCGCTCTACTTCATATGTGCTTGAAATGCTTAAGCGCATTAGCCATACCCTAGGATGTGCGCTTTACACGCACGATCCCCTGTCCCCATTGCTTTACAGCAAGTGTGAAGACTGCGAGAGAGATGGCGGTGTTCTAAATATTTTTATAGAATCTTTATATCGATTCTATTTAAAAAAATGTGGTATTTCCACATAAAAAAATAGAATCGATAAAAAGATTCTATAAAAATACCTCACTTAACTTGGGACCCTTCAAACGAAGCGTGAAGAAGCATCTCTCGGGCCAGCATGGCAGTGTCAACTGATATGACACCGTTGGTTTCTCGTCAGTTGCCATTGCGACTTGGGCGCCCCTTTTTGCTTACCATCAGGCGAAGTGGAGCCACTATGTTGTGCCGCTATATAAAAAAAAGTCTCATCTTAGTATTCTGTCTAGGTAAACCGCCAAGGCCTAGGCAGCTCCTGTTCAGACGTGCAGAGCTTACGGCGCGCGGCGCAGGGGCTGATGCGGCGCTACATCGCCGCGGACACCCTGGACGTGGACCTGGTGTTCAGCCGGGACTTCTCCAAGGAGGAGCGCGCCGCCCTGCACCAGCTGGCGCAGAAGGCGGGGCTGGCGAGCCGGAGCTATGGCGCTGGGGACGAGAGGTACTGCTGTCCACAGCTGCAGACACCTGGACGTGGACCTGGTGTTCAGCCGGGACTTCTCCAAGGAGGAGCGCGCCGCCCTGCACCAGCTGGCGCAGAAGGCGGGGCTGGCGAGCCGGAGCTATGGCGCTGGGGACGAGAGGTACTGCTGTCCACAGCTGCAGACACCTGGACGTGGACCTGGTGTTCAGCCGGGACTTCTCCAAGGAGGAGCGCGCCGCCCTGCACCAGCTGGCGCAGAAGGCGGGGCTGGCGAGCCGGAGCTATGGCGCTGGGGACGAGAGGTACTGCTGTCCACAGCTGCAGACACCTGGACGTGGACCTGGTGTTCAGCCGGGACTTCTCCAAGGAGGAGCGCGCCGCCCTGCACCAGCTGGCGCAGAAGGCGGGGCTGGCGAGCCGGAGCTATGGCGCTGGGGACGAGAGGTACTGCTGTCCACAGCTGCAGACACCTGGACGTGGACCTGGTGTTCAGCCGGGACTTCTCCAAGGAGGAGCGCGCCGCCCTGCACCAGCTGGCGCAGAAGGCGGGGCTGGCGAGCCGGAGCTATGGCGCTGGGGACGAGAGGTACTGCTGTCCACAGCTGCAGACACCTGGACGTGGACCTGGTGTTCAGCCGGGACTTCTCCAAGGAGGAGCGCGCCGCCCTGCACCAGCTGGCGCAGAAGGCGGGGCTGGCGAGCCGGAGCTATGGCGCTGGGGACGAGAGGTACTGCTGTCCACAGCTGCAGACACCTGGACGTGGACCTGGTGTTCAGCCGGGACTTCTCCAAGGAGGAGCGCGCCGCCCTGCACCAGCTGGCGCAGAAGGCGGGGCTGGCGAGCCGGAGCTATGGCGCTGGGGACGAGAGGTACTGCTGTCCACAGCTGCAGACACCTGGACGTGGACCTGGTGTTCAGCCGGGACTTCTCCAAGGAGGAGCGCGCCGCCCTGCACCAGCTGGCGCAGAAGGCGGGGCTGGCGAGCCGGAGCTATGGCGCTGGGGACGAGAGGTACTGCTGTCCACAGCTGCAGACACCTGGACGTGGACCTGGTGTTCAGCCGGGACTTCTCCAAGGAGGAGCGCGCCGCCCTGCACCAGCTGGCGCAGAAGGCGGGGCTGGCGAGCCGGAGCTATGGCGCTGGGGACGAGAGGTACTGCTGTCCACAGCTGCAGACACCTGGACGTGGACCTGGTGTTCAGCCGGGACTTCTCCAAGGAGGAGCGCGCCGCCCTGCACCAGCTGGCGCAGAAGGCGGGGCTGGCGAGCCGGAGCTATGGCGCTGGGGACGAGAGGTACTGCTGTCCACAGCTGCAGACACCTGGACGTGGACCTGGTGTTCAGCCGGGACTTCTCCAAGGAGGAGCGCGCCGCCCTGCACCAGCTGGCGCAGAAGGCGGGGCTGGCGAGCCGGAGCTATGGCGCTGGGGACGAGAGGTACTGCTGTCCACAGCTGCAGACACCTGGACGTGGACCTGGTGTTCAGCCGGGACTTCTCCAAGGAGGAGCGCGCCGCCCTGCACCAGCTGGCGCAGAAGGCGGGGCTGGCGAGCCGGAGCTATGGCGCTGGGGACGAGAGGTACTGCTGTCCACAGCTGCAGACACCTGGACGTGGACCTGGTGTTCAGCCGGGACTTCTCCAAGGAGGAGCGCGCCGCCCTGCACCAGCTGGCGCAGAAGGCGGGGCTGGCGAGCCGGAGCTATGGCGCTGGGGACGAGAGGTACTGCTGTCCACAGCTGCAGACACCTGGACGTGGACCTGGTGTTCAGCCGGGACTTCTCCAAGGAGGAGCGCGCCGCCCTGCACCAGCTGGCGCAGAAGGCGGGGCTGGCGAGCCGGAGCTATGGCGCTGGGGACGAGAGGTACTGCTGTCCACAGCTGCAGACACCTGGACGTGGACCTGGTGTTCAGGGACTTCTCCAAGGAGCCAGAAATTCTTCGTTTCAAGATACGTACTCCGCACATGAATACATGGGTGAATCAACTTTTTAGGGTTCCGTAGCCGTAGGGTTAAAACGGGACCCTATTACTAAGCATCCGCTGTCCGTCCGTATGTGACCAGGCTGTTGACTAGACACACTAGACTACAATCTAGACAGTTGAAATTTTCACAGGTGATGTGTTTCTGTTGCAGCTTTAACAACAAAAAACAGAAAACAAAAATAGTTAGAAATTATTATAAGTGGAACCCTCGGTGCGCGAGTCCGTTCCGCACTTGGCCGATTTTTCTGGTTATACTGACGACGCTATTGGCGCAGTGGTTAAGCAACTGCCTACTGAGCCGACGGTCCTGGGTTCGAATCCCGGCAAGGGCAAATATGTGTGTGATGAACTCGAATTTTTGTGCCTGGGTCATGATCCTAATAAATACTGCGTTTAACCTTTCGAGCGCCAAGCGGCTAAGCAATTCACCGTGCCGCTGACGCCAAACCAAAAAAAAAGTGCTCCAAAATCAACAGAGATTGAAAAACACCGGTAGTGGTTTGAATTAGCATGTTTTTGACCATTGAAATGTTTGACGTCAATAGGCGTCGTTGGCGTCAGTGGCACGAATTCCCGATAACGTGATTTGCCGTCTTTGGCGGTCAAAGGGTTAGGATATATTTATGAATAGTATGGATTGCCCCGTCTTTTCAGGTTCCTAGTGGTGAAGAAGAAGTTGGACCCCTTCTCGCTCACTCGCGCGGTGGTAGACAAGGGCGGCAACACTCCTAAATACCAGGTGTTTATCCCGTGCGGGGCCAGCCGGCAGGCGAGCGGCCGGCGCAATGGAAGATAATAAAGGCAAAAAAACAATAGGTTAAATAATTCAAAATCATTGAGACGCCTTAGATTATTGTATTGAAGCTCCTTATCCATTCAAAACTGCTGATTGTTTTAGACATTTTTCTCTATGATCAAATATGTTTCTTAACATATTATCAATATGTTTCTTAACTTATAACAGGGCCATTGCGATTTATTATTATATATTTTATCCCTACAGTTTGAATTTTTCATTAATAATTTTTGTTTCAAAATCTACTCCAAGTTGACAAAATTCACTGAGAAAATTGTTTTTTTAACTTATTTTCGACTGCACGAAATGAACGCATTAAATAGCTATATATTCTAGAACTCAGGGAAAAGTATGGTTGAAATTATCAATATATTTGTCATAATACGAAAACAAAAATTATAAAAGGAATAAGGCTTCTTAAGGTTATATAAAGAAGAGCAAAATAAAGAGTCCGCAATATCGATGTTGTCGGTTCAGAAAACGAATAAGTAAACATAATTCATAGTTTGAACTATAGAAAAGTGTATAAGGTACCGTAATAGGTAGGGTCGGGTTGCCAACAGTGGCTCGGTCGGGTACACTGACTCGCGGCTATATTTCCTAGATAGAGCAACAATATCTATCTGTCTCCTTCATTAGCCGAGAGCGTTCGACACCCAAACACGTACAAACCATTTATTCGCCCGCTCCCGCGCAGTTTACATGTGTAGGAAAGTGTTTCGTGTGGCCGAGGGTGCAAAATTACATTTTAAGGTAAGTTACACTTGTTTTTATGTAGAGAAATTTGAGCATTAAGACAAGTATTGTTGTTTTGATGCAAAGTGACGTTATTATGCTAGGCAATGACATAGATTCGCATGTCCTTCGGCAAGCCACGTGATAGTTATGCGCCGGTGAATTCAAAATGGCTGCGGCGTGGTCAGTGGCTCAAATTTAAGAAGTACACAGTGACTCGTGAGTCACTATGTACTTTCTTGAGCCACTGTGTACTTTATTATTATTTCTATTGGATAATGTTATGTTATGCTACTGTTCAATGCCAACTAATTAATAAAATAAAAAAAACATAAAAACAAAACTGTATTTTTTTTTATAATAATAAACCTATATGCATGAAACACTTTTGCACTCGAGTGTAACCTATCCTAGTGTAGAACCTACTTTTTTTTTGGTTATTTTTCTGGATTTTTTATCCTTTTAATGTATCTTGATAACTGTTATGTTATTTTCTTGGAATAAGAACAAAAATTAAACTCGTTTATAATTTTTAGATCTCTAACGACAAAGAAACAAAGTCAGAAAAGAGGTTGATCTCAAATATCCTAAGAGATTTGATTTTATAATTTTTATGTGTCTGATATTGATAGATATGAGGCTTAGAGTATATTTCTACTCAAACAAATAAATGAAACTGAATGTAAATTATAGTTTTAGTTAAATATTATATACTTGAGCCACTGTATACTGTTAGAGTCTCTGTGTACTACAGGGGCGAGTCACTATAGCCCAGTACCCGTACACAGTGGCTCATTTCCCATTTTTTTATAAACATTGTCTGACTGCTTTATTGTTGCCTTGATTGAAAAACTGATAATTCTGGGAAAAAGTTTAATAACCAAAGCACGTTGAGTGTGAATTTCAGCCCGCTACCACGACTTTTTCTTCACAATTTTAGCAGTCGAAAAAATCCGAGCCACTGTTGGCGACCCGACCCTATTCATTTCATTTTGTAAATTCACTACCGATTATTATAAGTAGAGTATTTATGAGTGATCTAGGATATTGATTGAATATAGATGTATTTTATGATTCCGTCTTTGATTTAGCTCCAAAAATAGCTCTGGACCCACTTTTATAACTTTGCCCATGCTTTCCAACTTTGCCCAGGGAAATTTTATCACTTTATCTCAATGTCCACTATAACATGGACCATGCTAAATTGTCTTGAATTATGTTTGAAATTCAAGTCTCTAAGTACCTACTACAGTAACCGGAAAAGCAATTAACTCACTCTATTTTAATTTGATGCGCTCGAGTATGCCCGATGATCGTTTTTAGGGTTCCGTAAAAACTGAAACTTTATAGGATCACTTTGTTGTCCGTCGGTCCGTCTGTCAACACCTTATCTCTGGAAAACGCGTGGAGACAACATACTGGACTCATATTTGCTGGTACTTCACAATGCAAAGTAAGGGTTGCAAAGCATTAAAGAAAAGGTTGTGTTCGAATAATAAACATTTTAAACACGTATTGTTTTATTAAAACATTAACAGATAGGTACATAATCTTAGATACAGTTTTGCTAATAAGTATACAGTTACCACACAAATATAGTCACCAAGAAATCTTTCAACTTTGCTACGGCTTAATTTTGCCCAGGTTAAATACTGTATTTTTATGATAACGAAAAAGTTTACTAAATGAAAACATTGCTATAACCGTGGCACAGCTAAAATGATTACCTTGATTTTTGTCCGTTGTGTAAAAGTATTTTTCCAGGGCAAAGTTGTCATTTAATTTTATCACACAATAAAGTATAGACGAATTTTATATAAATTTCGTTTGTAATTTATGATGTTATTTCATAATACATATTGCACATAGAACTTATTTTTCTCTACTAATCTTTTCTGAACCAATTTACACATAGCGATCACTTTCTATTAGCGAACTTATTTTAACTTTTCGTGTTTGCTAAAGAGAGTGAACCTGGTTTTTGGCATTCCAATAACCGGTATATCGGCCTTTCATACAAAAAAAATTTGTATCGCATACACAGCTTGTTCATGTGTGAAAACCCAAGTAAATTTTTACCTAAAATGGTGGTTGAAGTTCGATTTTTTACCCTTGAATGTATATGAAAAAAAAAAAAACAAGAATTGAAGATTCACTAAGAATACCAAAGCACAGTTTAACATAAATTATGTTACATACATCCACTGTATAAATATTAGGAATTACCGTCTAGTCGTCATCAGATATACGGGCGGCCAACGGCAGACGGTGGCAGGAAGTCGATATTGATGGAGCAAAGAAAAAGTTACGATCCAATTATAGTCTGATTACTTTAACCATGAAGCCATAAAAATTTTATACATAAAAAATAAGTGCTTTGTTCTTCTTAATATAGCGGATAGTCACATTCATTACAGATAAACATCTCTTAGTTGGTCGCGCACGTGTTAGTGTAAATTGGGTTCTGATTATTTCAGGATAACTTTGTCAGACTATAGTTGGCTATATTTCTGTACCAGTAACATTATGAATATGTCCAAATCATCGCTCTATGTTCGAGTGAAGGGGGTAACAACTTTAAGGGGTAACATTGCCCACACATTTAAGTCTGCTTTGTTCAATTGGAAAAAATTAAAAATAGCACTTTATGCCTCTACCATCGTACTTAGTTAATATTTGGACAACTTAGTTAAGTACAATAGCAAAAAATATTATTTATTTGTAGTAAGAATTAACTTTTAAAATTGGAGGTTTCTGAGGCAGAAAATACTGTGATGATCTACTGTGATACTACAAACCCATGAATATGTACACAATGCCATACAATAATCGTAAAACTGTACATAAGCCGCACGCCCCTGTATATCTGACGATTAACACAATAATAAATACACGAATTTATACATTCTTACAAGTATTTTAATTTAACTTAAACTATAATTCGTTTAAACTGGACATTATAAAAGAGTTACAGTAATAATAGCTCATTTCCATTCCAATATACCAGTTTTTACAATTTTTTTTTTATAATTTGAATAAGTTACTGAAGTAAAATTATCAATATAGAAGTTAAACTTATCTTATGCTAATGATCCTAGACAATATCACTGCAGTTAAGCAAAACGAAGACTCTGTGACAGTTTAATTGATTTACAAACATGTGAAAACGACTTCTGTAAAATGCCCACTTGAAATTGTGGATTAGACCTAGTTACATTAAATATTGAAGTGGTCAGTTTTGGTCTGAAGCAAACGCATAAACTACAGTGTACAGTGTACAGCTAGCGACTAATTGTTAAGCCACAATCGTAACCGGTTAAGAAAAAATAAATACTATTTATTATTGTTTCGTAACAATATTATTTAGACGTTGTCTTTGCGAGAAAGCATAGATAAAATTATTAAAATTTACTAGCTGTAGTTGATGATTCATTTGAATTCGTGGATTGTTAAAAACTAAGAAATACACAAATCAATCGTGTTAAATATCTAGTTAAGAGTCCGTAACTAGATATTTAACACAAGACATAGGGAATAATGTTTTGTCATCGTATTGTGTCGAAAAAGTTCGTATTTTTTTGTACCCTGTATAACAATAATAAATTAAACAAATAAATAAATAAAAATAGCTTGCTTTCTCAATTAACTTCAGTGAAATAGTTGAGATTATAATAATGTCACCCCCGGCAATTGCGTCTATAGAGAAAAATACGAGCTTTTCTGATATTAAAGAAACGCAAAATGTAATAACCGCCACCGCTGTTTTTTATATGAACACTGCCAAATTAAGCAGTAAGGGTATGGGTAGTCTTAAAACGTTGCGCTTCTGTATCATCAAGACGCATTTGCCTCTATAGACGCAATTACCTCAGGTAACCTTACGAGCTTTCCCGAAAATACGACGGCAAAACCTTATTTACTATATCTGTAACTGAGTATTGGAACTAACGTTGCTCGCACAAACCCTGAGCGTAGATACAATATCGTAGCAGCCTTGAGCTCACTACGCGATCGCTCAGTGCCTGTGTTGGGCGGTTATCATACTGGCGCCAGTCATGCTGGAGCTACCATGCTTCACTAGCGGGCATCGGATAATCGGATGCCTTATACCTAAACTTTGGAGGCGGCTTTGTTGTTCAGTTGTAGGTATATGCGGCTTTGTTTGAGGTATGACTGAGATAGCAATAGGATTTTGACAACTTAAGGTAAATATCCACCCGAATTTCCGATCCCTGTTCACTATACTATCCGCAAAACCAAGTGGCGAGTCAGGCAATAAACGCTACAATGCACTCACGGCCCGCTCCATAAGGTATGCATTGTAGCGTTTATTGCCTGACTCGCCAATTGGTTTTGCGGATAGTATAATGATTAAAGCTCCCTTGAAATTAAAAACTTGTGTGTTATCGCTACTCGAACAAAATGTAAGTTGCACTGTCAAAGAGTTGGCTGGCATGAAAATGCATCGAAAATTGGCAGTCAAAAGGTTTAAATACTAATATTCGGTTCGTTCTTGGTTAAATTCCTGGTTGCATTGCAATACCAAATTGCTAGTCTGGCTAAAGGAATTAGAACGAAATGATAGTCAATTTGATGCAACATAGTGCGTGAGCTGGCAGGATGTGATTCGACTCATACCCGTCTCGCTCGCACTTAAGCTATCCATATAAGAACCTCTCAGTTTCCACCCAAATTTGGATCCCCATCTAAGAGATCACGGACTGTGCTTTTGTAGATCTCATGTGTTATTTGGTCATTTAATCTCGGAATAAACTTTATAATGATTGAGTCAGTACAACCAGCTTTAAAATTATATGTATGGATTAGCCCGTTCAAAAAAATATTTAGTCAGTAACAAAACTGACTGACAATTTTAGTATGCAATTTAACATAATGTCAGTAGAAAAATTATCAGCCTTGACGCTGACCGTACATTAATATTTTGACAGGACTAATAAATAGTGTATATATTTTTGTTCACAAAAGAATATTAAAATATTATTGCGCATATTTTTGAACGAACTAATCGTTTATTTATTTTTTACTGTACCTAGTAAAAGTATACCTGAGCGACAGTAAGGTAAAGTAGCAGAGCTGGCAACACAAATCTACATGACAGGTGGATTACTTTAATTACAGCTTACTCTACATAGTGTACATTATTAGTTTATAATGTCCTGTTTAGAGAATTCTGCTCATATCTCCTATATTGTGCTCAAACGTGATTCTAATCAAGACGCGCTGGATGAACATCGCATTGTTTATAATTAAACTACTTACATTCGTGCAGTAAAACATGACGAATATCCTCAATGTGTTCATTTAAAACAGTTTGCTTATTAATGTTATTAAAAATATCGTGGGACATCTTTAATAATTATAAAAACAGTTTAAACAGTTGGTCGCGAGTCGCGTAGCAGCACGGATAGCTACCCCTGATGAAGGGCTCCAAATGAGTTCGAAACATGTCGGACCGTTCCTGACAATTTTTAAGTGAGTTTAAAGCGTTTTTATAATTATTAGTTTGCTTATTTTTTATTTAAAACGCAACCAATACTTAAACCAGCTGCGATTAAACTTTCAACGTTGCCCATTTGCGCTAACTTTATCTAAGGCAAAGTTACACAAAGAAAAAAAGGATTTCATTACAGTTATTTGTTTTTTTTTTATACTGATCTGATACTTGGGGTTTAAAAATGGAGCATCCGTGATTCGATTGTTTTACCTTTTGTTGCACATTTTACGTATAAACTTTGGAGTGCAATAAGTGTAAGACCAAGTTAGTTCACAATTATAAATCACGTTTGAGCTAGAGATTCGAGCAATGTCCATTGTATCATAAATATATCTATCTGTACATTTATCTAACATTGCCTACTCTTACATAATAGTAAAAAAGTGTCATTTTAAAGACAAGCTCACAGTAAAATACACTTCAGTTATTCGAATAAAGAACGAAATGAGCGGAATCTAGGTAAAACTTGATTGTGAATTTCGAAAACAGGACTGGAAACAATTTAGCACTAGTAGATAATATTGGTCAAATATATCCCTAATCCGTATGTATGTAATGATGTCTGAATGGTCATAAAGACACCTTATCTTGTAAACTCGACCCCACAATGCTCGTGAAATCTCACTAAGAAGAATTGAATCAAGTAACAAAAAACTAATTTGAAATTTGTCATAAGTAGTGCGAATATGTATGTGTAAATATTCACTAAATTATAACGTACACATTGAAATTGATATAACTTAAATAATTTCGAACTATAGTCAAATTTGCCCTGCAAATATTGTTACACGCGATCAATGAACTTAATAGTTATTTAACGTCGTATACACTAGATACTCGAATAAAATTGTTTTTGAGTTTTATTTTAAAGCTATAAAGACCCACTGGTTTTATTCAACAAGGTGGGAGGGAGACTGATTTCAATTATACTCAGCAGTACGTAAGAAACTCATTAACTATATAATATTATAAAAGAGGATAAAAAAATGTTTTTACTATAAAAAACTGACACTAGGGTGATTTAACTTTTTGACCGACACGTTTGACTGTCTCCGACGGTACTCAAAATGTCTCTGGTGTCAAGAAATCGGGCTACTAAGATACATGTATTGTTTATTTGGTTTAACATTGACATTAAACGTTTTCATGAACGACATAAATTTATAGAGAAGCCATTTAAACGAGACATTTTACATCGAGGTTAAAGTTTCGGATAGATTTGTGTCGCCCAATAAGATTATTCGCTCAGTATCCAGTTGTATGCCAGGCCAGGTAAAAACGGGTTTTCGTCTATACAAACCAAAACAGTTGTACAATGCGCTGCCTGAACATATGGTATATTGCCAGAAAGCACGGAATTTATAGTGTTACTAGTAAGAAAGGTATTAGAGCCGTTTTCAAAAAACATTATGATAAGTACATGTTTTAGATACAGGCTTAATAAAAACAAAACTACGGTCGTCCTTTATGTAACGAAAGCAAGTTAATCATACAAAAGATATGGGTAACTTTCGTTAAGTGCACAAATTAATCAAAAAGGTTTGGTTTTCATTATAGCCAATATAGCCTTTAACTAAGTACATGCTTTTTGAAAACTACTCATTTATTAGTGACGGAACAAATAGGTACTAATATATGAAAAATAAGTGACACGGGACGCAAACGTCGTATCATTTTCATAATTTACTATAGGTGCATATCTTTATATGTATAGTAACGCTTTTAATTCCATATTCCCTGGTTTAATTATGTTTGACCCTGTATAGTCTATTGTTGTATATGGAGATAAAACACATGGTTAAAGTGCATAGTTTGCAGCGAACACAAAACATCGCATATTTTGTTAGTTTTCTTCATTATCTTGAAACGACATAATAAAAACTCGACAACAAGTCGAGCTTTAAGGACTATTCAGAATAATAACATTAAATTAAGGACTATCTAGATGGGAATTTCCTATATTCGGTATCAATAATAGTCGGCAGCTAGTCGGCCAACTAATCGACGATATAAAAGCCTAATAGCCGGGTACTTAGCGAAATCTATTCTCTACTAGAAATGGGCCGACTAATAGACAAATTTATGGTCGGCGAATAGTCGGCTGACTGATCGGCAATTCGAAAAGTGATTAGCAGGCTAGTCAGCAAAATCTATACAGTCAATATCTACAAAAAACGCGTTTTTAATCAATCTGTAACTGTAAATTTTTGCGGTTAAAATAATACCGTAAGAAAAGGTCACTTTTGCCCTCAAGGGCAACATTGCCCACACAATCAAATACATTTCAATAAATTGGGAATATCTTAAGAACAGCACCAGCGATCATTCAAAAGTGTTTTTATTAGGAATTCACATTGAATAACATTTGTTTTAATCGCTGGGCAAAGTTACCCTCTAAGCTCAAAGTAACCCAAATCCGATCATACGATATGTAAAAAAAACCTAATTAGGTACAGTGAAAGAAACTGAAACGGTTACGTGTTTGCTCCTTATTGACTGTCAATGGAAAAAAAAACAAAAAATGCGACATCATTTGAAACTATGCGTATTAATTTTAAAGTTAATAGATACATTACACAATAAACTAGAAGAGCTGCCTTACGGAGATGCCACGCGACCAGCGGCACGGCGAGCGGCCGAGCGCGGCCATACGAGTGAGCGAGACAGACGTACCGCTCGCCGCTAAGATCGAGTTCGTGACATCTTATAACATCTATACATTAAAATACCTATCATAGAACATCCGTAATTTTAACGAAATTCCAACTTACTTTAGGAAAGATTGAAATTAGACATATTTACACTACATTACATTTATTACAATTAAATATATAACACATATAGGGCGGCAAAGAAATCTCAGATCGAGCCGAAGGCGAGGGCAGTAAAAGTGATCCGAAGCTTTCTTGGTCGCCCGTTATGTGCAATTAACGTCTCCGACAGGCCGGGAATTATTGTTTAAAGCCGCATACCTATTAGGACAATGCTACAGATCTACCACTTAGACCGTGATAAACTGTATTTCACTTCTCCTGCTCAAAAATGCGTCATTTTAGCGTTTGAAGCGGTTCTAAAATGGTCAATTTAGTCCCTAGGGTTTAGATGGAAGTCATAAATTAATTTCAATTGAAATAAAAAAAATAATACTCGTTAGTGGCCGGTTACATAGTAGACACAATAAAACCGAACCAATCTGATCAAATCGGCCAAAATATCCGATTGTCTGGCAGCCCTTTTAGTGAGTTTTTGCTCACGGGTCACCATTTTCATTTTTAAATATTTTTTAATTCCTCGCAGTCGAAGTGAAAAGCAGAGTGTTTAACATGTGGCTAAATGCCATTATGACACTCAGATATATTTGTCTTCGCTCACTGCGTTCGCTCATTTCGTGTCATGGTGGTAGCCCCTTGTCAAACATTCTATTAAATTGTAATTGTACCTATAATAATGTAGGTCAGATAAAGATGGTTTTTATATTAGTAGCTATACCGACCTATTTGATGTAGGAGGTAGATCTATAGGCCCTGAGATGACGTAATAACTCCCGAAAAACCTTTATATGAAGCGTATTTTAATTAAAACTTAATTAACGTTTTCAAGAAAGTGCAAATTAGTTTTTTCCAGAATACTCGTTGTTTTTTAAATTTTTCTTGTATAGAGTTAAAATATGTTTCCTCTATACAGGGTGGAAAATGGCTATGGGCCAACTAACTGCGCTGGCTCAGCGACCCAAAATGAGTTGGCCCTCGCCAACTGGCAACTCGCCACTTTACCCGATCCTGCACAATCTCTCGCCTGGAGGGAAACCTACCTTAATTTAAATCCTTAAGTCATCAATCATCATCATTCTACAACCCTTAATTTGAAAATGTTCGCCAGGATGAACACACTCATTGACCATCTTTTTCTATTTTTTTTCGAACGAAAATTGTTTGCTCTATTCAACCTTAACGAGGCTTGAACTAGCGACCTTCGTTTTTTTTTGTCAAATTAAGGGGAAACATTTTTTTATTACGTATATTAAATAGAAACAAAACTGCACTCTAAGATTTTCTAAAACTTACTTGTCCTTAAAAATAATGTGAGATTTTTTTTATGTCTCACACGTAATGTTGTTTTAGAGAGATTTTATAAAAATAACGAGTTTATTTTGGGTTTTTTTTCGATTCCCGAGTGAGACAAGCGAATTTTAGAAACGCCTTGAATGCTTTGTTTCTTTTAACAAAAAAAGAATCCCTTAATTGAATTGAGCTAACCTAAGGATTTAAGGGAGTTTCCATCCAAGGCCCATAAATTTTCCACGCCGTATATAAATCTATGTAAGAAAATGTACAACAGTCATTATTCAGAAGAAAAATAGTATTTTTACACTTTATTGGGAACGTCGTCATAATGACCATCATTATAGTACTCTGTCACAGTGATATATTAATAAGGCGGTGGTTTAACGTGTCAACATATTATGACACAGTACAACGACAAAGTACTATAGTGTGTAAAATGATAACAAAAAGGGAAAACACGCATGGGCCGTAAACAAAATAATACGTCATCAATATTACGCATAGGAGTACATATTCCGATGACACATATGGTGTGTCACTGCCATGGTTACCTATCTGAAACACTAATTTTTATTTCCCATCTGTTACGTTTTGCCAAACTTTAATTTGTCCGAAGGCCATCGTTTTCCAACACTCTTATTTTTTCAGACTAATTAAAAACAAACCTAACCTAATGGGTTCTTTAAAACGATGTTTATAAAACCCTTAAAATATTATAAGTTTCAAAATAAAATTGCTTTCCGACAAATGATAATTTGGCGAAACTTTACAGATGGGAACGAATGTTTCGGAGTTTTAATAGGATACCCACTGGCATTGGAGTACAAGTTGCGAAGCCACATATCGTCGGGGATAGTGCAAAACCGCGTAAATACCAGCTGTCGCTAAAGTTCTCATATCAATAAAATACTTGGCATTTGTTTGAATATTGATCCGTATTTACACTTGTTACTTACGCGGTATTGCACCATCCCCGACGATATGTGTCACTGGCATAGGAGTAAAAGTTACGATAACACATACGCTGTGTCACATCGGCAGTAAGAAATCATTGAACACATATGTTGTTTCACTGGAGATGGAGACGAAAATGTTAAGATTGCCGGGATATTTAGCAGCCCATGCCTATCTTCTTTTTGTTCTCATTTAAATATATTACTGATGTGTTAACGCAAAGTCACCTGTAAAAAAAAGAAACCATTCGAAAGATCTCAGTAATTTTGCAACCCTCAAAATTCCGTAAAGCATATTTGTGTTTCTTGTAAAACCTTCCAGAGATTACTGAAGCCTTTCAAAAACTTTTGGATTTTTTTTGCGCTTTTCACATCTTTTGTGAGCCGTTAAAATAGCCATCGGGTTCACATATCACAACTCGAGGGATATACTAAAAGCTCACAAACTATTTTATACAAATTAACTTGTAAGATATGATGCGTTTCCACCATTGCGAGGATGTGTAGCGAGAGCGAGGGATGTGTTTTTGTTAAGCAATAGAATCAGTTGCGCTGAGCGAGGATAAGTAAATGAAGTTATTCCATTGGTTAACTAACACATCTCTCGCTACGCATCCTCGCACATCTTTGGTAGAAACGCAGCCTAAAGTTTCCACAAAAATTAAAGAAATAAAAATTGTTGCTTAGTGTTTCTTTGTAAATAAAGAATCTTGACAATATCATGTCCAAAATATATGCACTGTATTACACTTAAAAACCTGTTTTATGATATTATAGCCTAGCAAGCGTCGGTCCGGCCCAGGGGTAGTGGCGCTACTAACACCTTTCATATGACAATAATGTGCATCCTTACTAATATTATAAATGCGAAAGTGTGTCTGTCTGTCTGTTACCTCTTCACGCTTAAACCGCTGAACCGACTGAGACGAAATTTGGTATGGAAATGGTTTGAGACCCGGGAAAGGACATAGGATACTTTTCATCCCGAATAAATTTAGTGTTCCCATGGGATGAGCGGGTAACACCGCGGGGCACAGCTAGTACGTCATATATTTGCATTATAAAATCGTCGCAGTTAGGCATCAATCGAAATTCATTATATTGTTTACCGGAATGCTGCTCAATCCTTCGTTCTTCTTGCGAAATAAATACTGAATCATATTAAAAAGAAACTTAATTTCATCACTGTGGATAGTTTATTATGCGAAAATTACTTGAAATTGGCGAAATATTTAGTCTTGTTTCCTCTTTGTTTACATCAGCGACTTTCAACGTCAGTCACCAAAAAAATGTCGTTGCCAGTAAAATAAATTAGCACCACTAAAAATCCGCAAATGGCTATAAAAGACATTGTAATGTATGAACTCTACATTAAAATACGACAAGTTAATTTGTATAATAAATACCCTAATCTAATAAATATGTAAGATTTTGTTTCTTATTTTATCACATTGCAACACTTTTGCAACATCTGATCTAAAATCAGCTTCGACTGTGAATCGAACCTGGTAGGTACTTCTTTAGTTTTCACCTTATCTCTACACTAACCCTAACTAATATTTAACAGGACAAATCGCTCAAAATATCTGACACGCTCTGGCTTTAGAAATATAGTTGCTTCAGATATTTTTGAGCGAGTTGCAATCATTCAAGACGCTAAATATTACCGACGGGTGTATCAAATTTTTGACCGACAATTTTAACTGTCCCCTGCGTTACTTAAAACAAGAAATCGTGCGTGTAAACGCACTTCCTAGCATATGGCTAATGTGCATAAGCATTTTAAACACATATGACGCAGAGGGCGCACCAGTAGTGTAGAATTATGTAATCAAAGATTTGGTGCGATTGACGTAACGATGTGATAGCTCAGTTGGGAGAGCACTACGCCGGAAACGTAGGGTCGCAGGTTCGAGTCCTGCTTACATTGTAATAGATCACATTACATTTTTCTTTCATAATTCACCTTTGTATCAATATTTATAAGAAATCGGGCTTCTAAAATGCATATTTTCTGTTTATTAATTTTAAGAGGCCTTATTCCTTTTAAAATGCTGATTGTTTTAGATATTTTTCTCTATGATCAAACATGTTCCTTAAAATATTATTGATGTTACTACCTAGAACAGGGCTATTGGGATTTATTGGTATATATTAGAAACCTACAGTTTGAATTTTTCATTGCTAATTTTTGTTTCAAAAACTACTCGAAATTGACAAATTTCACGCGGAAAATTTGATTTTTCTACTTATTTTCGACCGCACGCAATAAAAGCATGAAATAGCTACGTTACTACCTAGAACTCGGGGAAAAGTGTTATTCACTTCAAAAAGTTGGTTGTTATTATCAGTATATTTGTCACAATATGAAAAAAATATTTTTTTAAAGGAATAAGGCCTCTTAACAGTTAGGAAATTGAACGTTTTAACGTAACTACAGAGAAGCCATTGTTTTAAGTTGACAGTTTACAACGAACCATTGATACAAAGAGCAAAATAACAAAAAAAATGAAATGCGTAACCTGGCGGAAGATACCGGGAATCGAAGCCGGTACCTCTGAATTATCTGTCCCACATCTTAACCTCTCCACCACAATAACACCAGACAACTTTTGGATTTTTTCTTATGCTTTAAGTCTTTAAGGGCTTTTTACTTTGTGCTTTAAATAAATAAATATTTAGTGAAAAACTTAACCTCTCCACCACAATAACACCAGACAACCTTTGGATTTTTTTCTTATGCTTTGTGTCTTAAAGGGATTTTTTCATTGTGCTTTAATAAATAAATATTTAGTAAAAATCTTACACAAATCGACCTACTCCCAAACTAAGCAATGCTTGTACTATGGGTACACTAGATCACGTTGTAAATATAAATAATGAGACATTACGTATCTCATATTAAGTTTAGAACGAAGTTTAAAAGTATTGGACAGATTAGGTTCGGTCAAAAATTTGTTTCGCCCAGTGGCAGTTGTAATATAATCTAATAAAAAAAATGATATAGGCTGCCTTAGGCAGATTAAGGTGAGGCTATTTCGAACACAAGGGGCTATTTGGTACTAAGAAAAATAATTTTCTGTCAAAACCTTCATTTTTGTGACAAGCTTTTATAGCCGACTGTACTTTTCTTTGAAGATCCATCAATTACTCTCTGATACGATTCTAAAAAGCCTAAATTCGGATTGCTTTAATCTATTGCAGAGTTCCTAGGGCCGCCTTCCGGCTCCATCATGAGACCAGCCCCATGTTAGGTACCATACAGTATTGTCATCATCATCCTCCTAGCCTTTGTCCCATATCTTTGTAGAGAACGAATTCTCAATCGAGGTCGGCTACCTAAATCCCAAGATGTGGCGTAGGCACTAGTTTTTACGCAAGCGACTGCCATCTGACCTTCCAACCCAGAGGGGAAACTAGGCCTTATTGGGCTTAGGTGGTTTCCTCACGATGTTTTCCTTCGAACGAAAAGCGAGTGGTAAATATCAAATGACATTCCGTACATAAGTTCCAAATTCATTGGTACGGGCCGGGTTCGAACCCGCGACCTCCGGATCGAAAGTCGCATGCCCTAACCACTAGGCTACCACCGCTTCCCTTTCCAGACAGTATTGTTATCAAGGTTAAATAGGTATACAAGATTTTAGCTCAATCGGTTGAAATATCTGCTACAAAATTTAGTTGCAAGACTCCACCCGATAAAACATATATTATAGTCTATCCGGATGTCTAAGATCCAATTCTGTCAAATTGGCACTAGTAAAAAACGACCTTAAATTTACAGATATACGGTTGTTTGTACCTTCTGTCAAAGTGACTTCATTTGATCTTAGAGATCGGACAGACTACACATACATTGTAAGTTTAATAAAATGCTTTTAAGCCCGATATCTTTACCATTCTAATATGAGAACATACACGTTTTCAGGTAAGTGTACTCGGGTAATTCCGAATGGCGGGTAATTCCGAAAATTACTGATATTTAGTAAACGGGGTAACTTTTTTTGCGCTAGCAACACTTCTTACTGTAGAAGTGTATAGTATCTGAGCAAGTGTTGCTAGCGCAAAAAATGTTACGTTTATTAGATATCAGTAATTTTACAGAGTTTATAAGACATTTGTTCCAACAATTGCGATGGAATATAAACAGTGTTCGGATTAGGGAGTGCAATTTACCGGGAGTTCGTAACGTTAATATTAATATGGATATGACTTAATCTCAAGATTATAATCGTAAAGCTAAAACAAAATATGTGTTTCCTTTCAAAATATTTCTCAGTTATAAAACAAGTAGATACTTATATTATTAAACAGGCATCAATAATATATTTTTTTCTACTCACTGTACTTTTATCCGTCATTGAAGTCACCAACTCTAATTAAGACATACTTTACAAAGGCCTTGTAAAAGTCTATAGCCCAAAAACGCGCTGCTAAACGATGTTATATAATGTCACCAAAAAGAGGCATTTTCCGGAAATCCCCGGGAGATATCCATATTAAATATAGTATATAAGGTTATTCACCTCAAATTCAAAGCACACCCAATCCGAACACTGAATATATATTACTAGCGACCCGCCCCGGCTTCGCACGGGTTCAATGCTGATAAATTATGCATTATATACACTTACCTCTTGGATCACACTATCTATAAAAAAAAAACCGCATCAAAATACGTTGCGTTGTTTTAGAGATCTAAGGATACATAGGGACAGACAGGCAGACAGCAGGAAGCGACTTTGTTTTACACTATGTAGTGATTAAGGCTTAAAACTTTTTATTCTGCAAATTACCAAATAGCCCCTCGTGATCGAAATAGTCCCACCTCACGGTACACATGAGATAAGTAAGAACTAACAAACTTTATGTATACTAAGACTTAACAAATAAGTATGCAAAGTTCGAAGTTCCGAATGCACGTCTAGAACCGTGCCACGCGACTCTGTCGCGCGACAAAATAAAATAAGCGGCCTAATATCTAAAATAGTGAATGAGGAATTACTTTTCGACAAAAAATCATACTTTGACGATATAATCTTGTATACAACTAAACTCGGATTTCTAATTCAAGACCAAAAAAACTACGACAGATACGTCATTGTCAAAATTGTCAAAATTTAAATGACATCTGAGTTTGTTTCTTATCTTGTAATTTATTGTACCAAATGTTTTGAATGCCTCAAGTGTTACAAGTACAATACTAGATTTTGTACCAAAATCTTCGATGTTTAAGTTTTTAATATCTCCTCTCGTATTTATTGTAATAATAATAATTAATATATCTAATTATTTTGTTAAAACATAGAGTTAAAGTTACCAATTAATAAATTATCTTTTAGTTTAAAAAAGAAAAAGGATTTTACTATTGTAAAAATATTTTATTGTAGTGGCAACCTAAAGGTAGTTCTTTTGGTCTTGAATTACAAATCGTAGTATAGCACAACTATGACACGCGTTATTTTGTCGCGCGACAAATGCCTGTCACTTTCCTGTCAATACTGTGCGAAAAAGACAGATAGGCTAAATCGTGCGACATGCGAAGTCGTGTCAACACATGCTAGCCCCTGAATCGATTAAAATCGAATTTCACGTTTTAAATATTAAATATAAAAAAAAATCTTAAATAACTTTGTAACTTATAACTTTGTTAGTTTTGTTATATTTATCAAATTACACTTTTTCCACCCAATACGATATAATAATGTATTGCCATCATTTTTGGATGTCTCGTTTTAATTGAGAAAACATTAAATACGAACTTATCCATTAAAGTGCGAAGGCAAAACATTATTTAATCAATTTGTAGTTAAATTACATTATTTTAAACAAAAGTGTAGTCAATTTGAGTGAGGATTGCGGAAAATTCTAAATCGCTTGTTCAGTTCATATTTCTCACATGTATTTAACCTTGCATCTAAAAAAATATGTGTAACCTAACCTAGCCTACATTTATGACTTGTAAATCCATTGAATATTTTGTAAAACATTGGTAATATAACCACAGTATAATGAGAAATAAACCATAATGACATTATAAATTACTACAGTGTGTAAAAAAATGTATTTGTAAAGTAATTTCTCTAATAAATCTTTGTATTGCAGAATAAATTATAAAAAACAGGACCAAATCACGCTCGTAATAGTTTTTTTTTAATTAAATCGTCATTTCGGTCGTGACGCGAGGGCCTTCGAGACCATGGACATAACATCACGACCGAAATGACGAGTAACTCCCGTTTTGTTATAATAACGAGTGAAAATCGTGCAAGGTTAAATCATTATAAGCAGAAAATTTACAAAACTCATTCAACTTGGTAATGTTTTTAAATTTTCGCATTTATTTCAATATTACAGTTTAAGCTGAGAGAGATAAATAACGATCTTATCCCCGTGATCCCAGAAGCTGTAAAACGTTCGATACGTCGGAAATTAAAATGAAATTGTATATGTACGGGGTTTGTTCCGTTCAAATTGTTTTACTTAAAATAGATAGGAAAGTATATATAAACAATATGCAGGAGAGAGTATGGAGTAAATAAGTTATGTCATATTTCTTGTCGAATAAAATCGTACTTTTAATTGTTACCATTTAACATTTTTAATTTATATACAATGTTATTCGACAAAAAACGAAGGCGAATCAATTATTTACGACATCGGTATTCCAATTTTCTTTGCAAAAATATTTGTCTAATATTAAAATCAGGTAAATAAGGTAAGTCGGGGCAAGTACGGAAAAGCACCTACCATATCGAAAATAGAGCCACCTTACTTTTTCCAACTATAGCGTGGTGGTGGTTGGACGTAAGTAATTACTTTTGTAATTTAATTACTAATTCAATTACATAGTAATAAAATTCAACGTAATTGCAATTACATGTAATTATAATTACATTTTAATTTGTAATATCAATTACATTAATTGGTAATTCAATTACTCTATTACCTTATATAAACCTAGTTTTAGTAGACATACTAGTACTAAAAGGAAATTTACTTATATTTCGTATATAATATAATATAGAAAAAAATACACCAAGGCAGTGTTAGGCAAAAAGTTAATTTTATTATCCTATTGTCGGAGACGGTCATGAGTATGGAAGCTCAACGAAGCCAGCGCGCCATCGGAAGGCGACAGTAGCGCCCCCTTGAACCTGTTTTGGCGCGCTAGACAGAGTCTTGGCGGTTCACTCAGCGAACGCCCACCGACACTTCACTCTGGGTCGCTGTCGAGTGCACTACTGCCTTGGAACTGTCCCGTTTCGTTGTGCTATACCAAGTTTAGAGTCAGTGCTATAACCCTGCAATGTCCCTAGTGTTAATTTAATAAAAACTATTCTGTTCGAGACTTCGATAACCTAGCTTACAGACCTCTGTGCCAGGAACTGTTATTTTGTGCTTCATTGTATCAGGAATAAATCAAGTTAATTGCATCCGTAGTGTTTCATCTTGCTCACAACTACCTCCTCGTCCACAACTATATCGAATAGCTCATCTAATGTGCCACACCACACCGGCCATCCCGACCAGTCCCCGACATCAGAAGTTGGGATGGCATCTACGGCCCATGAGCGAACACGAAGAATGATGGAATTCGAAGCGAATAAAATGAAAGAAAAAGTTTGTGGTTACTCTTTGAAATACAACGAACTTGACATCACTAAATCAAGGAACAGGAGCTACAAGCGTTTCCGTTATTGAAACTCAAGCTAACACCGTCACGGAGACCTACAAAACCGTATGAAAACAAATGAAGATTGCACTGTTTAAATTGTTTTCATTGCGAGAGAAACGGACGTGAAAAATTCGATTGCTTACTTCGGATAAAAGAAAACTACAACTTACCACCTCGGCGACAAAAGCCAGCAGTCACAATACAAACTACATCGAAATTCATTGTTTACTTCAAGAACAGCGGGACACATCGTCAGTTGTTGCACCAGTAGAAGTGACCCAGAAGCGACGGTCAACTACGAGCGACGCGTGGACGTAGGCACCATGGCCCCACCGACAGATTTTTAAAACACAGGTCAGTCGTTAACTTTTCACTACGATTCCGATATTTTGTTCACAAATAAAAGTGTAGCTATATTCTGGGGTAGACTTGAGTCGCACTTGTTCAGTTTAGTGGGTATTTGTCAAAAAAAAGTACTAATGGGTACTGGTAAAAGCAACACTCCAAGTAAAAGTTGAATATTGCGTGATAGAAATTAATAATCATTTTTTGAAACAAAGTTTATTGCACGTTTTGTAACGATTGTTTTCGTAGCGATATAATATGACTAAACGCGAAATGTTTCTACAGAGATTTAGTGTTGATTAATATGACCACTACGCAGTTTACCTACCCTTATTAAAGTTTATCATTTTAAAATTGCGCTGTGAGGGTGCATTAATCATACACACAGTACTTAGTAGTAGGAGCGGCTGCGGTAATAATAATCTACCCTCTGTTCATGATTTTCCAATTGTTCTGTAGAATTGAATTTGTTGACATCTTGAATAGTTTCTTACTCGGTGTACATTAGCTGGTGTATATAGTTTAGCGTCTATAACTTTCGTAGAACTGGTGAGCTTGAGATTTGTTTAAACGATCCTAATGTTTACTTTTAACTGTGGTGATCGCTATAGCCTAAAATATTTAAACTGGAGACACTAATAGGATTAGGAAAATATTAGAACAAGAATTTGAAATTGAGGTTTGATTTTTATCATTAATGTTTCATAATCGGTAAAGCCTTGGTAATCCTAAGGTTATCATTCAAAGTAAAGTTTGTTATTAAAATGCAAATAATGATTTGATTTAAATCTTTTCTTGCATCTACGTCGTAGATTATTTGTTCACATTAACGAATCATAATTTCAGTGTACCTACCTAACTTTGCTAGATTGATTTGAGTTTCCTTTTTTTTGTTGGATTATTATTATTCGTATGGCATGTTATTTCAGATAACAAAAGAAACAATTCATTTGACTATAAGTAATTACAAATCCAATTTCAGTTGTGGTTGAATTGAAGTTGAGTTTGTTGTTGGATTTAAGGTTAGAATGACTGAGCTTCGTGATACTGTGCTTGAAGTTTTTGTTTCAGGAAAAGATTCGCGGACTTAGCAGCTAACAGCTAAGCCATGAGTCGTCTACTTCGGCTGCCACGGTACAAGACATCGCGTAAAGAACTGCGCGAAGGCGAGCGACAGGGCGCCTTCAACCACGGGGAAGAGGGTTGACGTGTGACGTCACCACACCACACCATATGAGGCATTCTGGTGAGGAGTTCTCATTTTATTGTGATTCGGTTTCCGAGTGATCGCTTATTGAAGAGTTGATTTCCAATAAGTTCCATGGCAATTGTTTGTATAATTCAGTGACTATGTAACATGACTTGTATCAGTCTAACTAAAATTGTTAGTACTGTGCAATAAATAAAGTTACTGAAGCGAGCCTATTAGAAATGTTGACATGTAGTATTGTAAATTGCAAGACCATTTGCCATAAACTTGACTTCCAAACATGCGCGTACTTGCACGATAGGTGGAGGGAAATGCCCGGGAGCTACGTACCATTTGAAGTAGACGAAAAAAAAAATATAGTGAGACTGGTAGGGAGGTTCTCAGTTCGGCTGGTCGACCATACCAGTCACTTCATCGTAGCCGTAGTCCGGTAGAAGTCGGCATCTGCTCTAAGCAGTCCGTGGATACGCGGTGCGCGGTAGGTGCTGGCGGAGGTCGGGTCTCTCTCGCAGAGACCGTAGAGTCATAGGGTTGACTCGGCGATCCCGTGGGGATGCGCGTATTGGGTGGCTAAATTAGCCCTAGGCCACGAATGAGATACCTGTTTTGTTGAACGGATTTTTGTTGATTTAAATGTTTTGATATTGTCAATAAGGCGAACCAAAAGGGAATGATATGGTGGTACATAGTTCCTAATGTGTTTTCTAAGGTAGAAGTGGTAAATAGCTAGTTTGTTTCACAACAAGCAACATTGTAGTACAATCTCATTTAAAACGTATTGCACTATTGAAGGAATAAGTAATGTTACAATTGGTAGTTGGTTGTAAGATACCATAATTCGATTTGTATCTTTTGAAATATTGCGGTTATAAAACAAAAACTTTCACTTAGTTGTCAAAATTATTTTTGTGATATTTTTTTTAGTTTTAGTGTCAGTAACTATTTGATGCGAAAGGAAAGATGAAGTTTTTGTTTTGCCTTACCATTTTGACGTGTTTGTCAGGAGTGACCGAGTGGATACTGTTTTGGTTGTTGATTGTTTCAGAGCAACACACGAGGACGTGTGTCATCGCAGGATGGCCGTGTCGGAGACGGTCATGAGTATGGAAGCTCAACGAAGCCAGCGCGCCATCGGAAGGCGACAGTAGCGCCCCCTTGAACCTGTTTTGGCGCGCTAGACAGAGTCTTGGCGGTTCACTCAGCGAACGCCCACCGACACTTCACTCTGGGTCGCTGTCGAGTGCACTACTGCCTTGGAACTGTCCCGTTTCGTTGTGCTATACCAAGTTTAGAGTCAGTGCTATAACCCTGCAATGTCCCTAGTGTTAATTTAATAAAAACTATTCTGTTCGAGACTTCGATAACCTAGCTTACAGACCTCTGTGCCAGGAACTGTTATTTTGTGCTTCATTGTATCAGGAATAAATCAAGTTAATTGCATCCGTAGTGTTTCATCTTGCTCACAACTACCTCCTCGTCCACAACTATATCGAATAGCTCATCTAATGTGCCACACCACACCGGCCATCCCGACCAGTCCCCGACACTATTATAATTAAAATTTTACTACATTTTTGGTCTAAAAAATCATCGATACTCATAACTAATTAATACTTTTTTGAAATATCTGAATCGTACAAATACAATAAGTACTAAAAATCCTACCCACCAAGTTGAGAGAATCGGGTAATAAAAATGAACAGAAGCAAACGTGTTTTTAAACAAAAGTAATTGTGATTATTAATTGAAATGTTAAATACCTTTACCTTGTAATTAATAATTTCAATTACATTTTGTAATTGCAATTGTCAATTCAATAATCTTATTAATACATTCGTGAGACATATTATTATTGACGCTGCACGGGTAGCAGTCCCTGATGAAGAACTCCATACGAGTTCGAAACATGTCAGGCCGTTCCTGACAATTTCACGTGAGTGAAACCGCTTAATACAATAAATGTTAATTCAATTAATTTTTACCCAACACTGCGTAGGGGGTAAGATGGCTTATAACATCTGTATTTTCGATACGTCGATGCTGACGCACTTGCCCCGACCTCCGACTGATCTTAATTAAATTAATTTACCTTAAAACTAAATTCTCTATTCGGTATTCCGGCGGGCGGTAGGCACCTTGTGTACTCTGTGGACAAAAACACTTGATTTTCAAAGATAGAAAAATAAAGCCTTACAAGCTTCGGTCTTGTCCAAGGATGGTGGTGCTACAAACAGCTTTCATATGGCAATAATGTGCATACGTCATATATATGCATTAGAAAACGTCAGTAGGGATTTGTGAAGGATTTGTCATCAAGCAAATTTAAAACAATGTTCGGAATGCTGCTCAATCCTTCTTGCGAAATAAATACTGAATACAATTGAAAAAAACTTGACTTTCATCACCGTAGATAGTTTTAGCTTTATTATGCAAAAATTACTTGAAATTATCGGAATATTTAGTCCTGTTTCCTCTTTGTTTACATCAGTGACATTCACTGACTTTCAATGTCAGTTACCCGAATTTTTTTCGTTACCTTTAAATAAATGAATACCACAAAATATCCGCAATATAGCGTCGGTGAATGCTGCACCTTCGAAAACATTCTTATGGAACGTTCCACCGAGAATATACCAAACACCGAGAATATGCAACAATCTCGGCTAATGCTGTCTCTTTCCTTCTAATAGTGCTGACTTATTCACCTACTGCTCCAATGTTTTCAACTATTCATGGTCCATACTCTGTGGTTTCGTCGGCGGTCCCTCTGGTCATCCAAGTGTGATTGGTTATCTATACGTGACTGGTTGTCTATATGTGACTGGTCATCTATATGTGACTGGTTGTCTATATGTGACTGGTCATCTATATGTGACTGGTTGTCTATATGTGACTGGTCATCTATATGTGACTGGTTGTCTATATGTGACTGGTCATCTATATGTGACTGGTCGTCTATATGTGACTGGTCGTCTATATGTGACTGGTCGTCTATATGTGACTGGTCGTCTATAAGTCCATATGTGACTGGTCATCTTTGCGTGACTGGTCATTTATATGTGACTGGTCGTCTATATGTGACTGATCGTCTCCGTGGGATTGGTCGTCTATATGTGACTGGTCATCAATGTGTGACATGTCATCTATATGTGACTGGTCGTCTATATGCGACTAGTCGTCTATATGTGACTGGTCGTCTATATGCGACTGGTCATCTTTATGTGACTGGTCATCTATACGTGCCTTGTCATCTATATGTCATATGTGACTGGTCATCTTTGTGTGACTGGTCATCTATGTCTGACTGGTCATCTATGTGACTGATCATCTATGTGACTGATCATCTATATGTGACTAGTCGTTTATATGTGACTGGTCGCCTATATATGACTGGTCGCCTATATATGACTGGTCGCCTATATATGACTGGTCGCCTATATATGACTGGTCGCCTATGTATGACTGGTCGCCTATGTGTGTCTGGTGGATAATGTGCTACTCACTCGGTGGTCCCGTTGGCGCCCTCGCGCAGACAGAAGGAGCCCCCGTCCCGGAAGACCCGGGCGAGGCCTTGGGCGCCGGCGAAGCTGCGCCAGTCCAGGCAGCACAGCGCCACGTCGTTCAGGAGACCGTTGATGGCGGCTATCTGCTCCTCCGTGAATGCGCCTAGAAACCTGGAACAGACAAGTACAAGTCCTCATTATATTATACTAAGTATCAATTATCATCCTACGGGAACACATTTTCGGGATTAAAAGTAGCCTATGTGTTAATCCAGGGTGTCAGCTACCTCCATACCTAATTTTATCCAAATTTATTTGACGACGCGTTTGGCTCGGTTGGTAGACACCTGCCTACTGAGTCGGCGGTCCCGGGTTCGAATCCCGGCCGGGGCAAATATTTGTTCTTGGGTCATGGATGTTATCTATATATGTATTTTATATCCTTTCGGTATATTATGTATATCGTCGTCTAGTACCCATAGTACAAGCTTTGCTTAGTTTGGGACTACGTCGATTTGTGTATGATTGTCCCTTAATATTTATTTATTTATTTCATTTGGAGACAACCAAACATGTCGGAAACGTAGAAATAAAAGGGCAAAGTGGATTTAATATGAACCTTACAAATATATTTTAATTCCCTACCACCTGTATTATTCATTCCATGGATTAATCCCCCTGGATTAACACATAGGCTACTCAGCTACCTCCATACCTAATTTTATCCAAATTTATTTGACGACGCGTTTGGCTCGGTTGGTAGACACCTGCCTACTGAGTCGGCGGTCCCGGGTTCGAATCCCGGCCGGGGCAAATATTTGTGCAAATATTTGTTCTTGGGTCATGGATGTTATCTATATATGTATTTATATATTATGTATATCGTCGTCTAGTACCCATAGTACAAGCTTTGCTTAGTTTGGGACTAGGTCGATTTGTGTATGATTGTCCCTTAATATTTATTTATTTATATTTATTTATTTATTTCATTTGGAGACAACCAAACATGTCGGAAACGTAGAAATACAAGGGCAAAGTGGATTTAATATGAACTTTACAAATATATTTTATTCCCTACACCTGTATTATTCATTCCATGGATTTATTTACGATTATATTGTTACTTCATTAATACTATTTTGTTATTACATGTCACACGGAAGTTTAAATACAAACATCATCCTGTGTGCAAGATTACGTCATTTTTAGGGTTCCGTACCCAAAGGGTAAAAACGGGACCCTATTACTGAGACGTCCGTCCGTCCGTCTGTCACCAGGCTGTATCTCAAGAACGGTGATAGCTAGACAGTTGAAATTTTCACAGATGATGTATTTCTATTGCCGCTATAACAACAAATGCTAAAAATAAAATAAAATAAATATTTAACGGGCTCCCATACAACAAACTTGTTATAGACTATAGTACGGAACCCTTCATGCGTGAGTCGGACTCGCACTTGCCCCATTTTTACTTACTTCATCTCCTTGTAAGCCTCCGTCTCAGCGAACTCCAGAAAGAACTCTAGCATCTTCTCAGCGGCGGGCACCGGCGCCTCCGCCTTCCGGTTTTTGTCGTTCGCTATACTGCACCCAGTCTCGAACTTGTTGCTAATGCTCTTCGGTTCAGGGTTTTTCTGGAATATAAATTATATAATAAATACTAGATTAAAAATAGTAAATAAAAAAAATTGTTTTTCTATAGACTATTTGATTACTTTTGCATCGCGTACTCATTTCTGTAGTATTTACTTATTTTCGCTTAGAGATCGCTCTTAAGCTATAAGACCGCCTGTTGTTTACCTCTAATTGTAATTTCTTGCATTGTATTTCTGTATGTTTTATGGGGATCACCTCTAGCGGAATAAAAAATATTGTCATAATTTTTATTGTCATAATCATAACTCATTTCCTCCTTCCTTCCTTCCTCTTCCACACTGACCTCTTCGTTGTAGGTTAGGTTAGGTTAGAACTCTGAACCTACAAATACGAACATCAGCCAGAAAAGTAGGTTAGGTTAGGTTAGAACTCTGAACCTACAAATACGAACATCAGCCAGAAAAGTAGGTTAGGTTAGAACTCTGAATCTACAAATACGAACATCGACCAGAAAAGTAGGTTAGGTTAGGTTTAAAAGAACTGCGACCCCTCAGACACGAACTGCTGCCAGAAACGTTTGGCTGCATAAAAAAATAATGAGCTTAATATTTATGTCGTCCAGTATTATCCGGCAATGCACAATATGCATAAAAACATTAATTGGTGATTTGATATGCCCCAAAATTATATGACATTACTTACTTATGTGTAAAAGCATTATGGTCATAAAATCTATGCGGACCAATTAACACACTTTATGCGCAAGGACTATTATGACAAAAGTGGTTATGCACACCGACATTTGGCTTTAAAATTTATGCAACCCAATATAGAACCTGTTTTATGAGGTGTAAGTAAGTAAGTAAGTCAGTTTATTGCATTTAAACAAATTTATACAGTCACATCTCTATACTAACCTATCCATACTAATATTATAAATGCGAAAGTGTGTCTGTCTGTCTGTCTGTTACCTCTTCACGCTTAAACCGCTGAACCGATTTAGATGAAATTTGGTATATAGATAGTTTCAGTACCGGGGAAGAACATAGGATACTTTTCATCCCGAATAAATTTAGTGTTCCCGTGGGATGAGCGGGTAACACCGCGGGGCACAACTAGTATAATATACACATACAATAATTAAAGATCCACTGTTGTGTACACAAATATAAAGAGCAATAAAGAGTACTTGTATTGTATTTAGGACCTCGTAGACTTACATTTTCCCCGTCCCCCGCTTCGACCGGCTCGTCCTTCTTGATGCTCTTCTTGATGCTCTTGAGGAAGGGGTTCTCGTCCTCGTCCAGCTCCATGCCGGCCTCGGCCTCGTCCTTCGGCAGGAAGTCGTCCGGCGTCACCAGGTACACGTCGTCCGGCGCCTCCTTGTAGATCGCCAGTTGGCTGGAACAAAACATAGAATAAGAATAAGAATAAGAATGATTTATTGCAAAACTGTGTACATAGTTAGGTCGACAAAAAAATATACATTTGTTCCAACAGTTACCTGTTTCAGGCATGCAATACTTAGTTATTTATAAATTAGTACAGCTAGTATAGTATATAAATTAGTACTAGTAGTAGCAGCAGCATACGTCAACAATCAATTTGTTTAAGACTGCACCGAGCGAAATGTGAAAAAATAGGCAGTTGCCGTTAAGTAGATAACTTCAACACTAGTTGTTTAATCCATTTCTAAACTATATATTTAGCACTTCGAAGAATGTGTTAACAAATTCTCCGTGGAAAAATTATAAGATTATTGATATTTTACCCTACAGAACTAAGTAAAGTTGGACGAATATTGTAAAATTGTAATGTTAAGTGTTTTTTTTATACTTTAACAATGGAAATCTATTCTGATTTTCAGTTAAAAAAAAAGATGAATGTTTACATTACAATTAGTCCGCATCAAATATTTCAATTATTGTTTGATATTAGAGGTCCAGATTTATCAAAAAGTGCTTTTAATTTTCCATACATTTTTACTATGGCGGCCACGCGCCGATCTAAATACGCATTATTTAATCCTTAAAAAAAAAAAAAAAATCTAAATACGCATTCCCCGCTCTCTATGGTTCAGTCGGTAACGCTCGGCGCCTTCTTAAGGTCTTCGCACATTATAACAACTCAACGGCGACTCGATTCTATGCCGTTACTAAAATTTATTGTTCTGTATTGATTTTGTAAACTTTTTTTGGTGTGCAATAAAGCATTTTGTATTTGTATTTGTATGCCAAATATTGAAATTTAAGCCCTATGTCTTATTAACTAGGATTAATTTCGACGATGCACCGACGCGTCGTCCACTCGTCGTCCACTACTAATATCATTTTTTTGAAATTAAACCTAGTAAATATGACGTAGGGCTTAAATTTCAATATTTGGCATAGAATCGAGTCGCCGTTGAGTTGTTATAATGTGCGAAGACCTTTATTCGTGCAACCAACACGCCTGGCATAACATCGACGATGCGGTTGGCGCAGTTCGCAGTTTGTAAAGCACCTGCCTAATGAGCCGGCAGTCCCGGGTTCGAATTTTGGAATGTAATAACTAACACAAACTTAACCTTTAACGACACGAGTTTGGAATTCCTTAACTACCAGAGTCACGTACGACGTTTTTCATCACACTTTGGAGGAAATAAAACAAAAGTAGTAGTAGTCAATACCAAAATTACTTACCACCCTAGGGCGTAATATACGATTTACCGCCCGGTTTTCTAGCATGTAAACCCTTAAAGTGTGATAATAATTACTTACCGCCCTAGGGCGTAATTTACGACTTACCGCCCGCTTTTCTAGCATGTAAACCCATGTTTACTCGAGCAAGTGTGATGAAAAACTTATAACATCTCTCTTTTTTAAATAGTCAATAGGTATGGCATACAAATATTAAATTTAGACCAATTAGACTATTGGCCGGGTATTTGATTGACGACGACACGACCCGACGACATCCGACGCATCTCCAGATGGTTATAGGATACTTTTTACCCGATCACGCAAACAAGGACGTTACGACTTTTCTTGTCGATATCGGGTTTTTTACTATACAGTGAATCAACATCAACATCTCCGCGGCATCGGTCGCGGCTCGTTCACCGCCGTGCTCACGATCACGAGTGGTGCTCGTACCGCCGGAGTGTCTGCGCATCCCCAGATAGTAATACGATACTTTTTAACATGTTTTTTATTGTATCATTTTTTGCCTTTTTTTTTTGTTTTATTTTTTTTTAACGCGGTGGACGTAGTTTTTCTAGTTAATTAGTTAAGTTTGCGGCAACAGGATCGTTTGTTTTTTTTTTTTAAACTATTAAGTATAGTTCTACTCACCGGGCGTCCCCGTGCGCGCACGCGTCGAGCACGTACCCGTTGCGGCGGTGTATGTCGCGCGCGATGTCGTACTGCGCCACGGAGCCGCGCGACTGGATCGCCTGCTCGTTCACCACCGAGCTCACGATGTTCAAGTGACGCTCGTACCGCCGGAGTGTTTGTACTCTCATCACGCCTAAACGGCTGAACCGATACTTACTGCGTATCTTCAGGTGTTTATAGGATACTTTTTACCCGACCAAGGTGAAAAAAGGGCGTTATGACCTATGGCGCCGCACTACGAGCGACGGACATCCCTAGCGTCGCCATAACAACATGAAAAGCAGAACCGTCAATCACTTCACATTTTCCTCTCAACGCGGCCGTTGCTTAATTTAATTTATTATCGTAATATCTTCTTTTCCTTTAGTAAACGTATTGTATTTCGAGTGTCGCATTTAATTGCAGTAGATTAGTGTACCACAACAAACACGCTAAATTGGTGACCCCGACGATTAGTTAACAATTATGTCGGAATACGAATCGACGGAGGATACGACACAAGGAGCCGCCGGCCCGGCACAAGAGAGGACAGGATCTGTGGAGCGAGTTACTGTGAGGCTGCCGCCATTCTGGGCGGACGACGCCGAGGTTTGGTTTGCCCAGGTCGAGGCGCAATTCGCAATATCGGGCATAAAAACCGACTCAACCAAGTATTTCCAAATTATCCGTGAACTAGATCCTAAAACAGCCAAGGAAGTCCGTGACATCATCACAAATCCCCCGGAAAAAAACAAATACGAAATTTTGAAAAAACAACTGATAAATAGACTGTCAATGTCAAAAGAAAATAAAAGACGGCAGTTGCTGCAGCATGAGGAATTGGGCGACCGGAAACCAAGCCAATTCCTTCGTCATCTTCGAGGATTGGCTGGCGACAGCATCAGCGACGACTTTCTTCGCAGTCTATGGTCGTGTCGTCTACCTACGCACGTGCAGGCCATTATTGCCTCGCAAACTACGGCTTCATTGGACGACATCGCTGTTCTAGCTGATCAAATTATTGACGCAACACCTAATTCTTTCTTTCAGCAAGTTGCAAGCACAAGCTCCTTTGACGACATGTTGAAGAGAATGGAGCAGTCAATTACGGCGCGCATTCAAAGCGAGTTGACGCAACAAATTGCGCAGTTGAGCGCCGGCTGCAGCAGCGGATATCGGCAGGCGCGTTTCAACAGGAACAGGTCGCGCAGTCGCAGCAGGTCCAAATCACACGGTCGGTATCAAGCCATCAAAGAAGGTATGTGCTGGTATCATAGCAATTTTAGTTCGAAGGCAAGAAAATGCATTCCGCCGTGTAACTTCAAACAGGAAAACTAGTACGACAGTCCATCGCGGCGGCAGCAGACTGTCACGCCACAACCAGCCGCCTATTTATAACCGACAGTGTAAGCAAAATTCAATATCTAGTTGATACCGGTTCGGACCTCTGCGTTCTGCCGCGCCGATTCATGCCAAAATGTAAGTCGCCTGACAACTACGCACTCACAGCAGCGAATGGTTCCATAATCCATACCTACGGCATTCTCAAACAGAAATTGAACCTAGGTTTGCGAAGGGACTACAGTTGGAACTTTGTCGTAGCAAATGTAGACAAGCCAATTATAGGCGCAGATTTCCTTGCTCATTATGGTCTAGTTGTTGACTGCAAACACAGAAGGCTAATTGACAGCGTGACTTCCCTCACAACAGCGGGACAACTCAAGCATTGCAACCAAACCAGCGTGAAAGCTATATCAGGTGACAGCGAGTACCACCGATTGCTCGCGGAATATCCCAGTTTGACGAAACCATCTGGATTGCCGCGAGAGGTAAAGCATTCAACTGTACACTACATCCGAACTACTCCAGGTCCTCCAGCATTTTGTAGGCCACGCCGTCTAGCTCCTGATCGGCTGAAAATTGCGAAGGAGCAGTTTGAAGAAATGCTTCATGATGGCGTAGCACGACGATCCGATTCACCCTGGGCGTCGGCACTGCATCTTGTGCCCAAGAAAGGAAATGGTTGGCGGCCGTGCGGGGATTACCGCGCGCTCAATGCACGCACTATCCCCGACAGATATCCCGTTCGCCATATAGAGGACTACGCCCATCGTCTTGCAGGTAGCAAAATTTTCTCAAAAATAGATTTAGTCAAAGCCTACAACCAAATTCCTGTTTACTCGGATGACATTTGCAAGACAGCTGTCACTACACCATTCGGAATGGTCGAATTCCCTTTCATGCCCTTTGGTCTCCGGAATGCAGCTCAAACTTTCCAGAGATTCCTGGATGAGGTCCTCAGAGACCTGGACTTCGTCTACTCATACATCGATGACGTACTCATTTACTCCAAAGATGCCAAACAGCATTTAGAACATCTACGGCAAGTTTTCGACAGATTTCATGAGTATGGTATTGCTCATCAACGAGTCCAAGTGTAGTTTCGGACAGAAAGAGATCACATTCCTCGGATACACGGTGTCTGAAAATGGCACACGTCCCATTGACGATAAGGTAAAAATAGTGCAGGAATTCCCGCCACCTAAGACTGTCGGTGGGTTACGCAGATTTCTCGGCATGCTGAACTTCTACAGGAGATTTATTCCTCACGCTGCCGAAGCACAAGCACCTCTTCACGACATGCTATCAGGACCTAAAATCAAAAGCACCACTCCACTTACTTGGACTGAAAAACAGTTGGAAGCATTTAAAAATTGTAAGTCTGGTCTCGCAAAATCAACTCTACTGGCTCATCCCATTATAGACGCACCACTAGCCCTTGTGACCTATTTTCAAAGCGGGCTATGTTCGCGGCACCAGGTTTTTTAACTATTTTTTAATTTTTTTTTTGTTTTTTTTTTGCTTTTTTTTTTTTTACGCGGTGACGTAGTTTTTCTAGTTAATTATTAGTTGTTTGCGGCAACAGGATCATGTTTTTTTTTACTATATTTTTTTTTTGGTTTTTTTTTTTTATTATTGTTTTTTTTTTGCTATAATTTTTGTTTTGTTTTTTTTTATTATTATTATTATGAAGTATTATAGTTCTACTCACCGGGCGTCCCCGTGCGCGCACGCGTCGAGCACGTACCCGTTGCGGCGGTGGATGTCGCGCGCGATGTCGTACTGCGCCACGGAGCCGAGCGAGTGGATCGCCTGCTCGTTCACCACCGAGCTCACGATGTTCGAGAGTGACGCTCGTACCGCCGGAGTGAGTCCTCTCATCACGCCTAAACGGCTGAACCGATACTTACTGCGTATCTTCAGGTGGTTATAGGATACTTTTTACCCGACCAAGGTGAAAAAAGGGCGTTATGACTTTACTTTCAAAGCGAGCTATGTTTGCTGCACCAGGTTTTTTTTAACTAATTTTTCATTTTTTTTTGTTTTTTTTTTTGCCTTTTTTTTTGCTTTTTTTTTTACGCGTAGGGAGTAGTTTTTCTAGTTAATTAGTTAAGTTTGCGGCAACAGGATCATGTTTTTTTTTACTATTTTTTTTTTTTTTTTTTATATTATTATGAAGTATTATATTCTACTCACCGGGCGTCCCCGTGCGCGCACGCGTCGAGCACGTACCCGTTGCAGCGGTGGATGTCGCGCGCGATGTCGTACTGCGCCACGGAGCCGAGCGAGTGGCTCGCCTGCTCGTTCACCACCGAGCTCACGATGTTCGCGAGTGGCGCTCGTACCGCCGGAGTGTGTCCTCTCATCACGCCTAAACGGCTGAACCGATACTTACTGCGTATCTTCAGGTGGTTATAGGATACTTTTTGCCCGACCAAGGTGAAAAAAGGGCGTTATGACTTTATTTTCAAAGCGGGCTATGTTTGCGGCACCAGGTTCTTTTTAACTAATTTTTCTTTTTTTTTTGGTTTTTTTTTTGCCTTTTTTTTGGTTTTTTTTTTTGCCTTTTTTTTGTTTTTTTTTTTACGCGTAGTGAGTAGTTTTTCTAGTTAATTAGTTAAGTTTGCGGCAACAGGATCATATTTTTTTTTGTTTTTTTTTTTTTATTATTATTATGAAGTATTATATTCTACTCACCGGGCGTCCCCGTGCGCGCACGCGTCGAGCACGTACCCGTTGCAGCGGTGGATGTCGCGCGCGATGTCGTACTGCGCCACGGAGCCGAGCGACTGGATCGCCTGCTCGTTCACCACCGAGCTCACGATGTTCGCGATGTGACGCCGCTCGTACTGGCGGAGGGACGGGTCGAAGAGGAGCGCCGTCTGTAAGACATCATCATCATCATCATCATCATCATCATCATCATCATCATCATCATCATCAGCATCATCATCATCATAACATTCATGACGCGGTTGGTGCTGTTTGTAGTGCACCTGCCTACTAAGGCGGTCCTGGGTTCGAATCCCGGCCAGGGCAAATATTTGTGTGATGAACTCGAATATTTGTGCTTGGGTCGTGGTTGTTCTATGTATTTAAGTATACATTTATCTATGTATATAAGTATGTATACCGTCGTCTAGTTTGTAATCCCCTTACTACCCGTTATACACACAATGTTTTTCATCACATTTGCGAGGAAATAAAAAATACTTATGACAAAAATAAACATTAAACAACTGTCTGAATTGTCAAACCAATTTTTTTCTGAAAACAGAGTAATCACAACGAGCAATAAAATAAAATGACTTAATTAATTTAATTCCACTGAGATGTATAGGGTCTCTAGGCATCAACGTGAATATTTTACAATAGACAATAATTATTAAATCTAAATTTCTAGAGATGAGTATTATGGTCTTTAGGCGTCACAACATGCAATAAAATGTTTTAAAATTATTTAATTTCCTCAGAGATGTATAAAGTCTCTTGAGTGTCATACTACACTAAGCTGTTTCTTAGAGATGTATACAGTCTCTAAGAGTTCAAAAAGTTAAAATCAACATTGAATCAATAAAATACATAAAGAGAGACATCTTTTTTTATTTACTAAGTGTAAAAGCAAGTTAAAGAAACAACTCACCTCAGTATCATTCTGCACAAAGTCCAATATCTGCAGCAGCACATTGGTGCGGAAAACGTCCCTTTTCGGCCCGCACTTTTTCGCGGGCTTCTCTTCCCCGGCCGGTTTCCCCGCCCCCTTGGCCTTGGAGGGCTTCCCCTTGGAGGGAGGGGTGGAGGGGGGCGACCCCCCCGCGCCTGCTTTGACTGCAGGTTTGGGGGGTGTTTGGATAGAGGGGGACGTTGGCTTCACTTCAGTTTTAGCGGGGGTAGGAATATGTATAGCGGTAGAGGGGGCGGGGGGGTGTATGGGGGGAGAGGAGAGGGGCGGGGAGGGCTCGCTCGCTGACAGGCGGGGTGCGGTGCGCGTGCGTTGCCCGAAGCCCGCCGACGGGCGGAATGCCTGTTGGAAAATGTTATTGTGGTAATAATTATTTTTTGAGTCCGAATCTACTTACGATTGTTACCTTAGAAACATTAGTATTTATTCTTTTTTAATACAGTTGCTCAAAAAGTGGTACTTTTCGTAGCTGCAAATCGTGCGAAAAGTTGGATATTTCGAACTAGTGCTTTTTACTTTTCAATTTTTTTTAATTTTCTGATGTACTAACACTTTATGTCTCATACATCCAAACAAAGGTCAATCACTTTCCGACTTTATTTATTACCTCATACAGCATTGCAAGTGTATATCTTATAATTATGCTTAAAATATTTAAATTGCATATTGGATCAATCAAAGGGTTATCTATTAAAAATATTCAAAAACGGTTTTAATAAGTTGTCTGAGTGACTATTATTTAATGAGCAAATGAGTATTATGCGTGACCTATAAAAATTAAAATGAAAAGTATTGTCACAGATTAGAAAATACAGTATTAAGCGTGACCCTCGCGCTGCTTTATAAATTCATAATAATTATGAATAATCGCTATTTTTGTGTATTAAATAATATATTTATTTACAATTATATGAAATGTAAAGAACTAAAAACAGATTCACGATGTTTATTGTTTGGAATCAATTAAATTACTGTGTAACATTATCATATCTCTTCTGAAATATTAAAACTATTTCTTTTGATTTGGCTGAATGATGACAGCCGACGCCATCTTGAAAAAAAATATTACAATTAAAAGTAAAACTTTCTTTTTCATTCAAGATTGTTTTAATTATGTGTAAATGACACGTAAGATTTATAAAATAAGAGTTTTTGATAGAAAATGATGGATTCTGATGCTACCAGAATAGATTTAACACCGCCCTATATACGAGCCAAGGCAAAAATTGCAAGTGAGAGTATTTTACCCGCAAAATCGAAAGAAAAATTACATTGCCGTCTATGAACATTTTATTGGTTGGAAACGAGAAAGAGAGAATTATTAACAACTTGAATAAAACTTTAAACTTACCAGCAATTTAATTTTTATCAGACAGAAATAAATATAATTGCCCCTTTCACTGTTTTCAATTTGTATTATTGCAATTTTTCGCAAATGTATTAAAAAACGTTGTTTGGTACACGTGTGGAAGTGTCATTTTAACTCGTCCCGAGTCTTGACCCTCGCCTTGCGGCTCAGGCCAAGACTCCTCGGGACTCGTTCAAAATGACATACTTTCCACACTTGCATCAAAAACTACTATTATGTAGTGTGTCAAAATGCTGTTTTTTGGTGTGCGTTATATATGGGGTTAACATGTAGGGTAACTGACCATCGTTCAATAACTAGCCACCTCATACTAAAAATTAACTCTGCTCAGTATGAGAAATTAATTACTGGCCACGGCCAGTTATTGAACAATGGCATTAGGTGATTTAAACCCTACATGACCGTCAAACAATCGAGCTAGTTTAACACTGATTTAATGCATTCCAATACAGGTTACTGTATGCGCGCACCCATACATGTATAATACGTAACAGTGGGCAATAAAGCCTTTGTATTGTATCGCCTTGTACTGTATTGTACTCACATAGACCGCATCGGGTGAGATGGACCTGACGATGCCATTCCCGGTCTTGCCGAGCGCTCCGCCGGACCAGCCCATCTTCTGCATCATGCTGCAACAACAACACAGTTGTACATTTACGTTGTAGAACAGAAGTTCCTAGTCACCTTAAATCTCATTTTCACTTCTCTTGCTCTAAAAGTTCGACTTTATGCAGTGCGTAGGCGACATAAAATCGCTTTTTATGCTCTAGAGCATAAAGTAAAATCGTCGTCGAAGACCAAGGCGATCGGTCCAACAGCCAAACGAAAAAGGTCCTTAATAAACAGTAAAAAAAAAAACATAAACTTCATACAATAAAACCCGTTTCAGACCTTCCGATCCGATCCGATTTATCGGAAGAAATAGGATAATGTGTAGTGTATAAGATCCTAACAATTGCACTACACATTATCCGATTTCTTCCGATAAATCGGATCGGATCGGAAGGTCTGGAACGGGTTTTAACTCTTTATTTTATTTCGGTTTTGTTAGTATTCTAAGGCCAAGGTAAAGATACCAACAGCCAAAGTACACAATAAAACTTCTTGAAATAAACTTGTAACTTTATTTACTATCATTTAATACTTTTTAAACTATTACTTTAAATATTTTTCTTTGAATTTTAATTAAATTTGTTTTTAAGTATACATGATATGTGTATACATATATGTTATTTACATGATACAGTTTCATTTCCTCGCAATCGAAGTGAAAAGTAGAGTGTGCAACTCGTCCATAAAACACATTTTACACTCGACTTTATATTCATCCTCGCTCGCAAGCTCGCTCGGATGGATAAACGTCTCGTGTAAAATGATGCGTTTTATGCACTTGTCGTACAATCTACTATTAGATTTTAGGGTTCAAAATCAAAACGTTTATTCAGTAAGTAGGCCACAGGGGCACTTTTACAAGTCAGATTGTGAATCTACCGGCATTTCCCAAGAGGAGAACGCTGTTGAGTATTTTTTTTCGTAAATAATACTTAAAACAATCAATTGTATTTATGTTTACGTGGTACACAGACAGGCAGACAGCAGTCAAATCATTTGTGCACCGAAAACCCCAAGGAGAATTTACAGTTGACATATCCATTGGGCTAAACTAAACACACAGAGGTCTGGTGTTAATCTCACTTACCTTTCCCCTTTGCTGTTACTGAACTTGGGCTTATCCTGTGCGTCTCCCAATTGTGGATACGGTTGCTTGCTCTCATCCCGTATGAATACCATCGGGGCCAGCTCCTTCACCCAGCTCTGCTTCGTCCAGTCGTAGCCCCACGGCTGGGATGCGGATAGGAACGGTCCCTCGTTACTGGTGTTAGGGCTGAGGATAAACGTTAAACTTATATAGTTACTTTATAGTATTAAAGTAGGTACATATCTAATTTATTATTCCTGTATTAATGAGTGATCTATAAAAAGCAGCTATGATACACATACTCGTAAAAATACTCTTTATTGCAGACCTCCATCATCATGGAAATAAAAATCGAAATTGTCAAGATAATTATGCTTTTTGATAATTATTGGATAATTATCACCAGGGTAAAAAAATAATTTGTTTCATAAGAAGTTCATTTGTTATTGCCAAACACAAGTCACTAAAATTTCTGTCACTTTCTTTAAAACCTTGTATCTAGTTAATAAATTGATACTGAAATATGAGCTTTGTTTCCCATAGGTATTTGTTACTTAGTGATTTTCATTGTCAACAGAAATTATATTGTTTCATAACAAATTTTAACAAAAAACAAATAAACACTATAATTTTTAATTCATTCAATATTTCACTTAACAAACCATTGTCACTTGAGTATGCATAATCCGAACTTATTTTTTCTTGCTATCCTTTCGAACCCTGCAACAGGCGGTGTTATCTCTAAATAGGGACGATTCCTAATATTTTGAAATATAAGGCTAAGGGAAAGAGAGCCCTTTCTCAATATCATCACTGAAAGTAAATATCGTTTGTTGACAACCAAAACTCAAAGTAACAAATACCTACATAAAACAAAGCTTGTACTTATCTCAGTGTCAATGTACAAACTTGATACGAGTTTCTAAAGAGTAGTGACAGAAATTTTAACAATTATTGTTGTCACCAGACAATATATAACAATTCAAATAACATGCACTTACTATTCTTGATTCTTGCTGACAAACTCATCAGGGTTCAGATATAGCTCATATTTCTTCACGACGCGTTTCTCCTTCGCCGCAGGAGCCTCCGATTTGTCAGGCGGCTCGGCGCTTCGTTCTTCATTCTCCGAGCTTTCCGACGGTAAACAGTCCTCGTACTTGACACGAAAGTTGTCTGTATCGTAGAATATAGAACTCTGGAAGAGGTTGTAGTGCGGGTAACAGTCCTGGGAGCTGTGGGGCACATCCTCCCAACAGTTTTCCATAGCTGTTTACATAAGGAAATGGTAATTTGAACACGAAAATAACTTGAAGGTGGTTCAGATTGGAGCACACAGCGCGAAGAAACGGGGAAGATTTGAAGTGGAACTTAGATAAGAAGTATTAATTGAACTTATATAGTATTTATTGACGGTTTTATGGTGTTTAAGTTTGTTATTTTGATTTAAAATATTTATTTTTGCTGCGACGACAACAATCGCAGAAAAAGGTAAATGTCAGATTGACGGATGTTCATTTTGTTGCCAGGGCAAAAAAATCGTTATATGGAGCATGTTACGGATACGTTTAGATTTATTACTTTCGTTTTGTAGTATGTATTTCAAAAATATTGTGCGTGTACTTGTTGCTTTAAATGGATGATGAAACCGACCTTTATCTTAAGTTATTAAGTATTAGGTTATCCGTACACTGTTGTTTCGGCGGGAATACTGGGATGGGATCTCCCGTTTTATTATTTGGAATAGTTTTTATCCTATAATGAACCTCTATACAAAATGTCCACTGTTGAGGTCTGAGAGGAGAGTAGGCTAGGTTGATGACTCATTCAATAACATATGAATAACATGAACAATTTGCCTTCATTTTTATGGCGATAAAAGGGGATGCCTTTGTCCAGCAGTAGTACACATAGGCGAAATAAAACTATAAAAAGATAATTATACTTATATAGGTTTATATTGCCTATGTTGAACCCGATAGCCATGTTTGTTTAATTATTTCCTGATCCTTAAAATAGACAACAAAAACAACAGTATAATTTGAACAACTTTTATTAATCTACATGATTTATCTAACTTAATGCATAAAGTAAAACATTAGAAACATTACGCTTACGTATTATAGAGGTGTAAAAACAAATAAAGAGTTCTCAAATAAATATTTTAAAATATCTACCGTTTTACTTCATACATAAACCGCTCATTAACTATAACTTGTCAAGAATCAAAAATTTATTTTTTTGTACATGTTTTTTAATCTGTACTAAATTTTTTGATTTTTGTCAAGAATCACTCGTTCCTAGTTTGGAGTTTTGAATGGCACATGGCAACACTGTCACACGCTAAAACAAACTAATTAAAAAAAAACTTCATCGCGTAAGTTTCTCGCTTAAACCAATTTTTCCAGACTTTTATGAGACGTGAGACGTAGTGTGTTTGTTTTGACTCGTCTAGCGGTGATATGGAACGAGTTGTTCAGCTGGTGAAGATGTTTTACAGATCAGGTCTTGAGTCTTGCCATTTCGCCACCTGAAAAAAAAAAGATAAATACTTTTACATTGATGATTGATGAGTATTATAAATTATCACCACTTTTCTCGCGGGGGGCTCCTCTACATACCCCACATTATAATACCATTTTACAACCAAATATTAGCCTTAGCGTAGTAGCCAACGTACTATGCTGTAAAATAATGTCACTTGTATGTATTTTTTTTTAAAGGTTTTTTTATCCTCACTTAAGAAGCCAATTTACTCCATCATCCAGTAAAAGCAAAAGCCAAGACAGGCGGACTTGCGCTCCTGCCATCCGGGAGCGTTGGGATCACGCTCGGCATAACGCGGGAGCTCCTCTATGGCATTTACGTTAGTATATATATTCTTTGTCTATGGCCCAGGTCCCTGGGCGCTCCGTTAGACCCATGAGGACTATCGGAGAGCCTTCAGCATTGACTCCGAAGTAGATATATCCGTAATAGACAGATTAAACATACCCCATATTATAGTACCATTTTGCAACCAAGACTTAACATAAGCGTAGTAGCCAGCGCAATATGTCATTAGTAGCGAATGTTAAAGCCTGACCAGAAATATATGAGGATACGCCATATTGCGGAATTTCACTGGAAGTATTTTCTTACACTAGCAATGATTTTATGATGGTTTGTCAACAATGTCAATGTCAAACGTGGTGGTTCTTTAAAAAGCAAATATTTAAAAATATCCAAAGGAAATGCCGAAAACTGTTCACAGGAGAGAAGTGCATTCCATTTAATGATATTACGAGGTTATGGGGAGGAACTGACAGGTATTTAAACTAATGTCATTATAGTGCGGTTGCGATTGGTTGCAAAATTGTTACCATATAAATCTTATAAATTTCGCCAGAGCAACTTTCGATATGTTAGGGGTCATCCATAAATTACGTCACACGAATTTCATGATTTTTTTGCCCCTCCCCCGACCTTGTCACAGCTGGTCACATTTCTGAGACTCCCCCTCCCTAGTGTGACGTCACATATTTAGCAAATTTACATTTAGAAATTATTGAATGAAAACAGCGGTTCCGAAATCAGTTTTTCCATTTAAATATTTTTTTTATAAAATTAACATCAAATCAAACAATTAACAAAACAAAAAACGATTTTAGTAGAGCGAGTGGTTGACAAAACAATTGTTATCTTATATTTACACAAATAGTTGTATATGTTTTTGAGGTTTTCGTAGTTTAAAGTTCGTGTTTTCACACTTAGATTATAATAGATTTTGAAATGTGACGTCACGTAATTAAGGACCCCTCCCACCCCATTGTCACACAATGTCACACTTCGTCGACCCCCTCCCACCCCCTTAACGTGTGACGTAATTTATGGATGGCCCCTTATATTAAAGGTTAGGTACTTTTTTGTCCTTACCCAGGAGCCCTGTGAAGCCAATTTACTCCGTCATCCAATAGAAACGAGAGCCCAAACGCGCGGGTTTGCGCTCCGCGTCGTCCGGCAGCGCCGGCGTGGCGTCCGGGTACACCGCCCCCGGCTCCTCCACGGGCTTGGGCCTGCAATCACACCAATTACTTTTTCATCTCTCCTGTTCGGAAAGTGTCATTTTCATGAGTAGATAGCCGGGTGGAAAATAGCTTTTCCATGCCTAGGGTGGAAAGTAATTTTTTTTATTGCCACAGAGTCAAAGATAATTGCCTTCTGAATGTACGTCGTGACCAACTAAATTAGGTACAATCTAGTCGGCCGTGGTAAGTGGCCATTGAAAAAAGGTCTCCAAAGGTTAGATAGATTGAAACCATTGGATTGTTTTTTTTTATAACTTTTTAAATGTTGGCGGTACGTATATCTTAACTATTTTTTATCTATTAAAAAAAAAGAAGAATGAAAGTTTGCAGAAGAAGAATGAAACTCACTTATGACATATGTTGTTTATTATGTGCGTGTATTATTTTATTTTCCTCGCAGCCGAAATGAAAAGTAGAGTGTTTAACTCGGGTGAAATTACCCATTTCACCCTCGAACTACTGGCGCTCTCACTTCGTTCGAGCGCCAGAAATATCTCAGGTGCAATGGGTCACTTTCTACCCTTGGTTAACAATCTACTATTTAATTGGCTATTCTGACATTTCTGAATTTGTATGAAGCGCTTTGCGTCTCATTTTGAATGTTTTTCCTCAAACATTGAATGAAATGTCGTCATAACGTGCGTTATAAAACCGGCTTCGAAGTATCGCGTTTCGGGCGGAACAACTCGAGAGAACTGTAAAGGAATTTCCTACAAAATTGAAGGTTTAGGCCGGGAAGTATTTTTTTTAAACCTGGCGTCTGTGTTAATGAACAGGCTAAGCAACTGAATTATATTCAGCTCCAGGCTGAGCTTGTCCACATCCCTGTCTGTCTGTCTGTCTGCTCACCTCTTGGTGTTGTGCACGCGCGCCTCAGTGAAGTACCCGAAGGGCGGGCGCTCCAGGCTCAGTTTATCCAGCATACACTTGTCCAGAACTCCTTGCGTCGTGCGGCAGCTGGAAACAATATGTCAAGTGTTAATGTTGCATCTTCTAGTTATGATTATGAATGTTTATTTTTTTATACTCTGGTCGGAATGGATCGAATGTAATTCAGGAACTGGGGCAGATGTCTTTGGCCGGACTTGTAGCAGAAGAGAGGGGTACCATTTTCAAATAAAGTTTCTACCCTGGTTCAAAAAGGTCCTAGATAGGCAGCTTTCTATAAACAAAACTATAAGACTTAATTGTTGGCTGGAAGAAAAATCCTCCAAAAGATCATGGGACCGGTGCGGAGAGGACGGCAGTTTCCGAATCGGGAGTAATTTAGAAATAGAGGAGCTAATACTTGCAACTCCCAATATTATGGCATCCTAAAGCAAACCTCTGTTTCATTTCAGTTCAGTCATTCAATCAATGGCAAACCTAAAGTCTCAGCTCAGCCACATGTTCTGAATCGGCGAGGATCGCGGCGTATATTTGGGATGACCACTAGGACGAAGGCGAATTGGCTGCCCCAGGTATGCATGGAGAGACGGCGTCGAATGAGATCTGCATGAACAGTAACCGTTGGCTGGAATTGCGAATTGGGCTGAATGAACGCAACCAAGCGATCGACAGCCTGTCTCTGGCCGGGCGTCCTACACCGAAATCATCAAGACTCACTGCTCAAAGCTGCAGTCTCTCGAACTCTTGTCAACGCAATTAAAATAAAAAAAGCCCGCCTGTCTCTTTGTGGTGTCCCTACTACACCAATATCATCAAGACTTACTGCTCAAAGCTGCAGTCTCCCGAGCTCTTGTCAACGCAGTTGGCGTACTGGTTGAACTCGCTCATGCAGGCCCGCTTGACTTTGCGGTAGAACTCCATAGTGCATGCAGTGACGGTCCTAGGTCTGCGGTTTACTAATAAGCTCACAGATTAATACAAAACAGTAGTACTAGTAAGACTCACTGCTTGTGTCCTTTCCTTCTGCAGGAAAATAAGAAGATATGAGGAAGAAGGCTTTATAAGCGCTGCTGGAACAGTAACCGTTGATTCCAATTGGGAATTGGGCTGGATGAAATCAACCAAGCAGTCGACAGCCTGTCTCCGGCCGGGCGTTTCTACACCACAAAAAATCATCAATACTCACTGTTCAAAGCTGCAGTCTCCCGAACTCTTGTCAACGCAATTAAAAAAAAAGCCCACCTGTCTCTTTGTGGCGTCCCTACTACACCAAAATCATCAAGACTCACTGCTCAAAGCTGCAGTCTCCCGAACTCTTGTCAACGCAATTAAAATAAAAAAAGCCCGCCTGTCTCTTTGTGGTGTCCCTACTACACCAAAATCATCAAGACTCACTGCTCAAAGCTGCAGTCTCCGGAGCTCTTGTCAACGCAGTTGGCGTACTGGTTGAACTCGCTCATGCAGGCCCGCTTCATCTTGCGGAAGAACTCCATGGTGCAGGCGGTGACCGCCTTGCCCTCGTTGACGCACTTCCGGGGGTCCTTCTCCTCGAAGCGGCAGAGCATGAATTCCTGAGTAATTTACAATTCAGTGACGTCAACTAGTCCATAGCTTTAGGTAAGAGCTTGTGCACAAGTCACGCGTGGTTCGATAGGGGGGGTCAAGAAAAAATCACGACAGATCACGATGGGGGAGGGAGGGGTATAAGGAGACCGGACGTGTATTTTTCTAAGAAAAAAATATGCCACATGAGTGTGTACTTTCTCTCGGTTTCGTTAAAAATAAATCTTCACTTGTTAAATACTTCAAAATAGCGAGTGTATTTTACGAAATAACAAAAAATACAAGTGAGGTTGTGAGGGGGAGGGGGGTAACAAAGAACCTCACCTCGGGTCAAAAAGTAGTCGAAAAAAACCTCGCGTGATTTGTGCACAAGCTCTAACAAATTAATAGAGGTTATATGGATATTCGGTAACATATTTCAATCATTGGCCGAATTGCAAACTACTTTATTCTTATTGTTTATCCGATGACAGGTTTCATAAGGTTATCTATCTGAAGCACAATTTTTTTTTCCCATCTGTAATGTGTCACTACCGCCAGGCTGAAGTGGGACTGGGCCGGCCACGTCTGCCGCATGCACCCAGAAAGGTGGGCTAGCTTAGCCACTGAGTGGGTGCCACAAGATGGGCGGCGCAGGCGGGGCAGGCCTAGGCGGAGATGGCGGGACGACCTGGACACGTTCCTCAACGGCTGGCCGGAGGAGGCTTCTCATCGGAGTCGTGGAAATCAAGAGGAGAGGCCTTTGCCCAGCAGTGGGACACTCAAATAGGCTAATAAAAAAAAAAAAAAAATGTGTCACCAAATTTTCATTTGTCCTAAAGCCATTTTTTTCCAAAACTGTTAATTTTTCAGAATAATTATAAAAGAAACTACTAAACTAACTAATGGGTTCTTTAATACAATGTTTATAAAATCCTGAACATATTACGGGTTACAGAATAAAATTACTTTCGGACAGAAACAAACGAAACGTCACAGATGGGATACAATGTTTCGGAGTTGAGATTGTTTCCAATTCTCTTTCACTTGCCCTCTGAATAGTTCTCGTCAAAACGAAATTCAGTCTGACATATTTAGTGTTTCATATTTTATTATTTATTGATTTATTATAAGCCTTTGTGAACAGTCACTGGCTGTCTTGCTTTTCAGCATAGGCCTCTCCAAGATTTTTCCATGCCAATCTGTCTCTTGCTGTTCTCATCCATGTTGTTCCTGCTATTTATATTTGTATTTCAGATAGGTAATCGTGGATGTTCACAATACTCTTCATGAAATGTATAATGCAGAGGGATAAAAACTGTGTGTATAATATTATTTATAGAAAAAATATTGATTTAGTGACTTTTAAATAATTTCATTAATATTTGGAAGATTGATGAAATTTTTTTTAATTAACTTAAACTAGCTGCATCCTGTGATGATACCTGCAAGCTGCAGTTTATCAGAAAAAAAGCCTATGTATTAATGCAGGGTGTCAGCTAATTCCATACTAGTCTATGAAAAACTTTGGTCAAGGTTGAGCTCCCCTTAAGAAAGAATAAATAAAAAAAATCTACTATAAAGGGTAAATGAATTCAATAATCAATATAATTTAATCTGCAAATCCTGAGTTTTAGTAATTATTTTTGACATGAATAACAAATTGAAATATGTAACAATTAAGTATTTGAATATTGTTTTATTTTGTTTGCATGCCTTTTTGGTTGAACATAAGCAACACTGTTTATACCTGTATCACCTAATTTATTACTATGTTCTTGCGATAAAAGAATTTGATTTAGAATAATTTAAGTTATAAAATGATTTGTTTACAAATTTAATATTTATATTTTTTTTTATTATCTGGAGTCATTGTCTCAGTAGTGGAAGATAGTTGGTTACATTATGATGTAACAATTTAAAACTAAATATGTAAAATTGTGTTGTTACATTAAATTGACTAAAAATCTCTTATAACTATCTGATCAAAACATAACCTCATTTTCATGATTATGCAATCATTTTTAACAATAACAAGGCAACATGTATTCACTACAGAAACAGGTATATACATTTTTCTGTGATGTGAAATTAATACGTACATTATTCACTTGTTCACAATATTTTCCGAGGTGGAAAGATGCTGCTCTCAGAGTAGAGCCTGATAAATTGATCTCTGGCACCGTCAATTCGGTCTCTTCGGGCAAGGTGATGTCCGCGGTAAGCACCATTTTAGTTTATTTATGATTCACTGGCAATTTAGACGGTAATATCGAAAGAAATTAGGAGAATTCCTCCACTAAAATCGTGGAAGAAATCTGACAATGTTATACGCCGGAGTTAAGTAGATAATGAGAGCTGGTATGAGTGAGATACACAATACAATTTAGTGCAAGTGTGAAGGAGAGAGAAGAGTTAAGTAGTGACCTTTCTTATTTGATGGCACTTCTCTTAGTTTTTGACGTTGACTTTACGCTAAACGTTTCATTCTACGCAGTATTTAAAAAGAAATGCCATTTGGCATTAAGTCCGCCATTTGTACTGACTTTTGTTTTGTGCAATAAAGTTTAAATAAATAAATAAATAAATAAATACAGCATGTTTACAGGTTCTAAAAAAAAACATCGATAATTTTAATATATTTAATTAGCTGTTTAACTGTAGTAATTATCAAATGACTAGACAAAAACGGGGTTAGTAAAAAAGCAACAAAAAATACAATATTTTTAACCAATTAAATGCCACAAATTAGACTAAATTGTATCAAAAAACACATCTTCGTCAGTTTACTTCTTCATATTTTCTAACTGGTTACCATAATAAGCCTCAATCTGGTCTTGACTGACTCCTGATTGACTGTCATCTGAAAAATAAAAACGGTTTTATCAGCAGAACACATCGACTAAAGGTCGCGTATCACAGTGTAAAAGACGCGATAAGTTTACTAAGAGACTTCAAAAAGGAGAAGGTTCTCAAATCGACGGTATATTTTGCGCTTTTCACATGCAATTACGGAACCGTTTGTTTATTTTTAAACCACCACTAGGTATCCAACTCACTCTTGTGGCACGTAGACATCTTCGTTACTGAGTTTATGTGTTTATGTTCCCATCCCACCCAAAAGGGACTGTATTCAAGTCAAACCAAAAATAAAGTTAGGATCACCTTATGTCATAAATTTTATTAAAACTTTCGTGAGACATATTTAATTATTGTGACAAAGTTGCCAAGCCGCTGTACGGGTAGCAGTCCCTGAAGAGCTTCATACGAGTTCGAAACATGTCGGGCTGTTCCTGACAATTTTGACGTGAGTGTAAACTGATTACATTAGGGATATACCACGTTATTCTTCAGTGAATATTTAATGTTACTAACCTCCGTAAAACTCAATGAATTCAGCAGGCGTCTGATAAAATTTCGGGATATCGTAACGATTTTGCTGGAACAAAAACTAGGATTAATAATAATTAAACTAGGTAAAACAACTTGAATATATGTAAGTGTTCAAAGACCAGCAGCGAGCCTATGGTGTTTGCTTTTATCACGCGATAAATAAGTGACAAAGCATCCGTCACGTTTTAAGATGCGAGTGTAAGTGACAGATGCTTTGTCACTTATTTATCCCATGATAAACGCGACCCGCCCGTCTAGCACAACTTATGCTTGAGACTCTCGTTGCGCGACATAGACGTACCCGTCACTCTCTCACTTACTCCGCGGAGAGAGACGGGTTATTATCCCGCGCGAAAAATAGTCACGTATGACAGTTATGCTAGCTGCGGAGTCGAAAAAGGGGCTGCGGATAATGTCATACACTCTTCAAGTTCAGAACACGTTTCGGCAGCATAGTTGACTCCATATTCTCAAGAATATTCTAGTAGTTAAATTTTGAAGTTACATTGGACCCTTTTCATCCTACGCCCGAGGCGCTTTCTTCTCAAAGTTGTCACTTTCCTCTCGCGAAGAGAAGATGCATGGGGTTAGTTTATGTCGTTAAGTTTTAATTGTTTCAATGTTTTATCTTTAGTATTGTTTTTACAGGGGTGTAGATGTAGACATAAAATTTGCCTAATATACCATTGTTTAGGCATTAATATTAAAGAGTTAAAGTTTTCAATAACATTTAGGTACTCAACTGGAATAAGCAAACGAACTGTCAAACCATACAAACTGATTCACTTTGTAAGTATGGTTTGACAGTTCATTTGCTTGAAAGAGTTACGTTTACGTTACGTTTTAATATGATTAGAGTTACCGTGGTTTGACTCTACTCACCGAATCGTAGTTCCTCCTACCCATGCGGGGTATATTTTTAGCCGGAATCGTTTTGATAACGTAGCCCATTGCACTCTGATCAAATGGCCCATCTGCCTCGTTACTCCTCCCCACACGCGGAATATTCTTCCCCTTAATAAAAGATCCTTGCGATTCTATTAAAAAACCAAGCAGGCAAATTACCGCGATTCCAAATCTCAATTTTCCCATTTTAAAAATTGACTGTTAAATTTTGGCGGGAATGCTTTGGGTGGATACTTTTTTTTATTTGTTGACTGAATGTTGGATGGTTACTGATGGCGTGTTAGAGTTTTCGCCAAGTTTTATACTGATCGGTTTCGATTTATCCCGCATGGTTGAAGATTTTATCTGCTGTGGTGTTTTAATCGGAATTTTAAGTAGGATTATCGCTTTATCAATGAGGGTATTGTGATGTGTATCAGTTTGCAAAATATCTACCATACGGCTACCTGAGTCACGATAGACCTAGCAAGTGCGAATCTTCCCGCTCCCATCTGTGGCCGCCGCTTGCCGCAGAAATCGTGGGTCGTAAGTTGTATATGTTTTCTTCGAGAACTACGTACTTATAGTTAAGACTTATCCTTTCTGAAAAAAATACCGACTGTTGAGTTTCTTTCGGCGTTTCTTCTCAACAGTGGTCTTTCTTTCTAGGTCGTAAGTTGTATACATAACAGTACCTTTACCATGAGTTAATGTGACCGTACTCGCTAGCAACAGCGTAAATTATTTGTATGGAGAATAGTACAGCATCCTTAGCGGTTAGGCACTTTGTAGAACTACAATTCTCCATACAAAAAATCCTTTGGGGAGTACTTAGATAAAATGTAACTTTGCTACATATCCTGATAGATTTTAAAAGTTGTCCTTTAATCTTGCCAAATTTTCAGCCAATTTTATTGAACTACATGATGCTGATGAATTAATGAAATTATTTAACATCTGGGACAAAATTTTAATCATTAATGTGACCTTTAATTATGAATGTGTGAACTACATGATGCTGATGAATTAATGAAATTATTTAACATCTGGGACAAAATTTTAATCATTAATCATTTATTTATTATTTTTAGATAATTTTTATTTATTAGTTTTATCACTTGTGAGCTAATTGTACACTTTTTCTTGTACTTATTCTGCAATTTCAAAACTACTGTCTAATTCACTAATTAAAACAATGTAACCAACTCATTAATCACTTATTTTATTAACTAAGCCACGAGTCGCAAATTATAATTCACTTGGTTCAGTGGCTGTCACTATATCATTAACCTCTGAATTTTCTACTCTATCATGCATCAACCATTTCAGCAGTTTCTCCTTTTATATCAATTATCAACTAAGATTCTTCATTTTCTACGTTCTCTGTAACGATATCCTTCTTCTCAGTTCTCGGTGTATCTTCAACTTCTTCTTCTAAGTCGGTCCCTCACTGCTGAGGATCGTGACTCCACCGATTATTATTTTTGATAGCAGCTCTCCAGGGGACAGGGAGAAGTGTCGGTTGCTTTCTGGAGCGCACTGCTTAGTGTCGTATCCAGTTGGTTGGATATCTGATCACACCATTATATTGGGCTTCTACCCCGTGGTCTTTAGCCATCAATCTTTCCCATCACCATCAGTCTTTCCAAATTGCCAGGATTTTCAACACCTTTTCCTTTATAATTACTAATAAGGTCTTACGAAAACAGTTTCCGACACAGTTAAAGAATCGACTATGCCATCTTTGCTATCAATATCATCAATTTCATTGTCAGGCGTTGGAGAGTCACATTCTGTCTTGACAGTGATATTCTCAATATCTTCTTTCACATAACTTCTAACACTGTTCAACGAATCTTGTGCTTCTTTGACTTGTTTAAGAAAATTATACATTTCTTCTAGTTTTCTGTTGCATTTTTGGCACACATATTTTGGTAAGTCATCTACATTGAAATCTAGTTCTACACTCAGATCGTTTAATGTTAGTGCAGTTTTGTTTCTGGTCAAATAGGGTCTATCGTCGGTCACAGGGATGCAATTGTTGGTGAACTCTGCACAGACACGGCACTGCTCCAGATGTTGAATAGCTAATGGTCCATCGGCTCCAGATTTAGAGACATTAGGGTCTGGAAGGAAAGAAAAAGCATTTCAGTTTAGTTAGGATGTCAAAAATGAACAGATTTTATTTAATCGAAAGAGAAGATGGAAAATGAAGACAACGATACAAGTTACAAGTTGTTTATATTTATAAAAAAAATGTATTAATATTTGTGACGAATGTAAAGCAATAGGTAATCACAGATTCAATTTTTGTGCAATGTGTGGTCAAAACTTAAACAGAATAAAACAAAATTAACATCAAAACAGAAGAGTTTAATTAGAATTGGGAATAAAATAACCAAAATAACAGACTTACCAAAGTTGGCGGGATTCTTGTGCGAAGTGTTCGCGTTCGAATTGTTGCCAGATGCCTCAGACCGCGCCGTTGGTTGCTTCAACTAGAAAAAAGAAATAAAGAAAAACAGGTAATTAACGACTACAAAATGCAAAAAATCTTTAAATAATCTTCTGGAATTTATTCTTTCTGTTTGGAATGGGCTCATAATTTCATAGAGCGATTAATTTTGACCTCGTGATAGAGATGCCACGACTGCGTGACAGTGGCAGCGGTGCGCGGTACATGTGTCCCGCTCACTCGTATGACCGCCGCGCTCAGATCTCTCGCTCAGCCGATCGCCACGCCACTGGTCGCGCAAAGTCGTAGCATCTCCGTGGGGACTCACTAATATAGGAGACGACTACGTTCAGCAGTGGCCGTCCATTGCTGATAAGTATTTATTTTTCTGAAATCATGACCCTCTCCATAGAATTTTATAATAGTCAATAGTAGCTATATAATGTCGCTGTTGATATGCTCTCTGCAGACTATGCTGTGGTTGGTTGAATCTGATCAGATTGGCCAATCCATCAGACTGTCCGATCTGATCAGATTGGTCGTGTCTAACCTTTAAAACCGGGCCCGCAGAGCTCTTCAGCCGTGTGCGTCCGTAAGCTGTACCCAGAGTATATTTGGCGCCACTCTCGAATTGCTCTGACCAGACAGTGCCGTATTGTGACGTCAACCAGTCATTGTCGCTTAGTTTCCAAAAATGTTGATTCATGACCTGACTGGAACGTCGGATGTGATCAGACTGGCCAATCCAACAGATTGTACGATCTGGTCAGATTGGTCAATCCATCAGATTTTCCGATCTGGTCGAATTGGCAAAACCATCTGATTGACCAATTTGGTCAGATTGGTCTACCCATCAGATAGTCCGATCTGGTCAGATTGGGCGTGACTAACCTTTAAAATCAGAGCCGCAGAGCTCTTCAGCCGCGTACGTCCGTTAGGTGCACCCGTAGTATATTTGACGCCGCTGTCGAAATAGTTTTAAAGATCTAAGCATAAATAGGGACAAATAGACAGACGGCAGGAAGCGACTTTGTTAGCTATGTAGTGATAAATACGATGAAAAGTCTTATTATTTGGCACTCGCACTTACTCATTAATAAGTCTCGTAGTCTGAATTTTCGTAGAATTAACAGAAACATCCGATTCGTATTCCCCAAAGATACTTGATATCGTTATCGTTCCACATCCATCATACTTTTGGTCGCTCTTTGGAAAATCTCGAGGTATTTTAATAGCTGTAAACAACTTGTAACACTGCGGATGATATCCTTCATTCGGAGATTCGGAGAGTTCAACATTCACGTACAAATCTCGCGTTTGCGATTGTCTGATCACAGGTTTCCGTCTACGATATTCCAAAACAAACATGCATTTATCTCTCTTTTCCGATGTAAACTTTTTAATTTATTGAAATCGATCTTGTCCACAAAATACACACTTCATGTCACTCATAGCTGATATTAACCTCACTAAAATTTATTCACCACAATAACACTACTGGTTTTATCTTCTGATGCACACGAACACACGAAGCCGTCTGGGATCTGTTATTTTATTGCTCGTATATGTAAAACTATAAATACAACGCCAGTTGGTGGATGGTGGTGGCGTGTGACGGACGTAAAGGCGAGACCGGCGGAAAATAAGTATGACAGAACCTCAATTTCCAAACATAGCCACAACGTTGGTACAAAATTACAAAGAGAATGGTCCCAAAATAAGAATTTTATTACACTTTAATTAAATATTTGTTTTTCTTCAAACTGGGCCATTTTTTCTAAAGTTGTACACCCCACTTTTTTTTCGTTCTATAGGTATTTTCTACTCAGAATCACGAGCTCTTTCAATCTAATTAGGAGAAAAAAATAATCATACATTTTTTGTTTTTCCATTCCGTTACCGCTGTAGTAGGTTATATGGAAATGGAAACGGAATGGAATGAAAAAACATTGGGACATTTTTTTCTTCTAATTAGTTCGAAAGAGCTCGTGATTCTGAGTAGAAAATACCCAAAATATCGAAAATTTGAAAAAAAAGTAAGGTGTACTTTAGAAAAAATGGCCCAACTACGTTCTAGTGGTTAAACGCGCGCTGATTTCGCAAAAAAGTAAGTATATTTTAAAAACAGGAGCTTGAGCATTACGTCGAGCGAGTTTGGGATCAAATAGCGATATAAGCACAAGCACAGATAACACAGATTAACTTCAACGGGGGTTGACTCTATCCCTGTCTAGCGTGATCAAGGGGACGGTGCTAGAGTGAGAAGTGAAATAATGAAAGGGAGTGGCACCACGCTCCACTGCGCAAGATCAGTCAAGTATGACTGACGTATACAGATCGACGCGTCGTTCTCGAAGGTCACGCTCAAATCGTCACATTTTTTTAAATACACATTTTTAAGGAATCATCCGGTAATAATAAGGTATAGCACACCGGAATGACAGGCGCGACGTTTGACGTCATCACGTCGTGATTGGTTGGAAGGGTTCTGTCAATCCATATCTGTGTTGAAACCATACAAAGTGAGTCAGTGAACTGTCAAGCTCATTTGATTGGAAGAGTAAGCGTGGTCCGACTATAGTAAGTCTCACTAGCTGGAGTGTCATATCTTTTTTCTTCTACCATGACACGCTCGAGTATTTAGGGTTCCGTGTTCCGTACCCAAAGGATGGGACCCTATTAAGCCGCCGCTGTCTGTTTGTCCTTCGTTCACTGGCCTGTATCCTTTCAACCGTAATAGGAAGACTAAGTTTCGCATAAAGTATATCAGTATGCCCGCTATAACAACAAATACTTACTGAAAGAAAGGCGTCGTTTCGGCAGCTAGCAGTTACTTGATATGTTAAAATTGGTGTTACATTCAATCCGCTAAATCCGCGAAGAAACTAGAATTCTTCAAGCTATTTGAACAACATAAAAAAAATATATATTCAGCATACTTTGCGTTGAAGTAGTTTTTTGAGATCTGTTGTGGATCTGAGGATGCCTTGATATGAATTGATGTATCCTGAAAAAAAAATATTATCGCGCACCTCCACCAAATGCGTTTTTTAAATATCGTTCACCTAACAGTGACACAATCTTGATTTAAACCAAAATCGTAAGGCCTACTCTCTGCCGACAGTCCCATTTTAACCCGACCACTAGGAATGGGATACTTCAATCGTATGACACATTGGTATGCCAATTTTCTGGCTTCTTCATATTTCAAATTTCAAACTAGAGAGAATTCTAGCATATTGTATTAAGAGATTGGCGATTTCTCATTCTTGTTTTTCAGTGAAGAAGAGTCTTGATTTGTAGCCGACTGTAGGTCTCTTCCTTCTTATTCATGATTATATAATATATATGAATATATAAATTCTTCATCATCTCATAGGCCATGGCCAGCCCCCCCCCCCCCCCACCCAGGCCTCAGGTATGAAAAATAATCATAGATACGCCAAGAAGGCAATAAAGTTGGACAAATAGCGAAAGAACTTAACATTGATCATGTGACACTCAGGCGTTTTTTTTAAAGCTGAAATCTGGACAGAGCTCATCTCCATAGCAGGCCCGAACTTAGAGGGCCAGGGCCTCTAGGCACCTGACATTTGGGGCCTCCCCTATCTCAAAACGCGAATTAAGAGGCCTTATTCCTTTTAAAATGCTGATTGTTTTAGACATTTTTCTCCATGATCAAACATGTTTCTTAACATATTATTGATGTTACTACCTAGAACTGGGCTATTGGGATTTATTGGTATATATTTGAAACCTACAAGTTGAATTTTTCATTGATAATTTTTGTTTCAAAAACTACTCGAAATCGACAAAATTCACGCGGAAAATTAGTTTTTTCAACTTATTTTCGACTGAACGCAATGAAAGCATGAAATAGCTATGTTACTACCTATTAGAACTTGGGGAAAAGTATTATTCACTTCAAAAAGTTGGTTGAAATTATCAATATATTTGTCGTAATATGAAAAAAATAAATTTTAAAAGGAATAAGGCCTCAAGTTAACGCCTAGTAAAAACGCAACATCAAAGGCACGCCTCGAACTATATTTGCTTGCTTGTTTGATTGATTGATTGTTAGGATAAACGAGTAACAATAGTATATGCCATTCAACATTATTCCAAACATTCTCACATTATGCGATACGACAGGCACCAGGGCACCCCTCCATAGGTGTGTTCCGTTGCCATGTTTTTGACCATTGAAATTTTTGACGTCAATAGGCGTCGTTGGCGTCAGTGGCACGAATTCCCCATGACGTGATTTGCCGTCTTTGGCGGTCAAAGGGTTAAACTTAAGGAGTTCTAAATAATTAAAACAATATGTAGTTATTTTTATTATTAACAAGGAAGTAAAATGCTCGTTACTTTCGTCGCTCTGGCGATACATAATCAATACAAAAATCAAACGCATTTTGAATAACAGCTTTTAGACCTAAAAAGTATTTAAAATAAAAGCAATACAGCCCGTGAGTTCTCAGATTGCAAATCGGATTTGGGTGAAGACTGAGAGGTTCTTATCTGGATCGCATAAGAGCGAGTGAGACGGGTATAAAATCACATTCTCACAGCTCACGCACTGGTCGCACTGTACTATCCCTCCATATTCTGGAAAGCATGACTTTAAATATAAAAAAACGAATGCCACACATTCTATACGATACAAATAGAATTAACCTTTTAATAACACTTGCAAACTAGCTTATTATCCACTTTTTAGGCACACCTGATCTCACGTAAAAAGAGTAGTGTCAAAATCATTGCGCAGTAGTCATTTGACAATGCGGTTGGCGCAGTTTGTAGTGCACCTAGTGGTACCCATAGTACAAGCATTTCTTAATTTGGGACTAAGTCGATTTGTGTAAGATTTATTATTTATTTATACTGTGCATGAGTTACACACCGTTCTTTTTAAGTGAGTTTAGGTATCTACTTACATCTTAAATCACTTTGTCACTTTATCATTTTACTGTTACTTAAACTTAAATCGCCTGGTATAATTGCTTGTCTATTGAAATCAGCTCTGAAATGGTTAGCATTATCATGTATCACTTAGTAACTATTAACCATTAGACCGTATATTCAGTATTCACTTTTTCAAATACTTCCGTGTGTTTATTTTGCAAACGCACGTCTATAGATCATGTGACCGCTTAGGGCTTGTGCACAAATCACGTGAGGTTTTTTCGGCTGCTTTTTGATCCCCCCTTCCTCCTGGTGATATTTGGCGAGGTTCTTTGTTAAGCCCATATGGGGAGAACAGAAAATTATCACTATCACATATGATCAAGTTTAATTATTTTACAAGGCAGAGAAACAAAGTTACTCAACATCTTTCTTATATCAAAATGATCCGCTCTAAGCGTAATTAGCCCAAACAAACGATATACAAACGACGTACTCAGTGTATAATGGTAGGTACCCGAGTTATACTTAGAGGGGTAACGTTATAATCACCAAATATCACCACCGAGGGGGTCAAAAATAATATCCCAATATCCCAAGTGAAGGAAGCCGCTGGATGCAGGTCGCTTCCAACCGGCCGATCTGGAAGTCACTGGGGGAGGCCTATGTTCAGCAGTGGACGTCCTGTGGCTGAAATGATGATGATGATGATGATGAAATGTCTGTCACTCTTCAAAACCTCGTATCCAGTTTGTAGATTGACCTCGTATCCAGTTTGTAGACCGAGATACGAGCTTTGTTAAATAAGTATTTGTTACTTAGTGAGTTTAAGTTATATGATCATATGATTCCTCGGGTCCCTGCCGAGGTGTTCCCCGGGGGCTACAGTATGCGGTTCTTCAAGAGGGGAGTAAATATGTTCTTAAAGGATCGGCAGCGCGCGTGTGATGCTCCTGGCGTTGCAAGCGTTCATAGGCGGCGGTAACTGCTTAACATCAGGCGGGCCGCATGCTTGTTTGCCACCGTCGTAGTATAAAAAAATCTTAGGCCTTAACTATAAACATGACCTGTCATATCATTAAGTGAGGCGCTAGTCGCGATGGCTAATTCGCTGGGTTTAACATCAGGTCCTGTATCTCTGTCTTTTTGTCTGTCTGTCTGTACTTTATTAGCATCGTCGTCCATTTCAACGGGTTCTTCTTTTATATCCTTTATCAATTGAGTGTGTTCATACACTTTATTATCATCAACTTTTGGTTTCTTCTGTTGTTTAGATCGTTGTTCAGTATCTTTATCACATTTCCTTTTCTTATGTACAAAAACATTATCTTTCAGGAACGCAGTTTCTTCTATTGTTATCGAATCTACTATTCCTTCTTTAGTATCTTCATGGTCGAGTTCATTATCATCAGGTGTTGGTGATTCACGTTCAGTCTTCACAAATAAAGTTTCAGTCTCTTCCATATCATAACTAACATTGAGAAGCGCATCTTGTGCGTTTTTAACTAGTTTAACAAAATTAAACATCTCTAGTAACTTCTTATCACAATCTAGACAAACTTTTGGTTTGCCGTTATTAAAAACTATTTCAACATTTAGATCATTTAGTATTAGAGTGGTTTTGTTGTCTTTTACATAAGGTTTATCGTTGGCATCTAGGCAGTTGTTGGTGATCTTGGCACAGAAGCGACATTGGCGGTCGGAGTTGGCCAATGGATCTTCTACTTCTGTCTCTTTTGTGATTACCTTGAACTTGTATTCTGTTCTGCATGTGTCAGAATCTGTAATAAAAAAATATCAATGTTATGGACCAAGTGATTAAGGACATTATAAAAAAGCCCGATATGCTAACCCGTAAAAGGCGTCAAATTTCAGCCATCGCTACATTTTTAGGGTTCCGAACCCAAAGGCTAGAAAACGGGACCCTATTAATAAGACCGGCCACTGGCCAGTTAAGATGGGATAATTGATTGTCCGGAACGCTCGGTGCGTGAGCCCGACTCGCACTTAGCCGGTTTCTTTTTTAATTTCGACCAGCATCTCTAGCACAACAATGCTAAGCCACTCTTCTCGCGAATAAAACACGGAAAAAGAAGAAACTAAGCTTCTAAGGAGCGTGCAAAATTCTTGACCTATTTTAGTAGGGTTGGCAAAGGAGTATTAAGTAAAATGAACGAAATAAGTATTAGCTTTTAATTATGTACTATTATCGAGGCGCCCTGGTTTCGCACGGATGCAATGCTGATAATTATGCATGTATTATATTACATATAAATGTCTGTCGTCACATTAATCTTACGTTTTCTTACTTCTCGAGGTTCAAGTGTCAATTTCCGCTTTCTTGGAGTGCCCGCTGAAAGGTGAAGTGCTGTTTGTGTTCTAATTTCATTAGTTTGCTTATTAGGATCCATCTGAATACTGCGAGATTGATCTTGCAAAACAATTTCATATGAAACATTATTTAAGCTAGAACATGGTTCAGTAATAGGTAACATTTCTTGTGCAGATACAGTCTCACATTGGCTCGAACCTGCACCGTCATTTGAAGGCAAATTAAGCGTTGGAAACGCATTCTCATACAAATATTTCTTAGTTTTATTTTTAGAAAAAAATATATTAGATCTTTCGAAGTGATCCTGGCATATTCTGTATCTTTGCCTTGTGTTATCGTTAATAATTTTAGGCATTAGATCTTCCCGCCCGACTGCTTTTAACCACTTATGTCGTCTGCAAAAAAAGAGAGCGAACAATCGTAGAAAATCGTAGAACATTTTTTTTATGTGGAGTTATAGCCTTCAGGGCACTATGGGAAAAGGTACTTTACCCGCCACAAATTGCGCCCTTAACCCAGATAACCCGACCAGGTGTTATAACACCGATCATTTTTTTTTTATAATTTACTCTAATGCTTGTTGCGATTTCAGATATCGCAAAATTTACCCAGGTTCCAAAAAGTGCGTTTAGGGCTATCTGGGTTAAATAGGGGTCTAGACCTCCCAAGACCCGTAAGTATAGGCCACAGCAACGGTGGAACCACAGGGTGGAACGCAAAAGTGATAAAAGCAAAAGGCCGCTGTACGTAAGGCCACCCTCAACTCAATCCATTGCGTGCATAAAAAAGGGGGCCCCCGGGCCATGTAAAATACAATTTTTTCGATTGCTTTTTTTGTGTTTAAAAAAAATAAAAAAGGGGGTCATGCGGAATACATTTTTCGATAGATTTTTTTCTTTTTTCTTAAATATTTTTTTTTACTATCCCCCGATTTTCTATCACAGCTCTTATTATACGCAAATAAACCATTTATTTTTTCATTCCCTAGAGACATTGCCCTATGTACTTACCTATTGGATTCCTTAGGATAGTTGAAATATGAAATATCTTTCTTTTTCCTGGTATTGTTATTGCAAACTGTACAGTATGTAACCATTTTACACCTCCGATTCTAACTATTTACACTTTATTCCACTAAAAACAGTTAAAACAGGAGCGCGAAACAAACATGACAACCGTTACACGGCCCTTAGCTTGTCTACTGGCCCTATCTCGCAGGGTTGCCAACTCCAATTTCTTTTTACCCATAGAGCTTAAGTTGAAATCCCCTTAAACTAACCGTTTTTTTTTTTTTAAATCCCCTAAATATAAAATAAAGAAATTATGTCTTAATTTATGCAATTACCGATTTTGCAATGACGCTACAAATCACAGTAGCGTAAATCTAAGTCGCACTTATAAGTTGGAACAAGAAGAGAAAGTGGGATACACTCCGGTATCGAGAACATTTCATTTCCACTAATCATTCAGTTCTCACATTGTAAATCAAGTAATAATTACCAAACAAATGTGATATAAAAAATCCTTAAATATATTTAAAACCTAAAAAATCTCTATTCTCCATATTTCCCTCTGTAATTTAGGGCTAAACCCCTAAGTTGGCACTCCTGCTATCTCGCATTCTCAAGGCCGAGAAACTGGTTTTATCCAGTTGCGGCGTGTACGCGACGCAGCGACTGGTAGACACGCACACATGCGCTCCAAGCATACAGTGCATGTGTGCGTGTGTGTACTAGCCGCACACATGCACTGCATGTCTACCTACGATACGACAGCGCGGCTGTTTGAAGCTTAGTTTCTGTTCCGTTTCCTTACTCCTATAGTTAGGGTTGTCAGATGGTCGGGAATTGGCGGGATTCTCCTGAATTTTTGTATGTCCTCCCGATTCCCGAAAAACAACTTCATTTTATAACATTATGCCTTTTCCTTTTAAAACTATAGTTTTAAAAGGAAATACCACAGCTATTTTTTCCACAAGTACTATAAATAAATTACCTTAGTATATTTTTGTAGACTATATGTAGATTAAATTATATTAATGAGAAAACCATTTTATGTTTTTTTGGTTAGTATTTATTAAGAGCGGGAGCGGTGGTAGCCTAGTGGTTAGGGCATGCGACTTTCAATCCGGAGGTCGCGGGTTCGAACCCGGCCCGTACCAATGAGTTTTTCGGAACTTATGTACGGAATGTCATTTGATATTTACCACTCGCTTTTCGGTGAAGGAAAACATCGTGAGGAAACCACCTAAGCCCAAATAAGGCCTAGTTTCCCCTCTGGGTTGGAAGGTCAGATGGCAGTCGCTTGCGTAAAAACTAGTGCCTACGCCACATCTTGGGATTTTAGGTAGCCGACCCCGATTGAGAATTCATTCTCAAAAAATGGGACAAAGGCTAGGAGGAGGATGATGGTTAGTATTTATTAATGTAGACATTTCTTCGGCAGCGAATGACGTTGTTTTGTTTCTTCTTGTGATTCAATTTTTGTTTCTCCCGACCAAAATTACAAAGTCCCGAAAAAAATGTTGTTTTTCCCGATAATAGGGTAATTCGATCTGGCAACCCCACCTGTAGTGCAGGGGCGCTTGTTTCTAAGGGGTATTAGGGGGTTTTATAACCAGGGCTTCAGAGCGCGACACAATCACACAATAAATGACTCGTCCAGGGCGCCTATATGCGGCTCGGGCAGTAAAATTAATATAAGTAATAAGTGCGAGTCGAGGCGCACCGAGGGTTTTCCGTACAAATCACTTCCCATCTTAACTGGCCGGGTTAAGTTAAGTTTGCACCTGGTATGTATGGCGCCGAATACAAATGAGGTGCAAGGTTAACGCAACCGATCTTCTAAATCGATATTCCGTTTTTAGTACGTACTAGCTGTGCGCGGTGTTACCCGCTCATCCCACGGGAACACTAAATTTATTCGGGATGAAAAGTATCCTATGTCCTTTCCCGGGTCTCAAACTATCTCCATACCAAATTTCATCTAACTCGGTTCAGCGGTTTAAGCGTGAAGAGGTAACAGACAGACAGACACACTTTCGCATTTATAATATTAGTATGGATTTGTTGTTATAGCGGCAACATAAATACATCATCTGTGAACATTTCAATTGTCTGTCTATCACGGTTCATGAGATACAGCCTGGTGCCCTATGCATTATGATGGTTGCTTTTATCACGCGACAAATGAGTGACAAAGCATCCGTCACTTTTTGACAAGATGCGAGTGTGAGTGACAGATGCTTTGTCACTTATTCATCACGTCATAAACGCAACTATCGTAGGCCCGCTGGTGATAAACGGACAGACAGACCAACAGCGGAGTCTTAGTAACAAACAGTGTTTTGTTTTTCACCCTTTAGTTGGGTCGCCAATGTTGCGATACGTCCCGTATATACCGGACTTTCATCGTATTTAAGTATCACGTCCCGTATTGTTACTGGTCCCGTTTTCGTCCCGTTTATCAATATTTCAATAGGTATACTCTTTATGATTATCATATTATTATATGAAAACCATTTACCATTACCATTTCCTATTTTTAGATCACAAAGGTCGTTAATATAGATCAAGAATAGGGTGGAAGCGAGCACGCTTCCTTGTGGGATTCCGTATGCGGTGTTTTTTAAGTCGGAACTGAAAGTAGGTATTGTCTATCTTCAGGCATTGGGTGCGTTCATCTACAAGATAATTTGCTAGTAATTTGAGTTGGGTTGAGTTAAATCTAGTTCTAATCTAGTCTAAACAGGAACCTCTTCCTGGATGGTTCTTCTCAACAGTAATTGAACTGGTTTTCGATAAATTTATCATGATTGGAGTGAATTATTTTTGTTGTCGTTGTTTTCCATTGATTTTTTATTATTATATACTTACCGTTACTACCTTTATTTTCAGTTTTTATGTATTTGCCACTAATAAGTCCCGTTTCAGTTCTCAACAATAATGGCAGCCCTACCCCTTGGGTACGAAAGCACCCTTTGACCGCCAAAGACGGCAAATCACGTCATCGGGAATTCGTGCCACTGACGCCAACGACGCCTATTGACGTCAAAAATTTCAATGATCAAAAACATGGTAACTCAAACCACTATCTGTGTTTTTCAATCTCTGTTGATTTTGGAGCACTTTTCTTTTTTTTGGCGTCAGTGGCACGGTGAATTGCTTTGCCGCTTGGTGCTCAAAGGTTTAAAAAACCGCACAATCCGACATACCCGCACGTTTCTGGTGATCAAGGACGGCTGACGACGGGCCGGGCAGCACGTCGACCTCGATGAACTGCTTTTGTGGCGTGGTCTGAAACAAAAAACAGATAGGTAAGATAAGATAATCATCAATCAGATTTTTCTTGTAACCGTTATGTGAAACAGTTTACTGGTTTAGTTTTTCAAACTGTGGGTCGCGACCCCCAAGGGTGTCGCGGCATATATCCAGGGGGGTCGCGAGGATCAGCATCGAGAAAGTCTCGTGACTACAAGGAATGCAGATTTTTTCAAGCATGTACATTTTAATAATACAGCAATTATTCTCAGACATGTTCATTTATTACAATATGTTTTTTTTATTTTTACGTTTTTTATATCTTTGCAAATCAGTAAACTACCTTCTGAGTTTGCGTTTCAAAACGCATACCAACGCATGACTGATTGAATGATAGGCGGGTGCGTTCCAAATCTGTTAAAATAAATAAGAGTTGGGTTCTAAGTTTAATAGCACAAACTGAGTTTTAGTGGGTCCGAAGGAAGTTTGATGGTCATTAAGGGCCGTGGCACCAAAAACTTTGAAAAACACTCACATAGAGAAACGGAGAAATGGTTCCTATTCCTACAAATAAAAACTGATATCAACGTTTTTTTTTTCTTTTCGGAGCGAATACTTACAAAACTGATCACTTTATCAAAAAAAATGTTTGATGACCCCTATTATTTTTGAAAGACCTATTCAACGACACCCCAACCCCACACACTAATATTGAAACGAAAAAAAATTCACCCCCGCTTTAGGTGTTCGAGAGGTACCCGAAAAAAATGTTTTTTTTTTTTTAGTTTTTATATTACGTTTTGTCGGCGTGATACATACACATACTCATACCAAATTTCAGCTTTCTAGTACTAATCACCACGGAGCTAAGCCGCGGACGGACAGACGGACAGACTGACATGGCGAAACTATAAGGGTTCCTAGTTGACCACGGAACCCTAAAAACTGACATTATAATAAGTTTCTGCCAAAATTTTCATTTTAGTGACAAGCTTTTATACCCGACTGTACTTTTCTTTGGATATCCATCAAATGCTCACTGAGACGATTCTAATAAAGAGCCCAAACTCGGTAGGATTGCTTTTTCTATTATAGAGTTCCTATGGCCACCTTCCGGCTCCATCATCAGATCAGCCCCATGGTACCATATTATTGTATTGTCATCAAAGATATGAAAGTATGCAAAAGTTCAGCTCAATCGGTTGACGATATCTGCTTCAAAATTGAATTGCAAGATTCCACCCGAACAAACATACTTACATACATTACATACAATGCAAGTTAAATAAAAGCTTGTAAAAACTGTAGCATTGATAGCGGTATAGTAAAGAAATAGGTTTTTTTTTTATTTTGATTTGACATACTCTACTTACCTACTTACTTTATGTCCCATGTCCCCTTAATAGGACGTAAGTCGAGTATGTCAAATCAAATGAGTAAAAAAAAAAAACACATTTTTAATGTTCAAATACCTACTAATAAAAATACCATACATCATTTGTATAAACACTAATGCGGAACCCTGAAGTTCTAGGCAGCCATTGCAAGCGGCAATTTTGGTTGTCATAGCAACGCACTATGGTTCAGCTTGTATGGAGTGAGTGTCAAAAGTGTATTTCTCCAAAAGTATTAGACTTATTCGCAAAATAAAAATACGTGTGTATTCATCGTTACTAGGTCTTCAAAAAAAATATGAGTAACTAGTATTTATTAGCTTTATACGTCACTGGTTTTTTTGATGTTCTTAAAACACCGAGGATTTTTCGATTTGCCTATTACCATCAGCTTCTTTTTTTCTGTGCCATTCATATTAGCAGCCACAAGCACTGTAATACGCTCCTTGGAGAGCTTTCCGCCAATACACTTTTCGCCTCTAAATTTTAGAGTTTTATCTGGGGTCAACTTATAGAAAATTCCTGCTTCATCAGCATTAAAAATTTCACTTGGGGCGTATTTTTCCGTCAATTTTGGCCACACTCTATTAATCCAGTCATGAGTAACATTCGTATCGACACTTCGTGCTTCTCCACTAATTTTACCATAGTTGATATGGTGACGTTGCTTGAATTTTCCGAGCCATCCTTCTGATGCTTTGAAAGAAAGTAAACCAAGTTCTTCAGCAAACTTCTCCGCCTTAGCTTTCACGATCGGCCCCGAGATAGGCATATTATTCTGGCGCTGTCGGTGAAACCATGATAGCACAGCTTGATCCAAATCTTCGTATTTAGGTTTCTTTAATTTTTTGGAAGTTTTTCCATCCTCCTCAGCTTGTAGAATTTTTTCTTTATGTTTCCATATTGTGGACACGGTAGAGCGACTAAATCCAAAGCGTCTGCCAACATCACTTATCTTCTCTCCCGCCTCTATTGCGCGTATCAGTAAAACTTTTTCGTCAATACACAGTGATTTTCTCTTACTTGCCATGTTTACAGTTTGAAAGTTTGCGAGCAACTAAAAACTATGATAACGTATTAGATAATCCATGACTCTTACTAACAACAGTCTACAACTCTACACGTGCAAGCAATCCCAATTTGTAAACAAAAGAACGGATTTCTTAGAAAGTTCGATATGTATGATGCCGACAGTCCAGTTTATTACGGGCTAGGATAATAAAGGGACAAAAGAACGTACACAGCTGCGCAGTTTTTACTAATTTTGGCAACTAAAAAAGTCCTTTTTATTATTTCATTCTTGTCGTTATTGAGAGTGGGTGTAATGCTATATAGAGTGCATCATTGTATGAAAGACAAGCTAAACCAACCAAAGCCGAGTGATTTCGACGCTTAATAGGGAGTTTGTCGTTAAATCGAGTGACGTTACATGGAGTTTACACTGTATATATATTTCAGAAAAAAATAAAAAGAATAATGCAAGAATTCACCATATTTTACTATTCTATAACAAATATAAATAATACATAACAGTTGTCAAAATTAAATTAGAACATTACTAATATGATTTTCTATAAATAAAAATATATTTTACAAAAGAATTAATACATTTACATAGTCATTTACCTCGTGATCGTGACATGCAATTTACGTGGTGTAAAATGCATGTAGCAAATAGTCACCTTAAAAATACTTATATTTAAATTAATAGTTCCTAAAAATAACCCTTTAATTTATTTTATATCTAAAAGACTATAACTACAGATTTTGATAAAATAGATTTTTTTTTCATCTTAGGCACCTTCCTAAGACCTGTAATCAATGGGTCTGAATTTAACAAAAGACGGTTTAGAAGATCTCCATTTGATTTTTCAGACACCGCTTAAAACCTTGGGATATGATGGCAAGTGGGGATTTTTTTTACTATTTATAAATTGTTGCATTGAAATATACTGACAATGACGCTTTGTTAGCTTATTTTCTGTTATAAAGGATAGCACCTCGTCGACATTCACTTCACTTCTAATACTGCACCTGTGAGAAGACACATCCATAAAAGAGCTGACGGTTGAGTTATCTACCTGTGATAGTTCGGCCGATCTTCTACGTTGAGTTCGTTTACTGCACAAGTCATAGTTTTTCTTCGGTCGCCCTATTTTTGTATTATTCGGTAAAACCTCAGTTGAAGTAGTTGCGGTTGTGAATGAAAAAAAAAAATTGCCGTTAATGTGTACAAGTACGTAGAAAAGACATTTCCATCCTATCCGCATTAAAAAGACGTGCTACCGATTGTTCCAGAAATAATGGAAGTTTCTGGCCATACAATTGATATTATTAATAACGTGAACGTGATTAAGTTTACTGAAAAAAACTGGGACGGTTAAACAAACCGCAGTCAGGCCACCCAATCGTGCTACCAAATTTGATAATTTTACATTCACAGCTATTAGGAGGAAAGTTTTGATTTTGATTTCGGTACAAGTACTTTTATCTCACGAGCGCGGGTGAGCTATGATTGTAGTTGTGACGGGTATGGACATGGACACGCGCGCTTGTGTGCGTAACTACAGATACTGTCAGCAAATACACCGTTAATGAACAAAATAATGTATTAATTATTAGTAGTAAAAGATCATGAAGTTATGAAATTATAATTTATTCTGTACATTGAGGTTTTTTTAATGGCTATTTGAATGATACCTACTCAATCAAAATAATTATGTATATTTTTCAGAGGACATAAGAAAATGAAATAAGTACATTACATTTAAAAACCTTTTTATTTTCATTATAAATTACACAGTAAAGGTATTACGAAGAGTCACAATTAGACTCCTCTTCAGAGGTGGTTACCTTATTCGCTCTCTTTTTTCGGTTTTTCATGGGCGAAATAAATTTTGAAGATGTGCTAGCAACATCTGCTTGTTCTTTTAATTTATCTCTTTCTTCCTTTAGTATTTGTTGCACTGTTCGTTCACTAACTCCAGTCGCTTCTGCAGTGCGCTTAGTTATATTACGCAAATGTGACAAATCACAATTTGGTTCTTTATAAAGATCCGTGAATTCATATTCTTCTTTGAGAAAATGATAAACATTTGCAATCATTTGACGACACTAAAATAAAAATAAAAACAATATCAGAACCGTTCATAATAAACTGACGGGCCACATAAGTAAAAATGTACAGTTTTTATTAGTAATACATAAACATATTTGTTTTTTTTTTATAATTTAATATAAACGATTCTCTATTTTAGTTGTGTATGTAGATAGCTAACTACAGTCTGACACAAAAGAGTAGAAATTAAAAAGTGGCCATACTGTATTGACGTCCCCGTTTTCTTATATTGATTAGAAAGGGACGACACGACGGTATTGCCACTTTTTAATTTCTACTCTTTTGTGTCAGACTGTATGTAGGTATCAATTCAAATCAAAAATATGACCTGAGGGGCTACTCTGAAATTCGATATTCGAAGTTTGTATCGCGCCATCTCGCTCACTCAAATACAGTTGAACACGAGAGCGATAGGGATGGCGATATACGAACTTAGAATTTCAGAGTAGCCCCTCTGCCTTCTATTGCTATACTTAATACAAATTAAAAATCAGCCTTCAAGAAAAATCATTAAACAAAAATGCACAATTAAATATTAATACGTCTTTACCTCACTGTGAACAACTTTTCTCCTTTTGCTTGTACTTGCCATGCTGACGCTACTTGTCAGTCATTTGTGACGCAAACCAATAAGCACTAACCCGATCGGCGGCTGGGCCGGCACCATGGACCTAGTAAATACTATAGTATACCTGGACTGCTCATTGCTTCGTTCGAACGAGCCAAGTAAGAAAGCCGCCAAGGGGGCAGTTTATCCCACTCTGCTGGGGTAGCCAAATATTTAGCAATAAAGAGGTACTCATCCTTACTCCATTTTATTACAAGTTTGGCTCGGTTTGTAGACACCTACTGAGCCGGCGGTCCCGGGTGCGACTCCCGGCCGGGGCAAATATTTGTATGATGAACTCGAATATTTGTGCTTGGGTGATGGTTGTTCTATGTATTTAAGTATATATTTATCTATAAGTACGTATATCGTCGTCTAGTATAACACAAGCCTTCTTGAGCTTAATTTGGGACTAGATTGATTTGTGTGAGGTTGTCCGATATTTATAAAAAAAAAAAAAGTCTAAAAATGTATATTGGCTGGCACTGTAGCTAGAATTTATTTTATATATACCTATGGAAACTCATAAATAAATATAGTGAATGTTAGCTACTATGCCAGCAATAACACACTTTTGGCTCCTGTTATTTTAACAGAACGCAGCAATCCCGTAACTGTTAATTTGATTTGATAAATGACAAACTCCGTTAAGTCATACTTAAAAACAAACAAAAAACATATTCTGATGTACGTGGACATGAACTCATTTATGAGGATATAAAAAAAGTGGTTATTTGTAGGGTACCATAAATTAATTAGGGAGGTAAAACTGTAAGTATACCGTTATTTTATAAACTACCTGTATAACTCTGTTTTACCAATGCAAGACTACGCAATACTTTTTATTACTGTACTAACGGTTACTAAGTATATGGCGAAATAAAAAGCAAAAAGAAAACCGACTTCAAAAAAAACTAAAAAGCTAAAAATAACCCATTAAGTACAGATTACGTTTGAATCACGTTTTGAAGACGATGCCAAACCACTCATTTATTATATTTTTATATTATTTAAGTATATTTTTTTGTTTTTAGTGATTCATATAAAATACTTATGGCGGGGTGATCTGGGAGGTCTTAAAGGCATACATCTCGTTTGAGTTATCTCCTAACTTCGGTTCTACGATTGCTACTACTCCTACGATTACTTAGGCGGGTAGCAACGTTCTAGGTGGGCTCGCCCTGCGGGCCCTTGGGCTCGCGCGCTACGCCGTCTCTGGGACGCTCCGCACCTTTGGTGCTACATGGAGCTCGGCCTGCGGCCTCGTGGGGGGACGTTCGCCCTTAAGCCTGCGGCCCTCGGTCGAACTAAAATATTAAAGTTTGTTGTCCGATATTTTCTGAATTTGACCGAATTTTTTAAATTCGATTTCGAACGGATTGTATAACTTTCATAACTTTTTCCGTTAGTTTCTTTGGTGACGCGTAAGAAAGTTTAGCGAATAAAATATTTAATTATTTGAAGTGAATAGTGTTAATTTAAAGAAAAGTATATACTACTAATAACTACCATTTTATTTGAAAACTACTAATTATTACTATTTTTTATGACTGGCAATATTAGAAAGGGACACACTACCCATCTGCGAGCTGTCTCTGTCTTCCCGTGACCCCTTCACCCGTAAAATATACTTTATGTATCTATACTAAGATTTAATTTTGTGTGAACACTTATTCTGAGTTCGCACTCCTGTTGTCTTAAATATAAGCTCCTTGGCCGGCACTGAGCGCTCCCGAGCTCACCCACACAGAGCCAATGTGCATGTACATCTACTCACACAAACATGGCTCACCCGCGCTCGTGAGATAAAAGTAGTGAGAGGACGCGCTTTTGAGCGGTTTCGTTCTGTCGACGCTGGTGGATACCTTCGCGTAATTTCAAGTAAGTTTGTTAAAATATTAAGTATATTCGTTAATATATTATTGAAACAGGAGAGATTAGTATATAGAAGTGCAAGGTAAGAAGCATAATTTTAGGTAACCTAAAATTCACAAATCGATTAACGTGAATGTCATCGACAGACAAATGATACACTGTAGCACATTAAATCTATTCACTTACCTCATCATCATTGTCAATGAGTTTAAGTATGTCAATAGTGGGGAATGCCGTTTTTTTCAACAATCGCAACTTTTTTCCTGCTACGAAACTGGTATTTTCAAAATGTATGGAACAAATAGTACTGTGTTTAGTCGGGAACCAGTCTTTCCGTCCCGTTGCTGCAATCCACTTTTCTTTTACGACTGGATCATGTGGGAAACTAAAATAATATTTTTTTTTTTCAAACACGGTAGAAATTTATAAACATACTAAACGTATATGTATACCTATTGTCTTATCTTTAACACCTTCTATGTTTGAAATGTGATATGCAATAAATGATTCTATTCTATTCTATTCTATTCTATTCTATTCTATAAACATATATTCGTATATGTTCAAATTACCCTCCTTTTTTAATAATAACGATTAAATTTAAATAAAACAATTTAAACGGATTATATCGCGTATATTAATTATTTGAGCCTCCCTGAGGGCGCGTGTAGACGGCGCCGCCTCCGCGCCGACACCGCACCGCCGCCGCACGGGCTCGTGTACACGGTGCCGCCTCCGCGCCGACACCGCGCCGCCTCCGCGCCGCCTCCGCGCCGCCTCCGCGCCGCCTCCGCGCCGACACCGCGCCACCTCCGCGCCGCCTCCGCGCCGCCTCCGCGCCGCCTCCGCGCCGACACCGCACCGCCTCCGCACCGCCTCCGCACCGCCTCCGCACCGCCTCCGCACCACCTCCGCACCGCCGCCGCATCGCCTCCGAACCGCTGACGCACCTTCGCGCTATTATACGGTCGTTACGTTAGTAAAAGATTGCTAGCCACGAAGATCACGCGTCATGTCCAGTTTAACGAAAAAAAAGAAATTAGTGTTAGCTTACTATATGTATAGAAAGTGGCAGGAAGTGCCTGTTTTATGAAAGTGGATCCTATCTGATTTGAGAAAACCGGCCAAGAGCATGTCGGGCCACGCTCAGTGTAGGGTTCCGTAGTTGCTCATCCTTCACAATAAACTGCTGTTTTAAGCCTGAAGTTTACGTTAAAAAAGACTTTAAGCTCTATAAAAAGGCCGTAAACGCCCTAGAAACTGTAATCACTTATTACCTTCTGGAAGTCAACTTACGACCTTTTAAAGAAAAAATATGAAATTTGATGATAACTCAATAACGGCTCGACCGATTTTGTTCAATATAGTTTTCATTGAAAGTACTTATAAGGCCTCATTAACATGAATTTTTCCGATTTTCTTTGACCCGTGGTTGAAAAGTTAGAGGGGGGGGGGGACACTTTTCTTTTTGTTTTTGGATCGAATATTTACAAAACTGCTGACTTTATCAAAACATAATGTTAGAAGACCCCTATTATTTTTACAAGACCTATTCAACGACACCCCAAACACCAGTGTTGAAAAGAAAAAAAATTGACCCCAACTTTAGGTGTTCGAGGTACCCGAAAAAAAAATTTTTTTTTTAATTTTATTTTACCGTTCTGTCGGCGTTATACATACACATAATAATAATAATAATAATATAGCCTTTATTTTCTCACAAATAAATAAGTATTTTTACATATATTTGTTACATATAATTTGATTTAACTGTGAGGCGCCCATTTTTGGGCAAAGGCCTCCTCCAGCTCTTTCCAGACTTTCCTGTCCTTTGCTTTTCGGGTCCAATCAGAATAGCCGGGGCTATTGGGGCAATGTCATCGGCCCACCGCCGCCTCGGTCGTCCTCGCGGTCGCGTCGCTTCTCGTGGATGCCAGTAAAGGATTCTCTCACTCCACCTATTGTCCGTTGTCCTTGCTATATGACCGGCCCATCTCCATTTCAGTCTACATGCGAGTTCAACAGCATCTGTGACTTGTGTTATTTTCCTTATGTCGCAGTTCCTTTTTCTATCACTACGTCTAATGTTTAGCATGCTTCTCTCTGTTGCTCTCTGGAACACATTTATCTTCTGGGCAATATCTTTATACATACACATACTCATACCAAATTTCAGGTTTCTAGTACTAATGATCACGGAGCTAAGCCGCGGACGGACACACGGACGGACAGACGGACAGACGGACAGAAGGACATGGCGAAACTATAAGGGTTCCTAGTTGACTACGGAACCCTAAAAAACTGAAACACATTATCGAAATTATGATTAAGTTTTTCAGTGGTACATATGTTATATTTTTGCCCGATAGTACATGTTATTTGGATTCAGAATCTCAATTAATTTTACCACTTCCGAATTTTTAACAAAACTTATTGAAAAGTTACGAAAATTGCCCAGAAATCAAAAGTTACTTACATGTTACGAGAGAGGGTCAAAAGTTCGAAAAAAGTAACAAATGTAACTATCTGGCAACGCTGAAAATGGCATCGGGGGGCGGCGGGGGGCTAAGCGGCGGCGGCGCGGCGGCGGCGCGGCGGCGGTGCGGCGACGGCGGGGGACTCGCGTCTCGTATACATAGCGCGAAGGTGCGGCGGCGTTGCGGGGGCGGTGCGGCGGCGGCGCGGCGGCGGCGCGGCGGCGGCGCGACGGCGGCGCGGCGGCGGGCTTTACGCGTCTCGTGTACATAGCGCGGCGGCGCGGCGGCGGTGCGGTGTCGGCGCGGAGGCGGCGCCGTCTACACGCGCCCTGACGTTTCAGTACCTTTACAGATACCGTTGTCAAAGGTTGACTAAGAAAAACACAATTTTTCTCTGTCAAAGTTACATTTGTGCAAATTACCCATTTTGTAAATATTAATTTAAAATAAAGGTGTTCATAATACATGCCAGATGGGCCTAATGTGTAAAGACAGTTACACATGTGCCAGAAGGGCATTTATTATTTTATTTAAAATATCTACCAGCGGTTCACTAAAGGCTTACTGAGGAGAAAGAACCGCTAAAGAAAACTCCCAGATTGCCTTATTTATTACTATGAAATTACTTTTAAACTTAAACTCTACATATACTACTTTTAACACTAATTTGTTTTACACCGTTAAACGTACGTAACGTAAACGTAGGCACATGTGTAACTGTCATTACACATTAGGCCCATCTGGCATGTATGAACACCTTTATTTTAAATTAATATTTACAAAATGGGTAGTTTGCACAAATGTAACTTTGACAGAGAAAAATTGTGTTTTTCTCAGTCAACCTTTGACAACGGTATCTGTAATTAATATACGCGATATAATCCGTTTAAATTGTTTTATTTAAATGTGTGACAGTCGCGGAAACCGAAGAAAATATAACGATTAAATTGTTTTCTTTTTAAACTAGATAATATCATTCGTCTGTTCGAAATCGAGTAATCGATTACTTAGAATCGATTATTGATATTGTAAAACGAACAACACTAGTCGCTAAATTTGACAGGCGAATGATAAATGGCCTGTACCACGAAGTCGAAGCGATGCGCGACAGTACCGCTGTTCCGAAATTCATCGACTCTAACACACAACGTCAGATTAAACGCTTAAAGCAAACGGGCAATGTAGTTTTGTAATGTTAATCTATAGTTACTTAGGTATATTATTGGAAACACAACTTGGAATACTTAAAAAATTGTTTTAAAATGAATTTACGCATAATATCATTTTAAAATTACTTACCTGTGATAGGAAATATGTCCTTGCCTTTGGGTGGTTGCAATTTTTGCGCTGTTGCAGTTAATTACCACGCAACGAGGCATTTTTTTATTTTTTACGGACTACCGGCTCCAACATCTGACGTGCGTCGACTGTCAGTAGCGACGGCCAACCTCGCCGCTTGGTCGGGGTTCGGTTCGGACACGCGAAGTAGATGCATGTGCGTCATCTATGGAATTATTTAAGTCTGTGGTCACGTGCGACCTAGCCGAATTGTTATTTCGACGGTCGATTTTGCCGTCGACCCGTGTAAACCCCGCTTTAGTGGGTTTTGGTAGTCAAGTCAACCGATATATTGGGCAATAAAAAGGCCATGCCAGGGTAAGCTAAATGCATCTGCCCCTAGCGAGTTTGGCTTGTAATTTTTTTCGATGGTATTGGTAACAATAATTATGCAAAATTTTAGCCCCCTAAAGTTTATAGTTTTTCTTAAAAAAAATACCGGCCAAGTGCGAGTCTGACTCGCGCACCGAGGGTTCCGTACAAACTTTCACTTATCCCATCTTAATTGGCCTGGTTGAGTTGTTTGCATCTGAAATGTATGGCGCCGCATACAAACGAGGTGCAAACTTAACGCAACCGAGTTCTCCAAATATGATGTTTGAAAAGGACTATACTTTTAAGATTTTATTAAAAATGTATAGTTTTCAGGTTTTTATAAGTATTTGTAGTATGTGACGATATTACTTGCCAAATTTCATAGTTCTAGGTCATTGGGAAGTACCCTATCATTTTGATTCCCTTTGAGTTTCGAAATGTACGTTTTTTGCGACATAAACAGCCGTAAGTATCTTTTTTTCACGTTAACGCAGAAGTTTGATTTTGTCATAGCTTCAAGAGACCGTAGACTTTACATGGTTTAAATTTAAACTCGATACTTCCATGCGTTCTCGAGGTAAAGGGTCTTGACAGACAGACAGACGGACGGACGGACAACAAAGTGATCCTATAAGGGTTCCGTTTTTTTCCGTTTGAGGTACGGAACCCTAAAAAACGAAATACCTATGATCTTTTTCAATATATTTTTTCTAGCCAGCCGATTTTGACTTGCGTCACTTATAACACAGGTCTACAAAAACAAATTTTTTTTTTGGGTTTCTGTTCTAATGCTTGAATTCTGATTCCAAACATCGAAAAACACTCGGATATCCATTTTTAACTCTTAAAGTTTGCTTTTGTTTAAATAAAATTACAGAGAAAATATAAAAATTAGTATTTTTTTTAAACTCCGTAAAATTGCTCTAGTTTCTACAAAAGCAAACTTTGATCGGAACAGATATTTTTTTATTTATTTGTGACATAGGAGAAACCAAAATTTCACATTCAGGAGCCAGACCCAGAAATCGTGTTGACCGGTGATAATATACGGCATCGATACAATAAATTGTAAGAGTAGCTAGCTACATATTATTCATCTGTGCACCCCCCACCGTTGCTCTGCACAAGTATAGACTAATAGGGGGTTTTAGAACTATACCTATTGCGGATTTTTAGTCGTAGGTACTAATTTATCTAACTGGCGACGACAAATTGTTGGTAACTGACGTTGAAAGTCCATGAATGTCACTTATATAAACAAAGAGGAAACAGGATTAAATATTCCGCAAATTTCAAGTAATTTTTGGATAGTAAAGCCAAAATCATCCACAGTGATGAGATGAATGTCAAGTTTTTCCAATAGGATTCAGTATTTATTTCGCAAGAAGAACAAAAGGTTGAGCAGCATTCCCGGTAGGAATGTTTTGAATTTGGTTACTGACAAATCCTTGACAAATCGCTATTGACGTTTAACACTTTGCACGCCGTAAGTTATAATCGGTACCGCGCTCCAACAGCTGATCACGAGTACCACCCGTGATGCTGTTTTTCCCAAGAACGCCGCGCATTTTTTACGGCGCCACCTATGGTTCGCCGGCGATTTTCGATGATATTGTAAGATTTATAAAATAATAATTAGCGTAGATACAGGAATAATTTTTTTTTTATTTAAGAGGTGTTGTAGTATTATATAATGATAAAAATAAAACAATGTGTTTATAATATTTATTTTATTTTAAAACTGTCGCTGAAAAGAACTCGTTTTATGAAAAAATAAAAACTCTAACATGGACTTGTTAGGTAGCCCGCGCAGCGCACTGACGAGGCAGCGCGGGCGACGCATCGTCATGCCGTTCCCCCAACCCTCACGTTAATAAATTGTATGTGTGCGGGTAGCTTAAACGTTCTTCTACACGTTGTTATTAAGCGGATCACGAACTGTGTTCGATATTTTAATACAAACAGTATGAAATCTGATCACGAGTACTATTCGTTATCCGCGACTCTAAGAAAAAAAGTGTCACGAGTTGTACTCGTCATCGGCGAGCTAGACATGGCAGTTATTAAAATGGCCGGCGAATTAGAGAAAAAATGCGTACCGAGTGGTTCTCGTGATCGGCGTGCAAAGTGTTAATAATGCAAATACGTGTTTATGACGTGGGCCAGTATTGCCATATGAAAGCTGTTTGTAGCGGCACTATCCCTGGGCCGGACCGACGCTTGTTAGGTTAGGTTAGGTTAACATTCGTTGCCCAATTGGGGTAAATATATATTGATCCTGGAATGGCAGCTCCTGGTTTTTGCCAATGTCAGTTTTTAATAAATAATCTGATTCGCTTTATAAAGAATAATAAACCATGCTTGTAGGTATATGGTCAATACCATTTCTAGAAAATCCCGATGTAAATATTGAAAATGTAAATAAATAGTTGTCATTGTTACTGTCAGACGAAATATTTACCGGTCCAAACATAAAATCTGTGACAAATTGTGTTCAATTTAGTTTCAATTGCCAATGCCAATCAAGTTTTTAAAAGATACTGGAATGTTTGACTTACAACTTCAACATTATAACATTAAAGGATTATAATGATTCTTGAAAGAAAGGACAGTTTAGTAGTAGTAAGATAATAATTATAAAACTGTTAGTATAATTTGGACCGAGCATTTGGGTAACCACAGATAACACCACCTCTACCTTTCCATACTATTACGGTGACGTAGTAAAAGCCCGGTTATTGAAGGTCAAGTGAAAAATTGGGTAGTATCTTTTCTACAGAATTTTTGTAATTTTTTTAATAACTAGCAATGGTTCAGAAAGAATCCAGCTCGTCAGTCATAATCGAATTATCGGTTTTGAAAAAAAACGGTACACCCCAATTGTATGACTTGTTAAACTGTGGTCGCGTCATGAAAAAGTTTCTGGAATTGAATCAGATGCATCCTTGCCTGCCTTACTTCTTTAGATTTCCTCAAATGCTTGCGTTTTCCAGCAATTAATGAGGCATCTACCGATGTTGCGGATTCTTCCGGTTCTTCGTTATTGATGAACAGTTTCCTTTTTCTGTTGGGTCTCTTTTCTGTTTCTTGGTGACACTTAAATTTATGAGGCACTACCCCCCTTTTAAGTTGGACTCGTCCCCCCATCAGCTTATATTTAATATAGTTCTCCATATCAGTTTCAATCTAAAACATAAAACAGTCGATTATACCTACTTTATATCAGTGCATATTTAAAACGTATTAGTATATATAAGATCCCGATATAGGTACGAGGGTTGTTTGATAAATACCCGTGTTTAGAAAAAAACAACAAAGGTTTGTATACGTGTATATTTATTTTTCTACATAGTCACCTTCCAACTCTATACACTTGTTCCAACGGTGTTCTAGCTTTAATAAGCCGTCTAAAAAATAAGATTTCGGAAAGTCGTGAAAATAGGCCTCCGTCGCGGCAATGACCTCTTCATTGGACGAAAATTTCTTTCCACCGAGCCATTTTTTTAAATTTGGGAATAGGAAGAAGTCACAGGGAGACAGGTCTGGGGAATAGGGCGGATGAGGCAGCAATTCATAATGTAATTGCTTTAATTTGGAGTCTGCGATTCTTGAGGAGTGAGCTGGTGCATTATCATGATGAAAGAGAACTTTTTTCTTATTTAGATGTGGTCTCTTTTTTTTCAAAATGGTATCAAATTCTTGCAATAAATTAGCGTAATATGGCCCAGTTATCGTTCTTCCTTTTTGTAAATAATCAGTATGGATGATTCCCTGCGAGTCCCAAAAAACAGTCGCCATGACCTTTCCGGCCGATGGAACGGTCTTCGCCTTCTTTGAAGCTGATTCCCCCGGCAAAATCCACTGTTTAGACTGTTCTTTACTTTCTGGGGTATAGTGGTGTATCCACGTTTCATCAACAGTCACAAAACGCCAAAGGAACTCACCCGGACTACTTTCGTACTTATCTAAACAGTGCCTTGAAATTTGCTTCCGGGTGAGCTTTTGTTCCTCGGTGAGCAAACGCGGCACCCACCTCGCCGAAACCTTCTTCATGCCTAATTTGTGTTCTAAAATGTGCTGCACGCGTTCAATCGAAACATTTACAATGTCGACAAATTTTCTAAGTTTTATTCGGCGATCGCTTAATACAATATTCTCAATTTTTTTTACCATATCACCTGTGGTCACCTCAACAGGGCGTCCTGGGCGATCTTCATTGTACCTACCAATATCTAATGGTTGTCATAGAAGGAGTATGATCATTGTAAACAGCTTGCATGCGTACTTTTATTTCATCACAAGAATTTCCTTCCAAAAACAGAAAACGAATTACAGAACGATACTGCTCTTTCTCCATTATTGCAATAACAACGCGAACTCCGTCGTAAAAAGCCGTTAAAAGAAAAAAAAAACAAAAGAACGCTGTATTTTTTTTTTTATTTTCTAGTCCATAAAGGATGCCTAAAAAGTTCGTATATATAATTTCAGCCAGTAACAAGAATAACTTTTTAAAACGTGTATTTATCAAACAACCCTCGTAAAACGACCTTCACCGAGATGTTTATTTGATGAAATGTATTTTATATTTAATTTAATATGTCAATAAATATAGCATATGGGTTGCCTAACAAATTTTAGTCCAGGGTATGTTTAGTTAAAAATAAAAAAATAATTTTTTTTTAACATTTCACCGGTTTGATTATTAGATAAATTCTATAAATAAATAAATAAATAAATAAATATTAAGGGACAATCTTACACAAATCGACCTTAGTCCCAAACTAAGCAAAGCTTGTACTATGGGTACTAGACGACGATATACATCATATATAAATACATACATAGATAACATCCATGACCCCAAGAACAAATATTTGCACAAATATTTGCCCCGGCCGGGATTCGAACCTGGGACCGCCGACTCAGTAGGCAGGTGTGTACCAACCGAGCCAAACGCGTCGTCAAAATATACCAATTGAAAGTGTGAAGCCCATAGAATATGCAAACGTTAGGTTGCCTATTCTTTTCCCGTCACAACAGCCAGGTATAAACAGGTAAATCTATACTAGCATTTTGCAACGGTCTGATTATTGAATTGAAATTGAATAAAATTAAAGATCATTTTATTATGAACACGGTGGTATAGGGTTTATTAATATTAAGTAAAATATTGCTGCGAGTGAATGTGTGCGACTGAGAGGTCCCAACCAACCATCCCATGCGATAGAAGAGGACACAGCATAGCAGCTGTTTGAAGTCCTTATTTAATTACACCGGTCAACACGATTTCTGGGTCTGGCTCCTGAATGTGAAATTTTGGTTTCTCCTATGTCACAAATAAATAAATAAATATCTGTTCCGATCAAAGTTTGCTTTTGTAGAAACTAGAGCAATTTTACGGAGTTTAAAAAAAATACTAATTTTTATATTTTCTCTGTAATTTTATTTAAACAAAAGCAAACTTTAAGAGTTAAAAATGGATATCCGAGTGTTTTTCGATGTTTGGAATCAGAATTCAAGCATTAGAACAGAAACCCAAAAAAATTTTTTGTTTTTGTAGACCTGTGTTATCAGTATCGAACGCCTTCAAAACAAATGTACAAAGAAACGAAACTAATGACAATAAAACAACTATACACTTACAACACTTGTATTTTTATAAGAAAAACCATAAAAAAGGATGTTCATACGAGCCTCATATTTAGCAAACGAAAAAATGTTTGTAACCCCTGCATCGTCAGCGCCGCGCCAGTTTACTTATCATACTCATTTATTTATAAAATGTTTTTCAATACGGCACATATTAAATTATCAAATTAGGTATATATCTTACCGAAGACCCGCACAAATTACGGAAAGTCAATGATTAGGTACATCCGAAGGCGCGCGCCTGTACAACAGGATATATTTTTTTTTAATTTATTCATGAGGGTTGCCAGGTGTCCCGATCTGCGCGGGATGTCCCGATTTCAGGGGTCTAGGGACGCGTCCCGATTTGCACTTGATCGGGACGTTATATGTCCCGATAAATCATGGGCGTCGCCAATGGGGGCAGGGGGGGCAGCTGCCCCCCTAGAGATTCAAAAATATGTCCAGTCACTTGACTTTTCTGATCGTTTGCACTTAGAAGTTGTAACAGAGATGCTTCTCTCGCTTGGTTGATGAAGCTATGTGATTTTAACGTAGGTATATTGGGCAACCTCGAGTCTTTACTCGTCGCGTCCAGTGGATCTTCGGCTTGTGGCAAGATCTCTCGGTGCCGTGACTCGTGATTATCGGCACTTGCATCAAATACATTGAATGATTGTCTTTCAATTTACGTTATTGCTAACGAAAATTTTCGCGCTCGCTGCGCTCGCGTTTTCATTTGGATTTTATTTTACCCTTCCTTACGAAAAATTTCGGGATCGTTACGCTCGCGTTTGATCTGACTATAAGTATTATTAACCGTCCCCTTCCAAAAATTTCGCGGTCGCTACGCTCGCGTTTGATCTGACTATAATAAGTAAAGCCGTCCCCTTCCAAAAATGTCGCGCTTGCTACGCTCGCGTTTGATCTGGCTATAAGAATTTTTAACTGTCCCTTCCAAAAAATGTCGCGCTCGCTACGCTCGCGATTGATCTGACTATAAGTATTATTTATTAATCGTCCCCTTCCAAAAAATATCGCGCTTGCTACGCTCGCGTTTGATCCGAACTACACTTCTATATTTACGTGCTTGGTAAAGCATCAAATCCTCTAGCATTTTTATCAACTTGCCCTGCCTTCCCCCTGGACCTTCGGCAGGCGACGCCCTTGCGATAAATCGCGATTAACTTATTAAAAACCGATATAGTCGATTAAAATAGGATTCACTGGCAAGTAATATTAGTTCCGAAAAACAATAAATGAAGCATTTATAAGAAAGTAAAAAATATTTTATTTGTCCCGATTTAAAAACCAAAATCCCGATTTGTGAAACCATCTGTCCCGATTTTAATCCGATCAGACCTGGCAACCCTATCATGACCATGGTTACAAGACCTTCAGTCGGACAACAGGATACCCTCGAACAGTGTTGCCAGATGACATTTATGAAAATCCGTAGGGTAAGACAAAAAGTCTGTAGAATTCCGTAGATTGTTGCTTGAAAAAATCCGTAGTTCTACAGACTTTTTTCCAATGCTTCCTTTGACTATATTGAAGCTTAAAATGTTATTAAAAGTTAGTAAGTTTTGCAAAAACGTAGGCGAATAAACGAAAATCTAATATTGTTTATAGCTTATTCATCGTCTAGAAAATAAAATTTTGAAAATGGACCACCGAGTGAAGTTGCATGATTAATCCGCGAGTGTTTCAGCCAGGAATACAATTTATTTTTCGCAGAATAAGTACATTTAGTTTTGTTTATGTCATGTTTTGGTGATAAATAAAAGTAGTCTAGAATTCCGTAGATTCCCCAATAGTTTCCGTAGGTCTGGGCACACAGCCTAAATTCCGTAGAGCTACGGATTTTTCCGTAGCTCTGGCAACGCTGCCCTCGAATGTGAAAAATGCTAACTTCAACGCATTTAAGAGACAACTTACCGAATATATTGCGGCAGATAATTAAAAACAAGTAAGTAATTGAATGAGTTGGATGTGGTTGGATGAGTACTTACCTAAACATTAAGATTGGCCTGTACTGTTTATTTACCTTACCTACTTTTAATATGCGACGACTAACGTCTTGTATTTTTAAAATTATTTATAATAAATACTAATAATAATAAATATCGGACAACCTCACACAAATCGATCTAATCCCAAATTAAGCTCAAGAAGGCTTGTGTTATGGGTACTAGACGACGATATACGTACTTATATAGATAGATATATACTTAAATACATAGAACAACCATGACCCAAGCACAAATATTCGAGTTCATCACACGAATATTTGCCCCGGCCGGGATTCGAACCCAGGACCGCCGGCTTAGTAGGCAGGTGTCTACAAACCGAGCCAAACGTGTCGTCATTTATGTTAAGTAGTTAAGTTCTCATGTAAGTGACTATTTATGTCTTAAATGAGAATAAATATCTTTAAACCTAAACCTATGTACTTACTGTATATTCAGCACTAAAATTAAGAAATTCTTCTTTATATTTTTTATTCAAAACGGTTACTTTTTTGTAGCACGTGGTATGATAACCTACAAATTGAAGTGACGCACTGGGTAGCTCAACAAAATTGTATTTAAAGTTTTTTTTTTTACGAAAAGCTAACTTTAATACACAGTTTTTAAAAGTTTCATCATTAAAATCTATTATTTCATCATCCGAATCACATAAAAAACACGTTTTTGCCATTTTTTCCAACAATAAATAGTAGCACGTTTTTTCAATAGCGACAATCGACGACGAGCGTTATAGCGACAATCTACTCCAAACTGATGCACAGCATATACGAGTCTATCGCTATCCTTTTCATTTTCAAGCACAAATAGCATGCGCACTCTCTTTCTTTAAATGGGCGGACTTCAAACAGCTGCTATCTATCGCATGGGATGGTTGGTTGGGACCTCTCAGTCGCACACATTCACTCGCAGCAATATTTTACTTTTCAAAATTCGACAACCGGAATTCTGGACTGATTTTTCGCAGGCAACCCCATACCACCGTGTTCATAATAAAATAATCTTTAATTTTATTTCATTTCATTTCAATAATCAGACCGTTGCAAAATGCTAGTATAGATTTACCTGTTTATACCTGGCTACCCGATAGTTGTGACGGGAAAAGAATAGTCAACCTAACGTTTGCATATTCTATGGGCTTCATACTTTCGATTGGTATAGAATTTATCTAATAATCAAACCGATGAAATGTAAAAAAAATTTTTTTTTTAATTATTTATTAAACACCCTGGACTAAAATTTGTTAGGCAACCCATATGCAATATAATTTATTGACATATTAAATTAAATATAAAATACATTTCATCAAATAAACATCTCGGTGAAGGTCGTTTTATATCGGGATCTTAGATTATATGGATATTTGTTAAAATATGGACACTTATTCACTAAAATTACGAATCAAACGATTGTAGCATACGGGACCCTAATGCTCCAGACAGCCATTGCAAGCGGCCATTTTGATTACCATAGCAACGGAACGGATAAGCGTTCACCGGGTCATTGGATTGCCATAGCAACGCGGCCACAGAAAAAAGGACGATTCAAGGACATTTAGATTAGACTTAGAACCAGGAACGACGCAGTCTCGAGGCAGTGTTGAGTTGCGAACTTGCGAGTGTCTCCAACTCATTGATATAAATAAATAGTTTTTATATAAGAAAAATAGTAACTAACTAGTGATATAGCACGATATAGTGATGAAATTCACTTCAGCATTAAGTAGTTAAAAAAAATGAAAATAGTAACGTTTTGATTTTCGTAAATAGTCGATTTTTATAGTATTTAGTATCAACGAAAGAACAATAATTACGTATTATACTGTAATTGTACTTACGTCAAAATGATCTTCACAACAGAAAGCAGTGCTTTTATCACTGGGTGGATCCAACCTCTTCATAGCTTTGATCCATAACATTCGCGTTTCTAAACAATATGGAACACGAAAAAACAATTTTTCTGGTGCATTGTTAGTCGTGTTCGTACATTTTGGCACAGCACATGATTTTCTACATTTCTGCTTGGACATTTTAACTATGTACCTAACAAAATCGACGGCGAAACGCACGGGAGCGCGTCACGAACTAACAAGAGTGTTGAACTATGACGTCACTAGTCACTACATTGAACAGTAAATCTATATTACACGTATACCGCGTTTGTTGTGTGTGGCGCCGTCCAACTAGTGTTTGACCATACCACAAGTTTTGGTTTATTTCTGAATTGCGGCTGTAATTTCAAAATCCTTAGCATAAAAAAACAGCGGATTAATTTAATTACAGTTTTTTTTAACCTAGGTATTAAAAAACGTAATCTTTTGATAGGATTTTTTTACAAAATATAATAAAAGAAAAGTATAGGTATTTTCTTCGGTTTCGGTTAAAATAAAACAATTTAAACGGATTTTACGGAAACGTCAGGGATCAGGGAGGCTCAAATAATTAATATACCTACGCGATATAATCTTTTTAAATTGGTTTATTAACTTAACTATAAATAATACACAGGCTCAAGAGCGGTGCTGAGCGAGAGAATTGCCCAACTTGCCCAGGACTCCCAGGAGGCTGGTCTCCAATACCACGACGAATAGCCAGGGCTATTGTTTGGCATAGGTATATATGACCTAGCTGTCTGGTCACCCGTCTCATCAACTGGCTTCGCTACTTCTTTAATATGTTTTGCTTTCTGAATAAAGGGGAGGGTGTCAAATTACGTCACGCAATTTTATTTAAATAATTGGAATGTTTTTTTTTTTTTTTTATAACGGCACAACATAGTGGCTCCCCTTCGCCTGATGGTAAGCATGTGACTTCACTTCAGATATCTGAAGAGGCTAATTTTATTGAAGTTACTGGTGACCAGCGAGCGGCAGTTTCCTCGCTGAATGAATCAGTTTGGCGATTATGTTAACTTAAGCCGGCCAGTTAAGATGGGATTTATAAGTGTTTGCACCGAATCCTCGGTGCGCGAGTCAGACTCGCCCTTGGCCGGTTTTTTGGAAACCCATTCGCGATATATTTTATAAGATGAATCAATTTAAATTAAAAAGTTTATTGTAAACATAAATGAAAATTAAACCAAAACAACGTACCTGTGAAATGATACCTATTCCATTCCATTTTTTTGTAAGTTGGACGTAGTAGAACGTTTGTTACAACCAAAAACAGAGAATGATAGGCGAAACGCGTCTAAATAGCTTTTTTAAACAGATGAGGCTGCCATCCGTCTTGGTTTCCCCGGATTTGTCCTAGTTTGGAGGCCGTCCGGGGGGCAAAAAGCCGGACAAAGTTATGTAAATGGAAAAAAAGCGATTGTTTCTTTAACAATATGATTTTCAGTCAGACACGTTCGTGAAAAACTGCGAGTTACGCCAAATGTCCGGGTTTTTTAAGTCCGGTTTCGGCGAATTTAGAAATGGCAGCAATAAAATAGCCAATCGGAAAGTGTTTTTTATTTGTTACGAACATATACTAAGCATGGTTTATTATTCTTTACAGTTAATGTTATTAAACACTATTGGCAAAAGCCACGAGCTGCCATTCCTGGATTTATATAATAATTGTGCCAATCCTCGGAAGTAGAACAAAACAAAATGTACCCTGTTTTATATCCTTTAAGGTAATTAGGGGCCGAGAAACTTCATAAAGGTTTATCCTTGTCATTTAATAAGTAGTAGCCAACTTGACCTATTAAATTAATTATGTATGATAGTAGGTTTGTGTACGTTAGACATCTGTGTTTATTTTGCTTTTTGTTTTTATTTTCTTTGTGATACTTAAAGTATAAATATAGTTTCTTACCACACGATATATATTCAGTGATGAGGATGATGTACTGGCTTCGGGGTCTCTTTGCCAGTCGCATATTGGCAAGCACAAACACGGATCAGCATCAGCATCTTTCTTCAATGTTTTAATGTAAGTGATATTTTTTTCGCTGAAGTGATCGCTACAGACGCGTTGGTTTAACTTTCCACTTTTGGACTTCTCCAGCAGGTCCTCGCGTTTTATTAAAGACAACCATAACGCCAATCTAAAAAACAAGATAGTATAGGTAATAGTTTAAAAGTACAAAGGATTAAATTACCTAAATCGACACTATGGTAGTTGAATATTGAAAAATATGGATGCAAACTGAAAAAGGCTTACATTATATAGACAATAACTGGGTGGACCGAGCTTTGCTTGGTGGACGGACGATATTTCAAGGATGAAACTTATCTAGATCAACTTTTGAGCCCAAACTATGTCTACATACCAAATTTCGTCCTTGAGATACCGAATACAAATATATTTAGGTATATCTACTAGGTGTTTCCTGTAATAGGAGCAATAAATTAAAACATAGATTTTACTCGTTAAACTGAACAACATTTGTTCAGCAACTTTAAAAAAAAGTCAGTTATAAATATTATTTCAAACAAATTAAATAGTATTTTCAATGTATGTCGTCCAACGTTGACATTCCCTGAGCATTGACATAGCTGTCACTCTACTAATATCGGACATTTCGCGATACATTGCTTCTTTGTCTAAACATTATTCTACAAAATATACGTTATTTTCAGAAGTTGTCCAGTTTCAAGCGAAGAATCTATGTTTTAATTTATCGCTCCTATTACAGGGAACACCCGGTATATACAAGAATTGCTAGTTTAAAGTAATACGATAAGTAAGTTTTTTTTGCTACCTACATAGGCTTTTTTCATAATTTAGACCCCTAGTTTCCTGGGATAACATTATTGGAAATGAGCTCTATTATAACCCCCTTCAAGGAATACGTCGAATTTTCAATCACCCTGTATACTAAAATCCAAGTCAATCCGACCGCTGAAAGCGGGTGAAGTTCGACTCGCAAAATTTGACCTAAACAAACAAACTAACCTACAAACATTCCAAATTAAATGGAAAATTAAGTACTTATAACAAAAATAGACAACCTAATTTATCATTTAATTACAGTACCTAAAGTTATGTACCTACCTATTAATATAAAGTATGTAAAGTCAAAATTATTGGTACATATAAAATTATTCATTTCACTTACCTTTTTGGGTCGGTAGGTAGACGAAAAAAGCTTTTTTCTTTGTGGCCTTTGGTATTATTGCCACAGCCATAGACACAGCAATATGTACCTTTAGCAGCCATAACAGTTTTTTTTGCGCGGCCGGTACCGAAACAAAGAAAAGTATGAAAGCGCATAAAACGACGCGGCGCGAGCGAACAATGTGAATTGATTCGAGCAGAGACGGCGGCGGTATGATCCTTTGACTTTGACTCGTCGAGCCGCGGCTCGACTTTCCCCATCTCGCGCGTCCCGCGCTCGCCCCACGACACGCACACATAGCCGCGAGTTCTGTTACTGCACACAAGTGTCCCTGTCGTTTCTTTTTACGTTAGTATATATATTCTTTGCTGACGCCTCGTCGCTCGGAAACATTTGCGCAAATCGCGCACACATGTACAGCTGTTGTTGGTAGTGTGCTATTGGCCGCGAGCTCGCAACGCCGCTTATTTGCCGTTTTATTCACCTACTACGGAAATCGACGGTTTTTTGTTAGAGCATTTTTTAGAAGTTTTAGAGTAGATAAATAAGGAACACCTTCAGTCTTCTTGTATAGAGATTTATTCCATTCTTCCATCTTTAGATATTAAATTATAGTTTCACATTTTGGTTTTATGCGACATGTATTGTATGCCATACGATTAAATAAAAATAAATCTCCATCCAAACTTATTATCTCCAACCAAACTTATAATTGCATCCCATTTGGATGCAGCTGGATGCAGCCATATAGCTTCATCCCGTTTAGATGCAGCTATATGAGCTCACCCAGCAACTGCACTTATACATAGGTACCTATATGGGCTCACACCCAACATTATAAACTTAATAACGTGCGACTTGACTGCTCTATCCCACCTGTCCGACCCCCGACATATCGCCTTGAGACCCCCGGGCCCCGCATCGTAGTCAGAATTGTCAACAAGCTTGTTTTTATAACGTATTTATTCTTAATTTAATACCGTTTTATCGAATATTTGTAAAGTAAGTTTCTAAAACCTTACACTAGCAACAAATAAAAGCCATGGTATAAAAAAACAAGGTATGAGACTTCGGTTAGTGAGACTTTCAACGTCAGTCATTCCGGAGTGCTATACCTTATTTTTTTTATATCATGGTACCTAACAGGGCAAGTAAGCTTATTATACCGCTTAAACCTGTATGTGTATTGTTACCTCGACTACCTGTGACATTGGCAGCGGGCAGCGAGCTGGCAACGTCGGTCGTCGCCATTTTATCGCCCTTCTGTTGGGCGCCCGGCTGTCTGGTGGACGTTTCTTTTAACAGATTAATTTTTTAAGTGATTTTATTTTCTCGCAGTTGAAGTGAAAAATAGTGTTAAACATGAAAATAAAATAAACGTATAAGTAATAGTGTTTTTACTTGCTTTCAAATTTCACCAAATATTCAAGTTTTCTGCCTTTTCTTTTAGCCATTTGATTTAGGATTTTATTCTTTTTTAATTTAGGTTATATATTATATATGTACCTAGGTACCAATATAATATATATTCATTTAAACAACTGATGTGAATTTCTACTGTCAACACAAAAAGTAGCTTAAACCGTGATTAAAATGACTTAATTATGTCTCACGCACGTCATAACTTACTTTACTACTTATTTGTTGATTAATCCATAGGGCATACTTATACTTTCTTTACGTGCTGTTAAAGTTGTTAAACGAACTTCCGAGGAAGTGTTGCTAGCGCAAATAATGTTGCCGCGTTCAGTTTAGTAATTTTTGGGAATATCCCGACATTCGTAATTACCCGAGTACGACTCTAATTCAACTGAAGTTATTCAAAAATAACAATTAAAATCTTTGTACAAGTCGGTTACTATTACTCCTGTGGCGCGGACATAACCCCATTAGCGGGTTATACTCTCACACAAAGTCCGGCTAAACAGCCCTGATACAGATCAGTCTTAAAGAAAACTACTGGAGCGTAATGAGCCACCATAAATATTACACTGACCTGCTTTTCTCCCGATACGCTGACAATCCTCGCATCTTGACCAGTCTTGTCCACTTCACGCTTCACCTCAACGAGGACTTCAAGGATCCTCGACTTCCCAACTTCATCAGCGTTCTCGACCGCTTCAAGTTTCATCTTCTCCTCAAGCAATTCACAAAATGTATAGACCTTGTAACAACCTCCTGTAGGTCTCGCACGTGTAATACACAAGCCAGGATGTCGTTTCATAAAGCCAATGTACCAATCTACACCAGCACTCCCATTTTTGAAAGTGTTCTGTATATTTCTAGCTTCGGCATACATATACGCGATTTTTAGGAATTCTTTTCTAGTAAGTCCGCGGAGACTGTCCGTCTGACACAATGCAAAGAGCTCTTTTTCTTGGTCTTCCGTGAATATAGTCTTGTATCTGCCTAACTTATTTTTCGGGCATCCCTTCTTTACGTGATTTTGTAGTGTGGAGAGGTTGATGCCATATTTCTTGGCTGCGGCATAGACTGAGCTTATCTTGGCTTCTTCCATCGCAAGTCTCATGACTTCCTCGTCCCACGATGGCCTGGAAGTTTTCCGTACGTATTTGTTCACCATCTGTTCAATGAACAAAATGAGTAGGTAACTAAAATTTAGGTAGTTAGTTAGGTTCTCTAAGGATAGGTAAGCATAGACACAATCACAACAACGCTCAATGGTACCCGCTACTGAACTTTAATATTTCATAAAACAACTTTCTACTCAACTCAAATTAGTTTCAAAAAGAGAACATCGCCACATTTAATAATAAAAAACGCGCTACTGTACCCTGGTTGGTTGAAATTACTTGTAAAAAAAACCAACCCGCCATGACCATCGCGAATCGAATTGCGATCATGTTTTTTTTTTTAATAGGTCACAGGGTTCAACGAAAAAGGTTACATCAATAAATCATAATGGGAAATGACGATAAAATTATACAATGTTTTTCTGTGTGTTGCTCGTATAAAAAGTATATGCAATAATTACACAATTAGGTCTTAAAGTCGAGTACCGCATTTAGGCCACGAGGCTTGCCGAGTTCATTGCGCAACGATTACATAAAATTTTATTTACGCGGACGACGTCGCATCGCAGGCATCTGCCGACTAGTTTTCTAGTCAATTAATTGCATAATAAAGCTGTATAGCTGTAAATCTCGCACTGATAAAAACCCACAAACTCCTGTCCCGTTTTAAAGTTTTTAAACACGAATAAAACACCCGATCAATACGTTCTTTTCTCATCAAAATTCAGATGCCCAACGTTGCAAAATCGTTAGTATAGTTACATATCAACATAATTAACTAATGTAAGCAGATTTAACTTTTATTATTAATGTTTTTTGAAAACAAAGTCAAAATCATTTATATCGTTAATTAGGGTGTAAATGAACGGGAGAAAATATTAAAAGAGCGGGTAACACTGAGAAAACGTCAATCGTGTTATAGAGGTGCCAAGGATTGTGAGGTTAAGAAAGGAAAATGATAAATAATTGTTTTTACGTTGATTAAAGGATTGACCAAGTCGATACACACAAAGTATCAAGTTATCTTATTGTGTATGCTAATATACTATGTAGATCATTGCACTATAAGTAATAAAACAGCAAAAAAACTCACCTTGAAACGAAAGTCCCGCGTCGCAGTCGCGAGCAGACTGGCGAGATTGGTCTAATTTCTCAGCACCGCTCCAATGGATTGTGGACCTTATCCCACCGCCCGTATTGTAAGGCCGCCTGTCCATTGAAGCGGGGATAATGAACCAATGAGGCTTCGTCTTTGTGAAGCCTGATATAGTTGAATTTCAATGGAATGTGATTCATTTCTTAACGTCAATTGTACACACGCTTTGATGGTCACTTGCGCTGTTTTTAATAACACCAGTGAAACACTAAAATATAGGTAGAAGTGAGGAAGAAATTATATTAGGAAAGATGATACTTACTTAGTTTTTTCAACCGACTTCAAAAAGGGGTTTCTTAATTAGACTGTATGTTTTTTGTATTGTACGATCATACAAAAAACTCAAATCATCAACAAAAAAGTTATACTCCCTTGTATTGTACAAATGTACATGTTGCTTGGTTTGTCTACCATTTACATTTGTGTTTAGCACTAATTTGCTCAAAGGTTAACTGGAAGAGATCCCTTAAAGGGATAAGTTCGCCTTTGTACATGCTTATTCTTTTGTAATGTGTTTTTATGTACAATAAAGTGTTTACATACATACATCATTCCGTTAAAATTATGAATCGCGTACACAGATACCTACAGAGAATATTATACTTATTGTATTGTCGTTAAATAAATGTTTGTTTTTGAATTTAGTAGTTCAATGTATTTTTTTAAGCTACAATAAGTTGTATTAAGGTTGTATTGTTATTATATTATAATAATATAGATGAATATTTAAATGAAATAATGAAATATTAGTATTTCCTTTTGTCTGAAACATAGGGGGAACCCTAGTTCAGGTTATGTAAATTTTGAATTTATTTGTTTACCTAGTACTTATAGAATTTAACCGTACCTCTCTGTGCATTATGTTTTTTCAATAAATGTATTTGTTTCCTCCTCCATCCAAAATCTAAGTAATTATGACGAAAGCTTGGAAACTGAATGAAAAGCACAGTTTCTATGTCAGACCGCTTCGATTTTTGCGCTTATTATTACAGAATTCTTTGCTGGGAACGGGCGAACGGGACGGCGAATAATGCTCGACCGCATGCTCGACAAGATCGTCTGCGAGTGCGAGCTCGCAACGTCGCATTCAAGGGAAGCGTTGTTAAACCCGATAAGTCGAAATAATTTAACTTCGAAATAAGAACTCTATGCGTGCTGAATATAGTTCTAATTTCGAAAACCCATTTTCACGACTTGGTCAACTGGTCATACGCGTTGTATAAAAGTAGGTACTTCAATTCAAGTCGCTTGGCCGCCATTTTGTATCGTTTCGTGCTTGATGACAGTGCTGTTGAAAAAAATGGTGAATTGCGCAGTATTATCCTGTAAAAGGCGTTCCGACAACAGAAATCTGCAAAAAGGACATGTTTCCTATCATAAGTGAGTATTGTTCTAACTATTTTTGTATTGAAGCACATACCTATCTTTACATAAGCCCTAAAAACCGTTGCGAAAAACAAGCGATAGTAAATTTTAATCATAGATACATTGGTACAGGGGTGATTGTCTCGTTTGTTAGGGTTGTGACAAAGTCAGAAAAGTGACTTCAAACGAGATGAATAATGAATTTAGTCACTGTTAGTTCGATCATTGGCATTGTTCGGGTTTTTTTACAGGTTTATAAATTCAATTAATTCAATATTACGTATGTAATATTCAACTTCCAAATATTGCAAGGTGAATTAGAAAAAACAACCTTAACAAAAATGTTACCTAAAAGCTATGGGGTAGACGAAAAATAACAATTAAAAATATTTTGCGTAACATGTGAACTACTTAATTAACGGGTTTGTGCGTGCATTATATAGACATATAATACACACAATTATTTTATATTATTATAATAAAATAAAATAATTGTGATAATTGTGTAATAATTCTTCATTTTAATTAAATGGCCGATGGGGCCGTAAAGTGCTCGAGTGGAGACCTCGGACCAGCAAGCGCAGCGTAGGACGTCCACCTACGAGATGGACAGATGACCTTGTGAAGGTCGCCGGAAGGCGCTGGATGCAGGTCGCTTCCAACCGGTATATATGGAAGTCCAAAGGGGAGGCCTATGTTCAGCAGTGGACGTCCTATGGGCTTAACCGCGTTCAAAAAAGCCTTCATTTATTTACCTCGACGTTCCGAGTGTAATGTTATGTCAATGGTCTCGAAGGGCTTCATGACCCCTTTTTTTTTGTTTTTCCCTTCGTCGTGGTCCTCTCCCTTTATCTTTTTGAACGCGACTAAATAAAATAAAAAAAAAAAAACAAAATTTCTTTATTCAAGACAACATTGGTCCATGATATGATAGTTAGCAAGTCCCGTGTTGTTTTTTTTTCTTTTTTATATAGGTATTTTTACTTTTTATTAAGGGGCTTAGATCATTATTATGAACATTTCAGCCGTTTTGTTGTAATAATAATTAAATCGTGTAATAATGTGTTTAAATCAAAATATTCTTTCAGGTTTCCAAAAGATCCATACTTAAGGCAAAAATGGAGAAAGTTATGCAACGACAGTCCCTTTTGGATACCTACTCGCACTAGCGTTGTCTGTTCGGAGCACTTCACCCCAGAGAGTTACAAGGATTATAACAACAGGAAGATATTGATCGAAGGCGCAATACCTTCTTTGCGATTCTGTCCTTGTGTGGTAAGTCTTTATTTCTTTGCTTTTCATAAAGATAGGATAAGATAAGGAATAATTTCATATCATTTATTCATGAACAATTTACATTGTGTTTGAATTTTAAAATCACATTATAAAAATTACACAGTATTAAATTACACAGTACATAATAGTTGATAAAAGTAATAGTCAAAAATAATATTAGTTTAAGTTTTCAAATTAAATGTCAAGGCAGTTTATATAAACATGCATTATAATAATTGATAATTAAAATTGGATACAATGACAAGTATATGTGATAAGTATATGTGTATGTGTGTATTTAATCGAGTAGGGTTCGTAGAATCATCTTTGCGTCGGCAATTCGTCATAATCATACCTGTGCTAACTCGGGGCACAGATACTGAAAAAGTGATGTAGCAAAATATATTATCGACAAAAAAACGATGTTACTGTCAACATCTAAATGTTATTCAACATAAATAAATGCTTTCTTCATTTTAAAATAAAAACTAAACAAATAAAAACGTTTATTTTAAAAGTAAAACACGGACACTTTTTATGTGTATGAAAAATAAAGCGATTGTTTTTTTTATTACATTATTTTCGGACACGTCCGAAAAAATGCCATTTACGCCAATATTCCCAAGTGTTTTAAGTTTTTGTCCGGGTTCGGCAAATTAAGCAATGGCGACCCTAGCCTAGGCCCACATCACATGCAAACGGATCGACGTGAACGAGCATGAACCAGTCGGGGCCGCGCCGCGCCACGGTGCTGTTGTATTTGAAGTTTCGCAGAGCATCAAAATCAAACATGACAATGACATCAGTGCCGCGGGCTCGAACTTACTGTAGTGTATACGGGTGCATGGAAAGCAGCTATAAAAATCCAGAGATAACATTTTTCCGCATACCTAAAAATCCTGATAAGTAAGTACTTAAAATTGTTACCATTTAATACGTCTAACCAACGTCTTATAATCGCGTGATTGAAAATATTGAGACAAAGCTATAACGGGGCATATGCAATAGTTACTTCTTACAAACGTGCAAATCTATTTGAATATCTAGGTTAAAGTTGACTGCCATATCCATAGGTATACATAGGTATACCTAAGTCCTACCTACTTTGAAAAAAACGCGATCCGAAATCAAACACGACACGGTAAATAAACTGTTTATTCCTTTTAAAGGCATAGGTACATTCAGCATCTTAAATTCTAATCTTAAGCTTTCTAAGATTATATCGAATGTAATCTAAGAAAAATTACATTGTTAATAAATAAATATTAAGGGACAATCATACACAAATTGACCTAGTCCCAAACTAAGCAAAGCTTGTACTATGGGTACTAGACGACGATATACATAATATATAAATACATATATAGATAACATCCATGACCCAAGCACAAATATTCAAGTACTTAAATTTTGTTAATCGGGAAGGTTATCTATCAAGATTTTTTTGTATGAGTTAATAACTTGTTTAATTGTTTTACTTTCATAGTCTAAATAGGTAGTAAGTGCTTACTAGTGTTATATAGAGTTACTACGTTCCTCTTTCAAGCAAATCAGATGAAAGTTTTTTTAATAGTGTCAATTTATAGGTACCTATTTTATTTTACCTATTTTTATAATACCGGGTTCAACAAATTTTAAGTTTTTATGAGAATACAGGCACAAAATTACCGCAATGAACGTCTATGCAAGGATGGCTTACCAATCGAATATTTTCAATCCAATAGGCCAAGTTCACTCTCGTTAAGCCGTGAAGTGGGTAGGTATATACTTACCTACGGACGGAGTAAAAAAATACTGCCTTACCTAACCTACCCTCTTATCAGTGTTATTCCTTCGGTAATACGCATTTTTTTTCAGGCGCGTACAATGGTTGCGATTAATATCGCGCGAGGATTTATTAATGAAAAACGGAAGATATCAAATATGTAATACACATTTCAACGATCAAGATATCCTGAAATCAGAAAAAACAGGTCACAGGAGATTAAAGAAGGATATCCTACCATGTTTGAATTTGCCTAACCGACCTACAGGGGATGAACTCATACAAACTCAGTTTACGGTAGATAGCAGATCAATAATCTTCTTAAAACTTTCGTGAGACATATTTAATTATTGTATTAAGCGGTTTACACTCACGTGAAATTGTCAGGAACGGCCCGACATGTTTCGAACTCGTATGGAGCTCTTCATCAGGGACTGCTACCCGTACGGCGGCGCGGGAACTTTGTCACTTTGATACCAATCCAAACAGATCAGTCTATCAGTCTACTAGACTTAATATTGAGATCCATCTGTCCGGGTTTTCCCGGATTTGTCCTAGTTAGGAGGCCGTCCGGGGGTGTTTTCAAAAATTGACATGGGAAAATCCGTATACTTCTTATGTTCGATTGTTTTTTTTTTATAATATATTATTATTATGGGACTCGTCCGGAAAAAAATACGTTTTTACGCCAAATGTCCGGGGTCTTTTAAGTCTTTGTCCGGGTTAGGCGAATTTAGAGATGGCAACCCTCTTCAAACCAAACAACAAACTAGGTATCCGATTTTTTCGGAAAAGTTTACTCAAACTACAGATTCACTTTCTGTTAATAGTACCCGAAAACGTGAACTGAAATCTGAATTGAAATGTTGTCAAAAGCGCTTAAAAACCTTGAAACAGAACAGAAAGGTCTAAAGATAACTCCTAGCCGTTAAGGAGTTATGTATACCTTCATCATATGAAGATGAGGAGCCAATTAAAAAGTTGTTCAAGATTAGGTTGTGCAAGATTATGCAGTTGTTCAAGGATAACTTCATAATTCATAATCGGTGACAAACATACATATCGCCGGTCCCTAGTAAAAAAGTCGGATCTACAAAATTGCCATTTTCGTTTTATTGCGGTAATGCTTATTAAATACATTAATCTTTAATCGTACATTTACAGATTTTTCAAAATTTCATTATTTTCACGAATAATCAATGTCAAAAATGTCGTATCTTATACAGTGTCCATTTAATATTGTCAGATGTGGTACTTCCGACTATGTTAACTGGGTTAGCTGAAAAGTTTTGTGTAGTATGTGGCACTTCCGACATTACTATTCGGAATTTTAAGGGTACCTTATGTCGTATGTACCACTTACGACATTTTATTACGGAATATAAATTATATCTTGTGTCGTATGTGACACATCCGATGTTTTTTGCCGGAAAATATATTCCAACTTTGGTCGCATGTAACATATCCGACATTTTTTCACGGAAAATAAATTGCAGTGTATGTCGTAACTATCACAATATCTTTGGATGCTTTAAATTTTGTCTTATTGTTTGAATAGTTTGAATGAAATTGGGTATTTAGTAAACTTATTGATGGTTTCGAACGATAAATAATAATTGGGAGATGTTTCTGGTGAATGTGGCAACTTCAACCAAGCTCCTGATAAAAAAATAAATCCGTCTGACTTCTGGTTCTTCTGAAGGAAAATAACCAGAATAAGAACATAATGAGATAACGATTACTCGTGGCAATGCCGAGAACATTTCAGAATGTGTGTAATTAAATGTACAGTTAAATAATAAGTAACGGCTCATGACTTCTTCTTTAGTCGAACACATATTCCTGAGAATCGTGATCACTAGATTTCATATCCCTTGTCACTTTTCTCTATTGGTCTCAATTGATGGTCGCCATCACCGCTTGATAGTTCTCTTACTTTTGGTCAGTTTATCTAAGTCAGTAGGAATCTAAGCTCTTTACCCCACGGTATATCCTTAATGGTGCTTTCGAACTCATAAATTAAAAGAGGCGATAAGTATGTTTCTGCATTCCCTTGACGATGCCACTTATTACCAAAGGTTCAACAATAGATCTCAGTCTTTAATTTGTGATTTGCACCAGTCCAATTGCAACGTGTTTCTAGGCGAGGTTGAGATGTCTTACAAACAGTTCCAAAGGTCAGGTTAACCCGACACTAATTTGAATAAATCCTAGATAGCAACCTATACAAGGTTGGTATGGCTATCAAATAACTTAAAAATGCAGCGGATGATGCTGGAGCGCATAGGCGTATCTACGGGGTGGCCGGGTGGGCCGTGCCCACCCCAGTATGGTCTAGTGCCCACCCCAGGATTTTGGGTTACCGATAGAAATTCATGGCTTCATCTCTTAGGATATGGCCAGGCCCCTCCCTAGGCCCACCCCAGGCCCCCCCTGAAAAATAATCTTAGATAGCGATGTCTAAGATTCTGAAAGCAGCATGGTAAAATGGTAAAGAAAACCCTGTAGAATTTATTAAATCATGTTATAATCGAAGGCAAAACGATAGGAGCATGGCCGAAAAGTGTGGCATGTATACTGCTCATCTTCAGGGAGGTTTATATGACCCTTCTCATAAATTACAGACCCATCTCGCTTATGAATCATGACTATAACCTGTGTAGTCGACACTCTTATCACGAACCGTCTCGCACGCAGGTTTGACGACTTTCAGCCCCCCAACGCTGGTAACCGCTAACCCTAGAACCCTAGGTACCGTAAACCACGTCCATATGTATATGTATATGTACTTCCATTTCTTTGTACTATTAGAAGGCTCTCGATTCGACTACGACTTAGTTAGACGGTGCTGCGGTCTCTCAAGTAGTACTAATGTCTCCAAAAAATTCACAGCTGCATAGAAAGATTAATTAAATTTTTTGGTTTTGGACGGACTAGTATCAATATCAAAAGCAAAGACGTCAGCCACCTCTCTTCTGATGATATCGTCGTAGTAAATGACTAGTCATTGCTGAGGCTTTCAAAGATCTTGGAAAAATGCTCAAAGACTTCAGTCGTCTCCCAATAAGTGTATCTTAAAATGAACATTAAAAGACAAAAATTATGTTAATATTTTTTTTGATATCAAACTAACATAATTAAAAAACAATATTTATAAATTTTATTATACTGGGTAAAAGTGCGGATTTTTATACCACTAAAATGTCGTATCTCACCACAAAACACTGTGTACAATCCAAATATAATTGTAGTAAGTGACACTTGCGACATAAATAATAATGCAATATCCGATTATAAAAGTCGTTAGTGCCACATCCGACTAATTACTGCGAACCATATCATGCAAAAAAGTCGTATGTGGCAGTTATGACAGGATATCGGATGACAATTTCCAGGTAAAAAGATAGCATGTCTTATTTCTGGCATTTCTAATAAATAATTTATAGTTTTGTTTACACATACTCTAAAAGTACTTAATAATAATAACGTTGGCCAAATTTCGTAACAATAGGACTTAAATTGACAATTTTATACACAAAAACGTCTTTAAAAAACTTTAACTGCCTCTCCTGGAAAGTAGTCATTTTGCAGATCCGACTTTTTTACTAGGGACCGGCGATATGCGGATCAAACTGTGAAAACATCTTTTTTTGAAGTCGGTTAAATACTAAAACCTATTATTTTCTTCTACTATTATCTATTCTGTGCCTTCTCACAAAACAATCTACATACAAGCGCGCTCGAGCAACGCACACATATAGATAGACACTACTCACGGACACGATAACTCGGACCAGTTCGAACCAGCCAGTGCGAGCGCGAGTGCCAACCGCTTGACACGCGCGTCTGTGGACCTGTTTTTATATTAATCAGTGCTATTTTATGCAATAATGGAGCAACGAAAAAAAAGTTATTATAACTGTTCAGTGGACGGTTGTTTCAATTCAACATTAAACGGTGAATGGGCGTTTTTTAAGCTACCAGTGGTTTTGGAGAGGTAAGTAGTTATCTTATCTGCTTGTATTTCGATGGTTCGTTTTAACGTTACACAGAACAGTAGGTCGATAAATAACAGTTTCTTATTTTGAATCAGTATAATAAAAGAAGTGTTTACTTACTAAATTTTTAATTGTAACGTAAATTCACGCTACCTTACTTACGTAAGTTGAAAACATGTTTTTAGGGTTCCGTACCCAAAGCGTAAAAACGGGACCCTATTACTGAGACTTCGCTGTCCGTCCGTCCGTCCGTCTGTCACCAGGCTGTATCTCAAGAACGGTGATAGCTAGACAGTTGAAATTTTCACAGATGATGTATTTCTATTGCCGCTATAACAGCAAATACTAAAAATAAAATAAAATAAATATTTAAAGGGGGCTCCCATACAACAAACTTGTTATAGATTATGGTCGGAACTTTTCATGCGCGAGTCGGACTCGCACTTGCCCAATTTTTTATTGTTTTGTTTTGTAGGATACGTTTTTTGCTAGTACGGGCTATAGGTACTGCGGGTTTACCCGTTTCACTTCTGGTTCGTTATTTTTAAGGTTACGGTATCTTTTAAAGATAAAGTCATATCTTGTTTCAGGCGAGCTGAGTGGTTGGGATTGATCCATAGGGAAGACTTAATAGATTCAAGTTGCTGTCGTGCTCGTGTGTGTGAAGCTCACTTTAGTCCCGACTGCATTATAATAAATTCAAATCGAAAATTGTTAAAAAGAAATTCAATTCCAAAACTCCTCCTACCATTACCGAATACATTTGCAGATAAAGGATTTCAAGCAGTTATTGAAACAACCGATGCAAATGTAAGTACAGTGTAATTATGATTTGCAAACTAATGCGCAAGTACAAACTCCATTACACCTTTCATTATTATATGTATTTTATGCAATCGTTGCACAATCAAGGTTCTTAAAGTCGAGTACCGTGTTTAGGTCATGGAGGCTTGCCGAGTGCTTAAAATTGTATTTATTTGGGTCGTTGAAATCAATTCACCCAAATGACGGCCGAAATTTTCCAGAGTAAAGGTCATTGAAGGATTCCAAATAACCTTAAAATCTTTATTAATGTTGTTTGAGGATTTAAGAATTGAAGGATTCTCTCATGTACTGACCAGACGATTAAATCAGGACTGTTAAGATTTTTTTTGGTCAGATTAGGACAAAGAACGGAAATACCATGGAAACAACTGAAGTGTGGTAGCACGGGGATAATAATACGACGAAGGTCGGTGTTAGAATGAACATTTATTATCGATCCTTCGTCATCTCACACTCTTTCTTGGAGTGTGGGGAGGCCTTTTCTATGTACTACATATTGAGGCTGTAGCAATATGAACATTTATTAAATAATTTCCAATGCTTTTATACTGATTTTCCTTAAGGTCATTTCCATATATGGTTCGACATTCCTAAGAGGTTACACGTGACGTGTCGCAATACAATTCAAGGCTAAAGGAATTTTCTATTGTTCTATTGTTTGTTGCATCACATATGTGGATCAGCTGGGACCACACACACCGCACAACATCCTGGCAGCTGGTTGAAACCATTTGCATTCAGGAAAATATGTTTCATAGGTAGATATTTTAAAGTCACCTAAAAATGGAAATTGCTAAGAAGATTTAACAAAAAATTTACAAGATGGTGAGAAATTATATGCTCCCTTAGCCAATGAGGCTGGTAATCAAAAAGAGAGGAAGTAAGGTAAGGTGGGGGAAGATTGAATGGTTTTTTGTCGAGATAGACAGTGTTGTGTTAAAACCCTTATAAAATAAAAAACTATTTATATCCCTTCAATTGTATTAATTGGAAGGCATGGGCAAGGATTATATTTTTGTATTCTGTTGATAAAACTCGGCTATGCCTATTCTAATATATAAAAATAATAAAATAAAATACACTTTTGTCTAAAAAATAGACGGGTCAAGATGGAATGGTGGAGGGGTAAGATTGACATAGTTTCTAAATGCTTTTAAATGCATGCAAACGGTGGCTGTTGCTCGTTATTCTATAGAGTTTCTTACGCTGAACACATACAGCTGATTGTTGCGTGAATATTCCTGATAGCTAACGAGAAAACGACAGTAGAAAAAAAAAGTATTTCACTCTTACCCCACTATATAGGAAAAAGGACAGTGATTCTCAAACTTTTAATTGGACACTTAAAAACTAAACACTTTTTTATATTAAGAAGATCAATTTGGAATCAAAATAACGGTTTCATGATGATAAATTGTTTATTTTAGAAAAGAAATGAAGTATTACAAAAAATTGGGTGTTTTCTTGCAGCATGATTAATTTAGTTACAAATTAAGTCGGATACATGTAAAAATATTAAGAAATGAAATATGAAATCTGTGTTCCATTAGACATACATTTAAAATCCGCGTAGCAAATTAAGTTAATTCTTAGGTAGGCTTACATTTAAAATAACAAACATCTTTGGGAACAAAAAAAATGTTATTGATTATCCAGAGGTCACGACTCAACAAAAGTATTTGTATGAGGCAGCTTTAATTGTTGAATTGAATTAAACTCAACGCGCAAAACAAGTAGGTATCATAAAGGCAAATCTACTCGTAACTAAATGAAATAACATATATAAGAATTACTCAAATGGAAAGTAGTGTTCCCAAACGAAAGCTTCATAGAGTTATCTCAATCTTTAAAATATTACAAAAACAACAAATTATAAATTTCATATTTATTGAACAATGAGTGGGTACGTCTCTTTGATCTGACGATTTCACTCAAATCGACTTAGTCACAAAATGAGAAAATATTGTTTTTATAAGTATAAGTTTAAGACTCACAATATGTTTCATTTGTACTTCCTAATTAATACATATTTACCTTATCACGAGGCCAGTAAAAAAAAATGTGTACGTTAATAATTTTTTTAAGTCCAAAGTTTGAGAATCTGTCTGTTTTTCTATGACTTTCAAAAACGGGGAAAGATTGAAACATTACTATTTCAATGTTACCCCATTGAAATTGACTGGGGAAAGATTGAAGTTTCTCGTAAATCACAATATAAGAGTAATAGATACACCTTGCACTAGTAAATAAATATAAAATCTAAAATAATACATAAATATTCAGTCAGAACTTTTATTCATACCCTATTAGTCAAGTTATGAAACACGGGGTAAGATTGAAAATCGACGAATTGACCACGAAATGCTGACCTTCACAAAATAACACATAACACGCGTCTACGCACTCCGAGCGGTCACGGGCGACTGACTGGCCACTGGCGGATCCTAATTCCTAATAAAATGGCGGTTTAATTGATGATACCAGCATTAAAAAAAAAAAAAATGTAGGGAGTTATGTGATACTTTTTATCTTTCCCCTTTTTTCATCTTCCCCCACCTTACCTTACTTTAACTGCGAAATTCTAGTCTCTTAAAATGTTGTACGGACTCTAATTTTTTCAATGCCTTGCAAGTGTTTTCCATTAACTTACTGTAAACTGTACATGAGAATGCGGATTTATTACACTAAAATAATTATAATAATCGTGCATTTCGCCAATGTCGAAATTGTCGCAAGATATTTTCTGTGACATACTTATTTGTAATATAACAATGACATTAAAATAAAAATATTGTAGTTATTATTAATTTATATTTCCATTCTTCCCTAATCTCTAAATTCGCCAAACCCGGACAGACTTCAAAAAACCCGGACATCTGGGATAAATCGCATTTTTCCCCCGGACGTGTCCGAAAATAACATTTTACAATGACATAAAAAGTGTCCTGGTTTTCCCCGGACACTTATTGAAAACCCCCCCGGACGGCCTCAAAACAAGGACAAATCCTAGACCCGGACAGACTTAAAAAAAACCGGACATCTGGGATAAATCGCATTTTTCCCCCGGACATGTCCGAAAATAACATTTTCCATTGACATAAAAAGTGTCCGGGTTTTCCCCGGACACTTATTAAAAACCCCCCCGGACGGCCTCAAAACTAGGACAAATCCTAGACCCGGACAAAGACTTAAAAAAACCCGGACATCTGGAATAAATCGCATTTTTCCCCCGGACATGTCCGAAAATAACATATTTCATTGGCATAAAAAGTGTCCTGCTTTCTCCGGACACTTATTAAAACCCCCCCCCGGACGGCCTCAAAACTAGGACAAATCCTAGACCCGGACAAAGACTTAAGAAAACCCGGACATCTGGGATAAATCGCATATTTCCCCCGGACATGTCCGAAAATAACATTTTTCATTGACATAAAAAGTGTCCGGGTTTTCCCCGGACACTTATTGAAAACCCCCCGGACGGCCTCCAAACTAGGACAAATCCTAGAGCGACCGCCGAGCGTAGGTATGAAAAGTGAAGTAGGTACATAGGGACTACATGTGGTTGATTTCTGTATCTATTTCGTGACCGCATCAAAATCGGTTCAGCCAAACGCGAGATAATCGCGGACAAACATACATACATATACATACTTACAGGTCAAACTGTTCCGTTAGGTTTTACACCTCCGGATTCGCCTCCGCATTCGCTATTTTTTATTTCACACCCCCGCCCCCGCCTCCGTTATTTTTTTACGGAGGTTATACCGGAGCTGACGGTATTGCTATTGCATTTGCCGCGGTCTGCGGCAGCGCGGCGCACGCCAACAAGTTTTGACTTGTCCGGGAATTACTTACCTATCACTCAAGATCTCCTGCTTTTTGTCTTATTAATCAGTTAGTTCCGTCAATTACTTTACTTCTGTATTGGTGTTGCGTTGCGTCATATTAGTGAGTGCTTTTAAATACGTTAAAATGAAGCCATTTACTAGTACCGTATGGAATTACTTTGTTAATATAAATATAAACTCGGCAAAGTGTAAATTGTGTGAGAAAGTGTATTCTAGGAAAGGAGGAACAACAACGTCCTTAAAGGGCCACCTAAAATCGTTGCACCCTAGGGAGTATAAAGACTTCGAAAAAGCAGATTTGCAAAAAAAGGTAGCTCCATTTTCCTCATCCTCAATTGTTTAATGTTACTTTATAAATTACTAGACGACCCGGTGAACTTCGTATCACTTACCTTTTAATAAAATCCATATGTATTTCAGAGTCGGTAACTTTATAAAGGCATAATCAGTAGGTAGTCTAAGTATCGGCTCCATAGTATGCGGAAAGAGTGAGCAAATCACGCACGTGTGCGTGCATGTGTACATGTCCAGCATAATGTTCATAATTATTTTGCATGTCACATTATATTAGATTATAGACACTTATGTTAACAAATAAGGTACCAGCCTACTTTTTTTCGGTCTGTATCGACTGCCCCACATTACTAAACGTAATAGTAGTATAGTAACCTGGCAACACTGACTGTCAGTGTCACTGTCACCGAACTTTCCAAGAAAATATAATTGATATTTCAAAACTATTTTTCAAAACTTATAATTGATTTTAAACAATACATTGTCCCTTTTGTAAAAAGTGGATAGAACGGCAGAACAACATAAGTACCTGTCCTAGTTGCACAAATAAATTGTTGAGATGCGACGAATGTTTCACAATAACCACTGATACGCTCAAGTTTTCTATCAAGTGCGGTCACAATTTGAACCGAATAATACGAATTAATATGGCTAAGGAACAAAAAAATTGAAACTACAACTGTTATTAGACATTCTCAGACTTAATCTTTGCCGAGCGGAAACCATTTGTTATGCTGACGACACAGTAATACTGTTTCACGGTAAGTCATGGCAAGAGGCAATTAACCTCGCGGAACGCGGTCTAGTGCAAGTTAAGTCTTGGCTGGATAAAAACCTGCTTACCCTAAATGTGGACAAATCTAACTTTCTCACGTTCTCCAAAAACTCTGTTTTGTCCAGTCTCCAGGTTGCAGATCTCAAGATACATTCTAGCCATTGCCAATCCTCCATCCCAGCAAATAGTTCTACCCCGTGCACCTGTCCCTCCATAGTTAGATCTGAAAGTGTCAAATATCTGGGCCTTATTATTGACAACAACCTCACTTTCAAGCATCATATTTCTGCCCTGTCTACTAAAGTTAGGAAATGTATTTACATAATGAAGAAGCTTCGAGACTGCACCACAGAAGATGTGCTCCGCCTAGTGTATTATGCACTGTGTCAATCAATCCTGCAATACTGTGTGGCAGTTTGGGGCAGTGCCGCAAAGACCACCTTGTTGCGAGCAGAGCGGGCGCAGCGCGCAGTTATCAAGGTGATGTTTAAAAAGCCAATACGACATTCTACTGACCATCTGTACTGGGACTCAAAAATCTTGAGGGTTAGGAGCCTTTTCATTCTAAACGCGACCACACGAGCTCACAGAGTGATAGTAAATATGTCGAGCTACGCTCAGCTGCTGTCTAAACGCATATTCAGAGTACCCCTTCCTCACACTAGATCCGCATTCGCCCAACGCTCCCCTGCTTATATACATTTACGCATCTACAATAACATCTGTAAGAAATTTAATATTCACCAGTACACTACGGGAAAGGTTAAAGCCATTGTGAAAAAGTGGCTAGTGTCCTTATCTTACCTCGACACGGAGGCTCTTCTTCTTTGCGCTAGTCAGTAACACACACATACTCTCATAAACACACACACACACACACACACACACACACACACACACACACACACACACACACACACACACACACACACACACACACACACACACACACACACCCCGTGCTTACCTTACCTTTTAAGTTTTTCAGTGTATGTTCTTTCTTTCTTATTTTCCTATTTGTTATCGCTCACGCTTAGTTTACACTTAATATGTACGCAATATTTATATTCGTGGTTAATGCACTCCTAGGCCCCGAGATACAGGCCCAGCCTAGTTCGGGGCCTGCAAGATATATCATTGTACCTTATTCTTGTGTTTTGTGAAATAAATTTATTATTTATTATTATTATTATTATTATATTAAAACCGAAGTTAATTAAAGATGGTTGATATCACTGCTACACATATCGACACCCATTTCAAAAAGTGACGTCCGCCATCTTGGATTTCAAACTGGATGTCATTTTCGTAATCGGAACCCCGAGGACCCTTGGAGATGACACCCATATAAATTTTTAAGAAAAAATCATGTCCGCCATCTTGGATTTCAAAATGAATGTCATTTTCGTAATCGGCACCCCGAGGAACCTTGGAGATGACACCCATATCGATTTTAGGAAAAAATAATGTCCGCCATCTTGGATTTCAAAATGGATGTCATTTTCGTAATCGGAACCCCGAGGAACCTTGGAGATGACACCCATATCGATTTTAAAGAAAAAATAATGTCCGTCATCTTGGATTTCAAAATGGATGTCATTTTCGTAATCGGAACCCCGAGGAACCTTGGAGAAGACACCCATATCGATTTTAGGAAAAAATAATGTCCGCCATCTTGGATTTCAAAATGGATGTCATTTTCGTAATCGTCACCCGAGGAACCTTGGAAATGACACACATATTGATTTTTAAGAAAAAATCATGTCCGCCATCTTGGATTTCAAAATGAATGGCATTTTCGTAATCGGCACCCCGAGGTACCTTGGAGATGACACCCATTACACCCATATCGATGTTAAGAAAAAATAATGTCCGCCATCTTGGATTTCAAAATGGATGTCATTTTCATAATCGGAACCCCGAGGAACCTTGGAGATGACACCCATGTCGATTTTTAAGAAAAAATAATGTGCGCCACCGTGGATTTCGAAATGGATGTCATTTTCGCACATTTGATCGACTTCGACGACTACAGTCCGATCAAAAAGAGTACAAATTTAAAAACTGGCAATACTGTAGTGTCGTCCCCTTTTTCTTAGATCGATTAGAAAGGAACGACACTACATTATTGCCACTTTTTAATTTCTACTCTTTTTGGTCGGACTGTATGTTAGGTCGTTTTCTCCTCGGCATGGTTAACAGCACAGACCACAGTATCAGTTTTTTTTTTTAATTTGTCATTTTTCGTTTATTCTTAATCATATACTGATTTAGATCGTGTAAACCAAAGTTTACTCTTTCTATTCTATTTTTTATATAAAAAAAATGGCGTCTGTCCATTGGAACAAATTTTGCCAATGTCAAGGTTTTAAGAACGTTGTACGGTGAGTTGAGCTTTACTCTTTCAAGTATATTTCTGAACGCACCGACTACAACAACCATGTGTCATTATAGTAGTGTCAATATTTTGCATGTTTTAAAATCTAAATACGCGATAATCTGACTATTATGCATATATGTTGTCGATTCCAAACCATTATTTAATCTAGATCTACATGTAATTATTCCAAAAATACCGAACCGACGGGACAAACGTCATATGTTTGACGGGTAAGAACAGTTTGTATTTGTATGGGAAAATAAAATTGTCGTTTTTATTATTTTCCTCTCATTTTTTCCATATTTTCTCACCGTTTAAACCTTCCCTTGACTTCCACGAATATTTCAATACTAAAATTAGCCAAATCGGTTCAGCCGTTCTCGAGTTTTAGCGAGACTAACGAACAGCAATTCATTTTTATTTATATTTTAGCCTCTTGGGCACCCTCCCAGTCGGCACCGATCTGGAGCCCGTTTTTTATTTATAGTTAGGTTTAGTTAAGTTTATATATCTGGGGGCACGGTAGTGCCCCCGCCAAGACGAAAAAAAAAGAGGCGGGGCACTACCTACCTTTTCTCGAACCGTTTCGTCTCATTTTCAAACCCTCATAGTTTCGTCCCAGTTAACACCAGAGCACCCAAATTCACAGGTTAAGATGCAGTTAGGGAACATATGAAATGTACTAAATTTCATTGATCTAGCTTTTATACTTTAGGTTTTATTGGTACCTAAAATACGCCGATTTTGCCACTCACTCACTTATGTATCAAAACCTCTGGGGTACTTCCCGATGACCTAGAAAGCTGAAATTTGGTATGTAAGCTAGGTTTAGTACACAAACAATAGAATAATTCTGAAACTTGGAACTTTTACCCCCCAACCCCTTAAACTAGGGGATGAAAGTTTGTATGAGACTTTCGCAAATTTTGATACTAGAGGTCTGAAAATTTATACCTATTAGGCTCAGCTCATTGTTATAAATAAAATACACATTCTAGGATTTTTAGAAAATCACCCCCCACCCTTAAAATAAGGGGATGAAAGTTTGTATGGGCTTTCCATAATGGGGGATAAAAGTGTATATAATATATATATATATGGGGCTAAACGTAAGTATTTCTTAAATACACAATTATTATACTATACTATACTATAATTATATTATACTTACTTAGAAACACTTCAGCACAAAAAAAAAACATATAAATTAAAAATTACCTTACAAAAAGAAATGAGATCCCACCAAAAACATTTCATGTAAAATTGGCTGCCAAGACTCACATGCTCATAACGCTTTCGCTGTAAAAAAGTGGTCAGATCCCTCGAAAAGCCAAGCCCCTAAGCCCTGAGTATACTAATCCTACACCTTGGCTTCAAAAGTATGGCTTGGCCGTTTCATAAAGTACCGTAAATAAGTTTAACGGACTGTCCGGCCTATATGGTAAGGAATTAAGTTTAATATATTTTATCATGAAGACATAAACTTAATTTCTTGATACCGTATGGGCCAGACGGTTCTGTGGACTTATTTACGTTACTCTATGAAACGGCCAAGCCATACTTTTGAAGCCAAGGTGTAGGATTAGTATACTCAGGGCTTAGGGGCTTGGCTTTTCGAGGGATCTGACCACTTTTTTACAGCGAAAGCGTTATGAGCATGTGAGTCTTGGCAGCCAATTTTACATGAAATGTTTTTGGTGGGATAGACATATATTCTAGTTCTAGTTTTAATTGTTTCTATGTATTATCTTTATATTTGCTTAATGTAGTTACATGAATAAAATTACTCAATATGTTCTGAAACGATACATTTATATATATAGATATATAGATATATATAGATTATATATAGATATATAAGCATACCTACATATAATTGTTTTGCTCGTGTTGAGATAATAGATGAATAATGAAATATGTATAAGCATGTAATTGTATTGTTCATGAGTCATATTATTCTTATTCATAGTTGGTTTTTATGTTTCATCACTGCGTCACCTTCGTTTAACGTACTCATTAAAGAGATGCAAGTAGTGCAACCTGATAACAAACCAGTCAAAGACACGAAGTGTATTCACAGCACTGTGCCAATATGGTCTAGTTCACACTGTTCACAGTAAGTACATAATTATAAAGGCTAAAGCAGTATGGAAACTACTAACGAACTGTCGAAACAGCGCACACACACAGACGCAAGCGTTTACGAGGCGCCTCAACGGGCTTCACGGTGCTTTCAGGTAGACATGGGTAATCTCAACTCCGACTAGTGATTTGATTCTCTGAATCCAACTCCTAGATCGGAATCGATTCCGCTTAATGATTCCGACTCCTCTTATTGAGTCCGGCTCGTATCGCTGCGAGACAGAGACAGACACTCACGCGCACTGCTCCGCTGCCGAGCCAACGCGAACGAACGAAACGAAACGAGCGTTTAGATGGTCGGAGTTACAACTCCGCGGAATCAGTAAGAATCGCGTGGATTCAGTAAGGGAATCGAGTCCCCTGCCGGAATCGGATCATTTGACTCTTTGAAACCGGAGTTACCCATGTCTACTTTCAGGTCAGTCGCTCGTGGCGCATCGAGACGACCGGTCATTGTTCGTGTTTATCGCGCGTGCGTGCGCTGTCCGCGATTTTTTAAAGATGCCACGAGTGTATTGCGTTGTATACGGCTGTTTGAATTCTGCGTCTTTAAAACCGGAGCTTTCTTTTTTTACACTTCCTGCTGATATTGAAAGGTAAGAATGCTTTATTATCACTACATAGTATAAAACAAAGTCGCTTCCTGTCTGTCTGTTCCAATATATTCCTAGATCTTTACAACTATGCAACGGATTTTGATGCAGTTTTTTTTAAATAGATAGATTGATTCAAGATACAGGTTTATATGTATAATACATGCATAATTTATCAGCATTGCACCTGAGCGGAGCCTAACGGGTTGCTAGTTAATAAATAAAATGCATTTCGTTTCAAATAAATCGTTTGGTTGTTTATGTGATATTTGATGTAAATTTTTAGGGTTCCTCACCCACAAGGTAATAACGGGACCCTATTAAAAAAGTCAAGTGCAAGTGAGACTCGCGCACTGAGGGTTCCGTACAAGAACTTCCCATTTTAACTGCCCGGCTTAAGTTTGCACCACTTTCCACCTCATTTGTATGGCGCTGCATACAAATGAGGTGGAAAGTTAACGCAACTGATTAGGTACGTTTGATATATGGGAGTCCCACTTAAATATTGATTTTATTCTATTTTTTGTACCTATTTTTTGTTGTGAAAATTTCTAACTACCATGGTTAATGAGATACAGCCTGGTGACACACAGACAAACGGACTGTAAAGACTTAGTAATAGGGTCCCGTTTTTTACCCTTAGGGTACGGAACCCTAAAAATGAAACATTACATGTTTCATAAAATCTTTGATTTGAAAAAAAAAGTAGCCATGATAAAAAACTGGTTTTTTGAACGATTGTTTTGAAAATGTATATCTGGGGATCAGTGTGGTTTCCACTGACCTGAGATATTTGTTTGTCGACACAAAATCTCTAGGTAATGGCGGACAATGGTATCACATCAATCGATTTTGAAATCATCAATCAGAGAAATGACTGAAATGATCAAGTTGCACTTGACTTTTTTTAATGTGGATACACACAACAATCTTTATAGTGTAATATCTCTTGATGCTTTCTGACAACTTGATCATTTCAGTCATTTCTCTGATTGATGATTTCAAAATCGATTGATGTGATACCCTTGTCCGCCATTTGTACTGACTTTTGTTTTGTGCACTAAAGTTTAAATAAATAAAATAAATAAATGTGATAATGACGATGCTGATGGTAATGGTGATGATGATGAGATAATGACGGTGATTATGAATGATAATAATGGAGATGATGATGGTGATTATGAATGATAATGATGGAGATGATGATGGTGATTATGAATGATAATGATGGTGATTATGAATGATAATGATGGTGATTATGAATGATAATGATGGAGATGATGATGGTGATATGATGATGAATGGTATTAATGGATACGATGATTCCAAATTAGGTAGGTACTTCTTGTAATTTAAATTACATGTAATTGCAATGACATCCTATTTAATTACTTATAATCGAGTTGAATGTAATTCCTTGGCTGGATATTCCATGATGTGATGTGATGATGGTGATGATGATGCTGATGTGATGATGATGATGTTTTGTTTAAATATAATATTTCATTAAATTCCAATTTAATTAAAAACGATAGCAGGAGATGGCTGGATCGTAACAGCGCAAGCTAGAGGAGAGTGGAGAAAAATGGAGGAGGCCTATACTCGACGAGAGGTCCTTAATAATAGTGTGAAATAAATAAAGTGAAATAATATTAATAAATATAATTAGCTCATTAGAAACTAAGTCAGTTAAAATTGGCAGTACATGTATATTTTGTTATCTTTTTCAGACGTTCCAAATGGCTTCGCTTAATATGTCGTGAAGATTTGATGCACAAGAAGCCGAAAAACTATACCGTTTGTGAAGAACATTTTGACGCTATGGAAATTCTAATTGGACAACGTCGCAAATTGCTTAAAAGTACTGCATTACCATCTCTTCATCTACCAGAAGTGCCAGCTAAGCAAAAAATAGATGTACAAACGACAAGCGAAGCGCCGGCGTTTGCTGAAATACGTATACAGACAGAAGTATAACGATTTTAGCAGATGGGTGGATCAACTTTTTCTTGCTGCTATTCTGTCCGTGACCCAGGGGATAATAGTGATTAAATTACTAAGAAAAGTGTTGATAATTGATATTACTGGTATTGTCAGGAGATAGTCTACATAAGAGTGGGCTTATAACTGCTTAAATTACAAAGCTTTTGCTAAATATAACCACGGAAAATCGAACCTAGTTTTAAAAAGTGACCCAGGGGCATCACCATAGCAACGAGTGGCAGAAAATAGTTGATTGACCCAGATAACAGTACTCAAACTACCAGATCTCTTTCATCTGAGTCACCTTGGAAGGGAAAACTAAAATCCGATCTTTTAGAAGCTAGGAAAAAATAAAGTTATACGAAATTGACAATAAAACAGTAAAGTATCAAATGGATATTTTCCACAAATTGTGTGACAGATTTCTAATAAAAGAGCTAGCCGAGTTGGTGAAAGCGCAGATTCATTTAAAATTGAATTATACTGGAAATAGATAGCAAAGTTACAAAATGTTTTGCTTGAGTTTATATTACACCAGTCCGCAAGCTTATCGGCTACAAACTGCTGTATGTCTTCCATGTCCCAGAACATTAAATAAACACGGAGTACCAATAACATCTGAAATAAAAATAAATTACAAAGTTATGTCAATTCTAAAAACCGGCCAAGAGCATGTCGGGCCACGCTCAGTGTAGGGTTCCGTACTTCCGTAGTTGCCCATCCTGCACAATAGACGGGCTTAAATAAGGTAGAAGAAAGATTTCAAGCTCAATAAAAAAGGTCGTAAACGCCAAAGTAACTGTAATTACTTATTAACTTCTGGAAGTTATAGATTATACGCGCCAGATTGAGCGAAATGATTTAATGCAGTATAGCAGTTAACTAATATATGTAACGTTCGAAGTATATAAGGACACCGCGCGCGGCAGTTACCTCATTTTAAATAACGTTATGAAATTTCGCTATAACCATCTATAACTCAAAAACGGCTCGACCGATTTTACTGAATACAGTTTTCATTGAAAGTACTTAAAAGGCCTCATTTTCATGAATTTATCCATAATTGTTTGACCCGTGGTTGAAAAGTTAGCGGGGGGGACGCTATTTTTTTTATTTTCGGAGCGAATATTTACAAAACTGCTGACCTTATCAAAAAATAATGTTAAGAGACCCCTATTATTTTTAAAATACCTATTCAACGGCACCCCACACACTAGTGTTGAAACGAAAAATATAATTCACCCCCATTTTAGGTGTTCGAGAGGTACCCGAAAAAAAGTTTTTTTTTTGTTTTTATTTTACCGTTTTGTCGGCGTCATACTTTTACATACTTTTCGCTGTTGTTTTCAAAAAGAATACCTGAATTGTAAAGTAATGCCTGAATAGAAATATATGAGGATGCGCCAGTTGAAGTCTTTTAATTACATAGTTTTGTTTTTAAACTAGTCAATTCATTCGATTATTGTCATTATATAACCCAAAAAAACATTTCAATAAATGACAATAAAAATAAAAATTAAGCGTGACAACGCTAACGATCGATTGGCGCGTAAGCACAGATATATAGTTAGACTAGATCACGCAAATGCATCTACTTCGCGTGTCCGAACTGTGGAGAATAACCACACTCGGCCGGCCGTCGCTACAGACATTCCGCGCGCGTCTGTTGTTGTGGCCGGTCGTCCGTAAATATAACTAAAATGCGTTGTTGCGTCGTACTAAACTGCGATGGCCCAAAAATTGTGTGCACACAAACGCAAGGACGTGTTTCCTATCACAGGTAAGTTATTTTCAAATTATCATCATCATCATCATCATCTCAGCCATAGGACATTCATCATTTCAAATTATATTATGCGTAAATTCATTTTAAATCAATTTTTTAAGTATTCCGAGGTGTGATTCCAAGTCTGTACCTAAGTAACTAGAGATTATCGGTAATTAAACAATGTTCACATTACATTGCTGCGTTTGCTTTGAGCGTTTAATCTGACGCTATGTGCTAAGAGACGATGAATATGAGAATAAGCGATACTGTCGCTCATCGCTTCGAGTTCGTGGTACAAGGCAACTTATCATTCGTCTGTCAAATCTAGCAACTAGTGTTGTTCGTTCTACAACATGTTTCGATAATCGATTTTAATCGATATCGGACAGACGAATGATAAATTGGCTACTTGACAATTGTAACGATAAAATTGTTGTAAGATGTACTTATAAAATAAACCTACACCGTATATTTTAAAATACCTTCCGAAAAGTGTCAATTAGCCAATTTAGTAGTTAGGTATTGATAAAAACAAGCTCATAATATTATGTCCTAATTTTAAACGACAGCTTTAAAAAAGGAGGGTCATATCTTCGGGTAGAGAGTTCGTGTATGTGATGTGTTCATGTTTATCCTTTGAACGTATAATACGTTTATAAATTTCTATTTTTCTTAAGAAACTCTTACTTCTTTTTAGGTTCCCACATGATCCTATCACAAAAGAAAAATGGATTGAGGCCACTGGACGGAAAGACTGGTTCCCGACTAAGCATAGCTATATTTGCTCGAGACACTTTGATAATAGCAGTTTCATTGAAGGGAAGAAGTTGAAAATGTTAAAAAAAACGGCGTACCCCACTATTAATATACTGAAACTCATCAACGATGATGATGAGGTTAGTGAATAGATTTAATGTTTAATAGTGTTTTTTGCGTTTGTAAATAGCAACATCTTTAATAGCATCGCTGTTCACCAGTTTGACCAATCTCCAACGGAAAATCATTTAGTTAACTTAATTAAGGTAGTCACCAGTACATACATGGACGTTCGTTTTCATTATTTGACAAAATATATGAAACCTACCTTGACAAAGAGACAATTGTACAATAAGCTTATTTTGTTTCAAGGTCAATAATAACACAGGCTTGCAATCATATCAGGTGTTTTATTTAAAATCCTCAACGTTACTTGATTATACAAACTTGCTTTAATACTAATCAACATTTATTAATTAACCTCCAAGACAAAAAAATCATGAGAAGTTATTAAACTTATATAATCATTTAAACTTCTAATAAAATGAACTTAAAAACAATTAACAAATCAAAACTAAACTTAAATTATCGTTAAAATGCTTTGGCACTTTCCAATCAGGTACCTGCTCATTAATAGGATCTATCTTTTTTTTTTGTAAAATGTTTAAAAGTTTCATATAGATTTTATGAGATTTACTCTCTTTGTCCATGAATGCTATGTTAAGTCGAAAACTTATTTAGATATTTTTTGTAACTGATCATGCATGAAACTTTTTAAAACATTTTATATTTAAATACTGTAACGTAAAGTTGACAAACTTGCTTTCATACTAATTAACGTTTATTAACATTTATTAGGCAAACGTTTTACCATGATGATAAGATATTAAACTAAGATATTAATCATTTTAACTTCTAATAAAATCAAGTAAAAAACCAATGAACAATTCAAAATAAAACTTAAATAATTTGGCACTTTGCAATCAGGTACTCATTAATAGGAACTTATTTTTTTGTGTTTGTAAAATGTTTAAAAAGTTTCATATAGTTTTTATGACATTTACTATCTTTGTCCATGAATGCTTTGTTAAGTTGAACAACTTAATTCGATATATTTTTTAACTGATCATGTTTGAAACTTTTTAAAGCATTTTATATTTAAATACTGTAACACAAAGTTTACAAACTTGCATTAATACTAATTAACATTTATTTGGCAAACGATTTCCCATGATGATAAGATATTAAACTAAGGTATTATTAATAATAACTTATAATAAAATCAAGTACAAAATAATTAACAATTCAAAATAAACTTAAATTATCGTTTAAATTATTTGGCACTTTGCAATCAGGTACTCATTAATAGGAACTTATTTATTTTATTCGTAAAATGTTTAAAAAGTTTCATATAGATTTCATGAGATTGACTATCTTTATCTTTGCCCATGAACGAACAACTTAATTTGATATTTTTTTAAACTGATCATGTATGAAACTTTTTTAAACATTTTACATTTAAATGCTGTAACGTAAATGATTTCACTTATTTACTTACTTATGTTTCAATTCTTTAATACTTCTTCTTCTTTTTTTCCCCACAGATACCTATATCTGTGCTTTTTCCGATATCGAAAGATGAACCAATATAACGTTTTAACGTTTTAAGATCATAGTTTACTTTTACGTCCGAATCCGAAAGAACAGAGATTTTTTATTTTTATTTGTGTCCTGCGTCGCTTCTTGTGACGGCTCAATGAGTAAGGGATCTTTGTCACAACCGCCGCTAGAATTAATTAATTCAGGTTCTTCTTCTTCCCTAATATTCACTTGGAGTACTTCCTTAGTCTGTTTTTTTTTGCAGGAATACTTTCTCGAATTTTCTCGCCATTTCTCTCTTTGTTTTTGCTGCTCATCTATTCCCATATCTTTTATAGACACGACACGCTTCTCTCTCTTTCTCTTTGCATAATTTTCTTTTTGATGTTCTTTTCTCAGTGCGCTTAGTTTCGAATCTTTTTTTATTTTTTCATGTCGTATTCGGCTAGCTCTTCTTTTGGCTTCTAAAATATCTTCTCTGGTTCGTTCCATAGCCTAATAATAACAATAAAAATAACAAGTAAAATATGACCATGCATACAAGTTAATAATAATAATAATAATAATAATGTAGGTGAGTTTTAACTAAAAAAATCTTAAATTTTATACCTATACACATACAAAAACAAATCTTTGTTTATGTATGTGTTTCTTCTCCTCATTTTTAAATAAATATAATCCAACCTAGGATTGACTTGACCAAACTGGAACAAGACCTAATACCCAGATATAAAGGGACAAAATTACATAGAAATTTTACATTAATCCTAAGAGTATATCTTGGTCCATATTGGTCAAATCAACCTTATTTGTAAGGTGATAAAGTCGGGTGTACGGTTTGCTATGATAATGATAAATAGTTTAAGTATAAAATATTGAGATAGGCTGTAAGCGTGAGATAACGCGGTGGCAGATAAACCGTGCGCGGTTTTCGCCCACCGTATATTATGTAATAGGTCATAAGTTCCTTGTTTTAAATAAATTAAAAAAAAAAAAGTATAAAATTTGATGAAAACTTGATGCAGGGAACTTAAAAAAATACAAATTTTTACCATTTTAAAACAAAGCGAGGACAGCTCACAGAGCTAAAAATCTTATAAGTTTTATTTTGAAAATGTAATTCAAATATGCTTCCTTTATTTAATAAATCCTTTTAATATTATTCGTCTGTCTAAATCATTCGTCTGTCAGAAAATCGATGTCATTCATGTGAATCGATTAGTGATATTTAGGTTATACAACAAAACGGGACTTAATCGCGTACACACAGGTGTTTTGAACGTTCGAAACGTCGAGGTAATTAAATAAACATCTATGTGTATGCGATTAAGTCCCGTATGGTTGTAATAAATATTTTTAGGTTATCTAAAACGATTGCGTTTCTTGTCATGCATGTCTATACTAATCCCTCGTGTTTAAATTTAAATATCAACGAGTATACTTACTTGAGATTATGCAGAGGTATCCAAGAGGTATCCTTCAGGTTTCACAAGTCACAACTCGCGCGCGACCATCCGCTACAAAGACTGACCTCGGTCTGACTGAATCGAGTCAAGCCGAACGGCGCGTGAGGCGGCGGCCTCGCCTTTGAATCGATTTTGCGCCGACAACGAGGAATTCGCACCACTAATTCGCTCTTGTGACGTCACAGTAGGCAGAATAAAAGTGACACGGTTGGTTTTCATACAGATTGAGGTGTTTAAGTTATCTAGTCTAACTATATATCTGTGCGCGTAAGTATATCTCCAAAAAAGGCCTTAGTTTCCATACTGCTTTAGCCTATACCCTATACCCTGCTTTAGCCTGTACTGTGTCTACATCCCAAATTTACCCCACTTTAAATTAAGTTAAGTAGATTAATTTTATTAGTATTAGAAATGAATTATTTGTGTTCGTCAGTAGGTAGGTACACAAAAATATACGATGTATTGTCGATTACCAGGTTATATTCATACTGAATATGTATTAGGTAGATAAAACTACGTCTAACAACTGTAAATGTTATCCCACTGTACAGTATACCCATGGTATATGAAAATAAGGTATGGCACGCTGGCAAGTTTTTTTTTTTTAAATTTATTTCATGACCATGGAATCAGTGTCCTTCAGTCGAAAACATAAAATATTATTGAACTTTTTTGTTGCCGCTTTATGACAACAAAATAATTATAAGGAAACAAATGTCCAGCCAGTCGTAAAAAAAAATATGCATTATACATTACGATTGTCATGTTCTTTGACTAAGTTTTATTTTGTCGTTATAATTGATTTTAAACACTCACGATATTACGAGCTTCATACAGGTAAGGTAACAAGGGAATCGCGGAGTATAATATACAACTGACAACCATCGATTTATTAAAATTTTAAAATGCCCTAGATTACTGTCAAGTGTCAAGTTGTCAACGCTTGAAAAGAGGCTCGATAAAGCAGCACCAAGAATAAAATTGTCTTTGGCGCAGTTTCACTAGCAGTCAAGTCAAGTCACGCGCGTGCATCCGTCAAGGAAACATGCCTAAGTGTTCCGTGAAAAAATGTAAAAATCATACGTCATATTCGTTAAAAAAACATGGCGTGTCGTATTTTCGGTAAATATATATTCAATCTTTCATAATGTAATGAATTTGTGGCTTAATTTACCCGAAAATTATTAAAATAAACATCAAATTGAAAAAAAATTGAGTAAATTTCTGACATAGGCGTCATATGGTTGTCCCTTTCTCTCGCGTTACGCTACGTTTTTCATTAATCTTATTTTATAGTTTGAATGTTTATGCTTTATCTTAAGTAAATATTCTTAAATAATTGTGAATATTATTACAGATTTCCGAAAAATGAAATCTTAAGAGAAAAATGGCGTAAAATTATAGCGGCTGAAAGAGATGATGAATTTTTCAAACCAACTGATTCCAGTGTAGTTTGCTCTAGCCACTTCGCAGAAAATGATGTGCACTATTCAAAAAAAGGCTTACGAAAAATAAATAAAGGGGCCTTGCCACGTGTTGAAGTAAGTTTGCGACGACTGCAAAAATCATTTAGTTGACACCGAAATAGATCATTTTCATAAATTAGTTGATTCGAATTAGCCGATGTCGGTGTCTAATGTATATTTAATTTCCAAAAAAACAATAGACATATTTCTAAGAGTAAATTGTTCGTGGTATAAAATAAGGTCCCCTTTAGTGGAAATTTTACACAATATGTTCGTGCCTTTTACGAACATTACGTTATAATACATATTGTAGTTAAAGGCTGAATAAAAACAAAATTACGATCGCTTCTTTTGTGTTACGAAAATTACTCATACAAAAGATATGGGTAACTATCGTCACACAAAGGAATCAATTAAGTTTTGTTTTACTTAAAGCCCTTAACTATGTACATCTATTTTGAAAATTACTCATAACCACCAAACACTACCTATCATTTAAAATAAAATGTTATGCTAGTGACATACCGTTGAATATCGAAAAAATTTAAAAGGTTAGGTACTTATTGCATATTGCATCACCTTTTCATGTGGCTCCAACGTGCACACACGCAATGAAGGACACTTTTTTGACTTGTATTTGTGGGTGATAGTGGATCTAGGGTATTTTAAATCGATGCTGGCAACACAGAAACGGATTGACAGAACCAACCGTTTTTTCTTTGGCGGGAATTTGAAAGAAGCGGGAGTGTTTTTTCTTTAAAAAATTTAATTTGTATTATAACTTTTATAAAAGTGCTATAAAACCCATTTTAGTGAAAGAAAACTTTCAAAAATGGATGGTAATGAGGGGGGCGGGGATAACCCGCCCAACTCCTTGAAGCGTCCTCGCGGCGAGCCCGAGGACACGAATGGCAACTGCAGCGGCGAAAGCGGCGGCGGTGAGCGTATCGATGAACAATTCTTACCCTATTACAAACCTAATTATAAAAGACTATATCCTGAGAACTCGACCAATACCGAGTTCAAGGTGTTCGTGGAACATGTTAACCACAAGGAGCGACTAGGGAACAAGAGTCCCATATACCTGAACCATATATTCACGACTGACGTCAAAGGTGTGATGGCTATTCAAAGACTGAATGCTAATAAAATAGCAGTAATATTTAAACAATATAACACGGCAAATAACTTCTTGAATAACTCTTTATTCTTACAAAAACACGGCATGAAAGCATATATACCGGCTAATAAAATCGAAAAAACAGGCATCATCAGATTTGTTCCAGCAAATATCTCAAATAAGGACTTATACACAAAATTAACATCAATTTACGAAATTATTTCTATAAGAAGATTTACGAAAAAAATAGGACAGGATAGAGTTCCCCTACAGACCGTCAGTATAACATTTCTATCGAATACTCTCCCAGATAACGTACAATATGACTTGTTTTCATACAGAGTCTTCGAATACATCCCTCCATTGCAACAATGTTTTAAATGTTTCAAGTTCAACCACTCCGCAAAGATTTGTAACGGCAAGCAGAGGTGCTCAATTTGTTCCGGTGAACATACATATAAAGAATGTGACAAGCCCAATGAGCTATGCTGCGCCAATTGCAGCGGCCCTCATCTGGCCATTTCAAGACTTTGTCCAATTAAAATAAGTAAAATAATTGAAAAGAAAAGTAAAATTACATACGCAAGTGTAGCCCAAACTAAGAAACCTGATATTGAATACCCTGCTTTACCGCTGCCCAAGCATCGTCAATTTGTAAATAAAAATGTTGTAAATACCCCTGTACCTTCCGAAAAAGCTGTAAATTCTGTAAATAAAATTGTAAATAAAAATGTAAATACTAAGCCTGCCTCCCAGGCTGTAAATACACATGTCCAGCCTATGGACATCAAAGCCCAGATTCTCTGCGACAGTGGAGTACTAATGGCCCTAGTACAAACACTGGTGGAGCTGGGTAACAATACTGATTCCACCCCGATCACTACAACGAGTATTAAAGACGTACTAATAAAAAATCTGTCTAAATAATGGATTTAAGTTCCCCCACAGTGTCCCAATTACGTATTGCGCAGTTTAATAGTCAAAGTGCTAATAGCAAAAAACCGTTGCTAATTAAATTTTTACAAACACAAAATATACATATATGTCTACTCAATGAAACTTGGTTCAAAGAGTACCATAATTTCAGAATACCAGGCTATAATCTCCACTCCAGAATATCCCGTAATGCTCACAATGGTGTAGCTATATTAGTTAGACCAGAATTTAAATATAATGTCATAAATACACCGTTTTACGAAGATATCCAAACAATAGCTATATCTCTATCTACTGAAAACGGCAGCTTAACTATACTTTGTGTATACTGCCCACCTACTAGCGGGCACATAAGAATAAATAGACTGCGCAATATTATTCGAGACCTTCCGAAACCAATCTTTATTAGTGGTGACTTTAATGCTCATCATATTGCGTTTGGTTGCTTATCAACAAAGGGTCGAGGGCAAGATTTATATGACATTATTGATGAGTTAGATTTATGTATCCTAAATGATGGCAGTTTCACGACAGTGAACCGCCCCAGAACCAATCCTTCAGCTATCGACGTCAGTTTTGCCAGTGCGTGCTTAGCGCCATTATGTGAATGGTCTGTACATGATGACTGTATGGGAAGCGACCATTATCCCACTATGTCAGTAATATCCCTAGGCATTGACAAATATCAAATTAACCCCCCTGTTGATAAATATCTTTATCAAAGAACTGATTGGCACAAATTTAAAGAAATTTCTGAAAATGCTTTTCAGGATTTAGAAATTAATGACGAGCAACCACTTCATTCTTATACAGAATTTTGCAAACGTCTTGATCGCCTTAGAGATGAAGTTGTTCCTAAGTTCACTAAGTCTACTTGCTTTACTAGCAGACCTCCGGCACCTTGGTGGAATGAGGTCTGCGAGCAAAGTGTAAAAGCATCCTATGATGCCTTGAAATTGTACAGAAGAGATTCTACAATGGAAAACTACATAAATTATAAGAAAAAAGATGCATTAAAGAAAAGAACAATTTCTGAACAAAAGAAAGCTGGTTGGAATAACTTGTGCCATTCATTTAACAGAACTACCCCTATAAGCAGGATTTGGAACATGATTAAGATGTTTAAGGGTATTAAGGCCAATAATAAATCTCACTGTGACAACTTTATTTCTCCTTTCATAGATAGACTATCAGACAATAATAATTTAGTAGATACAAGTAACTTATTTAATTATTTTAATAGCAACAATAATAATAACAAATCAAAATTCCTATTAGATCCGTTTACTTGGAATGAATTTATTAACAGTCTTCAATCTAGGCGTAACACTAGTCCAGGTTTAGATAATTTTCCATATATTGTAATTAAACAACTCCATATATCTGTTCAGCGCCTATTTCTTGACATTCTGAATGCTTTATGGCATAATCAAATCATTCCTGAGCCATGGAAAACACAATGTGTTATTCCAGTACTCAAGCCAGATAAATCTCCAGAGCATGCCAGTTCCTATCGTCCTATATCTTTGTCTTCATGTTTAGGTAAACTCTTTGAAAATATGATTAAAGTCCGTCTAGACTGGTTCATAGAGGCTAATGGTATCATCCCACATGTACAGTATGGCTTCCGTCGAGGGCGTAGCTGTGCAGACAGTTTTATTTCGTTGATCTCTGACCTGAAAAGAGCAAATAATTTAAAGTCACACACAGTCTGTGTATTTTTAGATGTTCAGGGAGCTTTCGATAATGTTGACCCAGGTATCTTGGTTAAAGTTATGTCTAGTGTAGGTATACCTGGCAAACTATGTCAGTGGATATATACATTTTTAAATAACAGAATCTTGTATGTTAAATATACCCAGGTATCTTGGTTAAAGTTATGTCTAGTGTAGGTATACCTGGCAAACTATGTCAGTGGATATATACATTTTTAAATAACAGAATCTTGTATGTTAAATATAATAATATTTTACATGGGCCTAAAGTGTCATCCAAAGGCACAATGCAAGGTGCCACATTGTCACCATTGTTATATAATTTGTACACTTGTGAAATATGTAAATATGTTAACCTTAGTGATGTAAATATTTTGCAGTTTGCAGATGACATTGTTTTGTACAGTAGTAACCGGAATTTAAATGTTGCTATGGACAATATGAATATAGCCTTAAATCAGCTAAGCCTGTACTATGGAGATAGATTACATTTAAAGATAAATCCATCAAAAAGCAACCTAATGATCTTTGGTGATGATGATCCAACCTGTGATATAATGTACTGTGGAGAAGCTATAAGCAGAGTTAGATCCACAAAATTTTTAGGAGTTATCATAGATCAAAAATTGTCTTTTGAAGAGCACATCCGATATATCTCCAAAAATGCTTTAAAAGCTATAAACATAATAAGATGTCTGGCTGGTGTCTCATGGGGTGCTGATCCCAAAGTATTGTCCATTCTTTATAAAGCAATAGTGAGAAGTCATTTCGACTACAGTGCCTTAGCATATATTAACAGTCCACATGCAAAGAAACTAGACATTTTGCAGAATAAGGCTCTGAGAATAATTTCTGGTGCAATGTGCTCAACTCCCATAAGGGCCATGGAAGTTGAGACCAAAATTATGCCACTTATCTTGAGACGTCTTGTCCTAGCTGAAAGGTATTGCCTCAAACTGCTGTACTCTAATAACACAAAAATTATTAATAAAATTTTACCTCATCGAATCACTATGTCGGGTCCTTTAGCAACAGGAGAGGGTCTCTTAATTGGCAACTCCCCAATGTTGTTCCATGTTTTTCTGGAAATAGAAAGCAATTGTAAGAAAATCAGAAAGCAGCACCCATGGCCTTGCTATTCCACTAACTACACAAGTATTATACATCCAATTAAAATTGTTAACTCAACAGTATTAAACAACTTTGACATGTTAGAATTTCTTTCAGGAAATGAATATTACACGTTTTATACAGATGGAAGTAAAGGCAGTGACTATGTGCGCTGTGCTGTTTATGATCCACAAATAAAATTCTCTCAGAGCTTTGTTTTGCAGGATGTCTGTACAATATTTACTGCAGAAGCATATGCTGTCTATCAAGCTCTTTTACGAATCAATAATGTAAATAATTGTAAATATTTTTTAATTGTAACTGATTCCCTTAGTTTGATTGAGGGGTTAAAGAATTTGAAAATTCATTTTAAAACTAACTTAATTTTATATTCAATTAAAGAATTGATATTTAACACGTTCGCCGGCGGTATACGGCTATAGCCGTACTGGTGTAGGACTGTGAACCTTGTGTCTTGACAGTACGGACATCGCCGTAGTACCGCCGGCGAACGTGTTAAATATTATCTTGAAGGGATAGACATTTCGTTTATGTGGGTACCCTCTCATAGGGGAATTACTGGAAACGAAATGGCAGATAAAGCTGCTTTCGAAGGTATAAATGCACTTGATGTTTCCGACTCCATGTATGTACCTATGACTGATTACCGATATTATGTAAATATAGCTATAAGTACGTTATGGAAGCAAATGTGGAAGAAAGATCAAGAGTCGAAAGGCCGTTGGTACGGTAGCATTCAAGAAGACCTACCTGTAAGACCGTGGTATGACAGACTTGAGAGAGCCAGCCGTGACTTTATCACCACCATAACTAGATTACGATATGGACACAATGCTGCACCATCACACCTAGCGAGACTCCGTATAATCCAAAGTAGTGTCTGCACTTTCTGTGGAATTAATGAAGCAACCATGGAACACATTATCTTCAGCTGTCAAAGCTTTCCAATTGACAGGTTAATACTTGCAAGTGAACTCAGTGATGTGTGTCAAAATTACAGTGATATTTCTTCCCGCCCGCCGCCGCTCATAGAACTATTAAAAAACAGTGAAACGTATCAACCAATTTACAAATATATTAAAAACACAATTAAAAACATTTAATGTGACTGTAAATTCTGCGAAGCCATTTCAAGAAATTAAGCCGTGGCTTAAAGGCCTCTGCAGCCAAGCCATAAAATACACAAAAAAAAAAAAAACAGAACCAACCAATCATAGCATGGTGACGTCAAAATTCTCGCCTGTCATTCCGGAGTGCCATACTTACCTTATTTTCTTATGCCGTGGTACTGGTACAACCCTGAGCTCCCAAACGAAGTAGGTATCATTGGGGTTTTATTACTGAGTTGTCTTTATTCTGTGTATGATTGTCCCTTAATATTTATTTAATATTTATTTTTTTATTTATTATTTCCAGTTGAAGCAGCCGGGTACGTCGGGCAGCAACAAGGATGCTTTGGAAACTGAGACGGGTAAATCTAAATCTTACCATTTTTTTTTACGAATAAATAGCCGGCTTAAACAAAACTGAAATGCCAAAAATAACCCGTTCATGCACAGATTACATTTGAATCGCCTTTTGAAGTCGTTCATGAACTTTATAATCGTGGACAAACATACCTAATACATATGTACTGGTCAAACTGAGAACATATTTTTTTAGACAGTTAAAATACCAAAATCCTCTCTTAAGTGTAAAAAATACTTTTCTGAAAACCGCATCAAAATCGGTTCAGCCAAACGCGAGATAATCGCGGACATACATACATACATAATGGTGTAAGATGCTATACATAAGAAACGGCTTTACTCACGTCGTAGAAGTCGAATATCGCTCGACAGGCATCGGATATTCGGATCGATATTTACCTAAACTTTGGCGGCGGCTTTGTTATTCGGTCGTAGGTATAGGCGGCTTTGTTTGACGTATGAGTGAGACAGCAATAGGATTTTGTCAACTTTAGGTAAATATCGATCCGAATATCCGATGCCTGTTCATCACACCGAGCGAAATTTGACATCTACGACAAAGATACGTTTTTACTGTATTTTATTATATCTGGGACTCACGGGAGTATTCTATGTAGTGTTCTTTCTTTTCCAGGCTTTAATGTCTCTGAATCCAAAGAACCACATGGTGTTCTACCTCTGCATCAGTGTCGTCTGTGCGCAAAATCATCCAAGGATTGCATCGACGTAACCGACCAAGACAGACCTTATTTGACCAGAAACAAAACTACACTAGCACTAAACGACCTGAGTGTAGAACTAGATTTCGACGACGACACATTACCGAAAACTGTGTGTGGAACCTGCGATAGAAAACTACAAGCGGTTTATGATTTTTTTAAACAAGTTAATGATGCACAAGAATTGCTGGTCAATGTTAAAGATGACTTCGAGGAAGTTGAAATTCTAATTGTGAAGACTGAATGTGAATCACCTACCTCAGACGACAATGTAGTTTATAATTTTGATAAAGACCCCATAGGAGATTCTATACCCGTAAATAAAACTGTGTTCGTAAAACCTAGTAGTAAATGTAAAAGAAAAAGCATTGAAGACACACTTAACGCTCAGAAGAAGCCTAAAGTTACTGCGGCCGTAGAAAGTGGATCACATCCATCTGACGACAATGAAGTTGATGATATTGATAGTAAAGACGGCATAGTAGATTCTATAACCGTATCTGAAACTGTGCTCATTAAACCTAGTAGTCAATGTAAAAAAGAAAGCGTTGAAGATACACCTAACGCCCAAAAGAAGCCTAAAGTAACTGCCGACGACGTAGAAAGTGGAGAATCAGAGTTGGTTATTGATATAAAACAAGAACCTGTAGTGGTTGATGCATATGAAGCTGAAAATTCAGAGTGTTATGATTCAGAGACAGTCACTGAATAGATTAGAATTGGAGAAGCGGAAGTCGAAATGCTAAAAACTACGATAGGCACCAACGATGATTTATTTTTCTTCCTTCTTTCTTATAATCTGCAAAATATTCCTCCGGTGAGGAAACTTAGATTAAGGTCGAAGATTAGGAGGTGATTTTGAATAAGACGAAATGCGACATTTTGTTTTTCCTTTTCTGTTTCTTATAGAATGATTTTGAATTTGTTTGAGCTTAATGTTGAACAAAATTTTGTTTCAAAAACTAAACTTACAGAAGCCATTTAAATTAATTAAAAATGTATGACCCTTGATTTTTCTTTTGTCTTTTTGTGATTTTAGGCTAAATACATGTTTCATTAAATGTATAATCTTATTAAAACTATTACTACTATTATTAAAAACGTTGTTTTATTTATAGTAGGCATACCTATAAAGTGGACGTATATATTTTCAACCTTTCTTCATTTTTAGGGTTCCGTACCCAAAAGGTAAAAAACGACGGGACCCTTTTACTATGACTCCGCTGTCCGTCTGTCTGTCTATCACCAGGCTGTATCTCATGAACCGTGATAGCTAGAGACAAAACAACAAGACTTGTGGAATATCATACCACCGGTAAGTAATTACTATTTTTAACCGTTAATTCTATTTTTAATTGATTTCTAAAGTTCTCTGTTTATCGTCGTAAAATTCACCTTACGCAGCATCGAGTGTGCGGTATAGGGCTGTGACAATGTCACATGCATTTTTATCGTTAGTTTATCGATATTATTATTACTCACATTGAGCGCATATTTTTTTCGAATGGGGTCTTACATGGATGCTTGTAATGATGCTACAGTAAATACAAAATAGTAATAAAATGTACCCTATGCACTAAAGATTATGTGTATGTTGTTTTTAGGAATTTGACAGATATTTGATCATTCATCATAGTTGTTTTCAAAATGGTATTCACTTTTAGTTTCCCACCTGACCCAATTATAAAAGAACAGTGGATTATAGCCACAGGGAGATCAGACGATTGGTTTCCAACAAAAACAAGCACGATATGTTCAGCGCATTTTAAGGAAAGCGATTTCCAAACGACTAATAAGTCACGAAGGCTTTGCTCGTGGGCTGTTCCGACAAGAAAATTACGTTTAATTTACGACGTAAGTTTATCGAAAATCAAACTATAGTTATAATTATAACTAGGCATAGGACTTTCGTTAGCACGGTAAGACTTTAGAGAGCTATGGAGACAGTATTATAATTGAAATACAATTGATACTCATACTCATAACTGTATTTCATTCGCAATTTTAATTTTATAGTCAAGGACAAAGTCAGAAGAGTGTAAAAAAACCTGATTTATGTAGGCATTGTTTTTATCGCCAACATAAAATACAAATATTTGCGTCATTTCTCATGTTTTCTGGAGTCATTAGGAGTTTGAAATATAGTAAAAAAATATATCTATAATTTTAGTCACTTAATATTTGGGAATATTAACCACAGTAACCATAAAGGCAGTTTGGAATGAAATAGATGAATGAGTATGAAATGTATTTTAATGTTAATATCGGCTCCATACCCATAGGTCTATAAAGTCCTACCGTGCTAACGAAAGTCCGTTGCCTAATTATAACTGTTTTAAATCCAAAACACAATACATGAAAAATAAATATCATTTATTTACAGGAGTCGCGTAAACAGCCACCAACATCTTCTGATGTTAATGCTGCAAATACTAATATCCAAGATAAAGATACTACACAGGCAAGTGATAATGAAGGGTACAAGGAAATACTATGTCTAGTCCATTTAAATTCAACCCTAAAACAAAAGCAACCTAATTTATATTAGTGGCATAAGGTGCAAATTGGCTTTAAAAGGGTTGGACGCTTATTCTTTCCGTGTACCTACCCATTAAACATTTTTCGAGTTTCGTTCCTCAAATGAAAGTATTTAATTGCCGCTTCACTGGTTTATTTTATTTAGGAGTGTTGTGATCCTGCAGTGAGTAAGTTTGCCTATAACAATAGTACGATTGTCACGTATTGGTTATTATCGTCATGATGTTTATTTTCTGTTTGCTAGAATTGGAAACCGTTATTTCCACACATAAAATCTGTTTGTTAATAAACGAACTCTTTTGTATTTGGGCACGTACAAAATGACCTAAGGTGCTTTGGATAAAGTCGAAAATGGGGATAAGTCGAAAATCACACATATCTACTAAACTGGGAACAATTACTACGCTTGCAACGCTTGTCAAGACGCCACGCCATGTTTATCTGCTCCCCCGCTTCAGTTCACTTCGTGTCGCTAGTCGTGAGCGCACGTGTGTTGCGGTCGATTAAATAAAAATAGTGCGATTTAGTGCCTTATGAGGACTTTTGAAATTACCCCATACCACATAACTATGGAACCTGCAAGTTAAATCATTGTTCGTTTGTTTTTACGTCACATTGTCATTTTTGTCGTAATAATGAGTACAGCATAACGGTCTATCTGTAGTTAAAAAAAGCAATCGAATTCATCCCACGGTCAAATTCGAAAAAATGTACTTTCGAAATAATCCCAAACTAGGTTTTCCAGTCCATTATCAGAGTTAGACTAATGTTTCCTTCATAAATGAGTTAATGAATTCTCTAAATGCAAATTTCTAGATTATTAAACATATAAAAGAAACATTATTTTATAAAAAGCAATGATGACGATGACTGATCACAGCGCGGGGGAAATTCGAAAATAATTTGTGATTTAAACAAAAAAAAATGTTCTTTACCGTGAATCAGCGGGATTTTTTGAGGGGGTAAATTAGAACTAAAAATAAATATGATTCTTAAACTCATATTGCATAAAAACCATTTCTACAAACTTTCGAAATTACCCACTCCTTAAAAAATGGTATCCAAAATATTTTATTTTTTTATTTACATTTATTTCCAAATTCAAGCAACATATTACAACGCTATTTCCACAAAGCGTTGATGAATATATCCAATTTCGTAAAGATCTCATTATTTGGAAGGAATACTTCTTAGGTTCTTACTTACGAGCCCAAACCCTAATATACTCTACACTCACCTAAAAATATGTCGAATATACCCCAAAGCACCTTAATTGTTTTATTAACTAAGCCGCTTCATTTTAAGAACCCTGACCTTAACCAAAATATATTTTAAAACCAAACTCTGTAGTATGGTTTTATCGATACACGTATTAATTAATACCTAGTGTCACAACCTTAACGCCAAAATGGCCGCCGATATCTACGCGTAGTGTATTCCTACAATTATGTTACGTAGTGTGCAGCCCAAAAAGAGAGTTGAGGACCTCAACTTGAGGTTGATACGCTCGTAGGCGACGTAAACTAATGTGTGCGGGATTCTAATATTTACTATATAGCTCCTTAGTTTGTAACTTCTTTTTATGTATTTTAGTTTTAATTGATTGTACATATTGTTTTAATTTCCATTGTAATAAATATATAATCTAAGATAAGCATATTGTTCTCTGCATACTATCAATAAGCATAATTAGCATGAATCACCTACCTCTTGGGTATCTTCTTTCTCTAATAGACTAGGAACCTGATAAGTGTCATCCACCAGTGCGATGCGTGGGTTCAAGATGTTTGAGCTGGTCGCCTCACTGTCCAAACTAAAATTAAATAAATGGATTACAGTTCCATCCTATAATGTAAGATATATTTTTTTATCATTTTTTATAATCTTTACTGCATGGATGTATAGTGAACCTTTACGTATAACTTCAAGTTTTTCTGGCAGATGGACGTTAATGAAAAAAAAGTTTACCATAAACTAGATTTCATTTAATTTTCATGGTTCCGAGCGGGAACATGAACATATTTTCTTTGTTGTTTATATGCATTTTATTTCAAAATACCGAGTCGTAGAAAAAATATTGTATGCAACGTTGTATTATTAGGTAAAAAAATGCTAGCGGGATCTTTAATAACGATGTTCGCTGACGCTCACATCGTTACGCATGCCACTCGCATTTATTGACCCCTCTTATACAACTGTTGCATAAAATACTAAAATCGATTTACAATCATGGACCCGTGAAATGCAGCATTCATCTTCAGAGGAAAGGACAACTAAACACGGAAAAGACAACTAAGCGATTTCTTTGAAACAATTGGAAAAGGAACACAACCTTTCCAAAAAGCAATGCGGGTTGCATATTGACACTGGGTTGTCTTTTCTATCACACTTCTAAGACAGCTCCACATTACAGGTATAGGTAAATGAGAAATTGAAAATGTAAATTATTGCCCAGGGTGATCAGTTTTATTATTATTGTTAAAATAGAAAACTGTTCAACACTCAAGAAAATTTTTAAATAAAAAAAGAACCGACTTCAAAATAAACTAAAAACCCAAAAATAATCCTTTATGTACGGTACGGATTAAATTTAAATCACCTTTTGAAGTCGGTGCCAAACCATTAATTTATTACTACACTCAGAGAAAAATCCGGAGACAAGGCTGCAGTTTTACGTTGTTAACAAATTATTGATAAAACAACAAAACTAATTTGAGACATTGACAACCTAGCCTTTGTTAGCGCAGCAACCTTAATTTTGTGACGCGCAAAAATTGCGAAACTAACAATAAAAATGTTGTTAAACTATCAATTTTTCGATACCTTGTCAAAATAGCAAAATAAAAAATGCGAAATTAACATACTTTGGCTTTGCTAATTGTACAACGTTTAAATTGTGAGTTGTGGTTTTAGCAACTTCGAGGACCTTTGTCAAAATAACAAAGGATAACTCTGCGAAATCTTCACAGTTCAAGCTTGTGCGGTTCGCAACGTTCGCTGCCACATTGTGTTTTACTTTGTGACGTTAGCAACTTCAAGAGCCTTTGTCAAAATAACAAAATAGAACTCTGCGGGATCCACAAGGCTAAAGTTTGGGGGTTCACAATGTTCACCACCCCACTGATTTGTACATTGTGATATTAGCAACATTAAGAGCCTTTGTCAAAATAACAAAGGGTAACTCTGCGAAATCTTCACAGTTCAAGCTTGTGCGGTTCGCAACGTCCGCTGCCACATTGTGTTTTACTTTGTGACGTTAACAACTTCAAGAGCCTTTGTCAAAATAGCAAAGGATAACTCTGCGAAATCTTCACAGTTCAAGCTTGTGCGATTCGCAACGTCCGCTGCCACATTGTGTTTTACTTTGTGACTTTAGCAACTTCAAGACCCTTTGTCAAAATAACAAAGGATAACTCTGCGAAATCTTCACAGTTCAAGCTTGTGCGGTTCGCAACGTCCGCTGCCACATTGTGTTTTACTTTGTGACGTTAGCAACTTCAAGAGCCTTTGTCAAAATAACAAAGGATAACTCTGCGAAATCTTCACAGTTCAAGATTGTGCGGTTCGCAACGTCCGCTGCCACATTGTGTTTTACTTTGTGACGTTAGCAACTTCAAGAGCCTTTGTCAAAATAACAAAGGATAACTCTGCGAAATCTTCACAGTTCAAGCTTGTGCGGTTCGCAACGTCCGCTGCCACATTGTGTTTTACTTTGTGACGTTAGCAACTTCAAGAGCCCTTGTCAAAATAACAAAGGATAACTCTGCGAAATCGTCACAGTTCAAGCTTGTGCGGTTCGCAACGTCCGCTGCCACATTGTGTTTTACTTTGTGACGTTAGCAACTTCAAGAGCCCTTGTCAAAATAACAAAGGATAACTCTGCGAAATCGTCACAGTTCAAGCTTGTGCGGTTCGCAACGTCCGCTGCCACATTGTGTTTTACTTTGTGACGTTAGCAACTTCAAGAGCCTTTGTCAAAATAACAAAGGATAACTCTGCGAAATCTTCACAGTTCAAGCTTGTGCGATTCGCAACGTCCGCTGCCACATTGTGTTTTACTTTGTGACGTTAGCAACTTCAAGAGCCTTTGTCAAAATAACAAAATAGAACTCTGCGGGATCCACAAGGCTAAAGTTTGGGGATTCACAATGTTCACCACCTCACTGATTTGTACCTTGTGATATTAGCAACTTCAAGAGCCTTTGTGAAAATAACAAAATAGAACTCTGTTAAGTTGATTTATAATGTTTGCGGGTGTTACAAGGGTAAAAAAATCCAATAATAGGATGTTTTGTTTCAACCTTTTCACTGTGCGACTGACGCCACGACGGCATTTTGCCAAATGTATGGTATATCAATACAACTACTAAAACATGGCACTCTTTTCTATCCCCTCTAATAGGAATCGCAATTAAGCTACCTTCATCTATATGAAAGCGTGTCCAGGTTCGCACACGAGGCATTTTGTTCGACGATTTTATAATTCGACGATACGGTTGGCGCAGTTTGTAGTGCAGCTGCCTACTGAGCCAACGGTCCTGGGTTCGAATCCCGGCCGAGGCAAATATTTGTGTATCTATATATGTACCTATTTATATATTGTGTATTATCATCATCTATTACCCACAGTACAAGCTTTGCTTAATTTGGGACTAGGTCGATTTGTGTACCTAAAATTCTCCCTTAATATTTATTTTGTATCTTTTTATTGATTTTAGAAATAAAGACGTACTTATTATGCAGACTAGTCTAATTTTAAGTTTAGTTATATTTTGGCAATTTATCTTAAAATATTGTTAAAGTATTATTTAATGGCTTGTGTTTAAACGCCTACCAAATATGATTAAACGCCTACCAAATATGTTGATAAATTACTACCAATAAATTCTTAATGGAGGAGGCAGATTGTAGAATTGCTTTCGCGTTAAACGCCATCTCTGTTTACACATCTTTGAATGTTTTGTTATTCTATCTCAAAATGCTCAATATGTATAAAGTATTTAAATAAAATGTTAAATTAAACAGTTTAGGCATCATAATAATATTACATTTATAATAATTTTTATTTTAGGATATTTTTCAATGTACTTATATTGTTAAAATCATGATGTGCATGCTTATTTTGGATGACATTTATCTGTAATGCCTGTCCTTTGTATCTTTATTTTTTGAAATGAATGTTATCTGTTTAGTGTGCCAATAAAGAAAAAAAAAAAAAAAAAAAAAAAATAAAAAAAAAATAATGCTTGCCAAAACGGATGAATGCTCACCAAATAGTGTATCCCAAACTATTCTATAAATAAAGCAAATAATTCTTTTTCTTACATGCTATAAAAATATATGAACACCGTTGAAGTTAATTTCAGACCAAATAATCTATATTATTGTCAAATGGATGTCACCAATATTTTATATTATTACTTCCATTTTAGTCATTTTTGCTGAGGCAAAAAACTAAAATGCTCACCAAAATGGTTTTTTTCACCAAAATTTCAAATTGGTGCTAGGCGGCTAAAACTCGGTATCGGGGGGCTCTCGGGGCTCAAAAATATGAATCTGAAATCTTGTCCGAAAATTCGGTCAAATTCGGAAAATATCGAAAAAAAAAAAACGATTCAAAATTTCAAATTGGTGCTAGGCGGCTAAAACTCGGTATCGGGGGGCTCTCGGGGCTCAAAAATATGAATCTGAAATCTTGTCCGAAAATTCGGTCAAATTCGGAAAATATAAAAAAAAAAAGATTTGTATGGAGAAAATTTCAAATTGATATGGCATAGCTAATAATGACTACCGCACATTATGGAGCGTTTTTTAGGGATATAAAAAAAAACTAACCTAACCTAACCCGGCCGAGTCGGATCTGCTCTGAAAGGTGATCAGGATTAGATGGTTACCTAGCTGAAACACTAATTTATGACAACAATATTTGGTGAGCAAAAAATCCATTTTGCCAAGCAAAAAGATATTTTTGGTAATAATTTTGATATTTTATGAAAACAATATTTGGTGAGCAAAAAATCCATTTTGGGTAGCAAAAAGATTTACGGACTCAACATAAAATTATTCTGGTGTAATGTACCTATATCGATTTTGGAATACAAAATGATTTATATGGGGAGCACTGTATAGAGTGGGTTTAATTTATATGGAGGCAATTCATTTTATTTGGAATATAGTTTTGGGGTATAAAAGCCATTTTGGTGAGCGTTTAAATTGATCCCGATGTAAATGAAATCGACTGTAATCAATCATTAGAAGTTCTCTAATAATATTTTTGGTTTACATTTAATATAATAAGTAGGCTTGGGACTTTTCACTGCTCGCCGTGGTTGCCCAAACCATGGAGTCGTCATATGATAATAAAATATATTCAAAGTCAAAGTCTAAAAATTTAATGTATTATTAAATGTCATAATTTATGTTGTTACATTTGTAAGGGGCACGTTATAATATGTAGTTTGCAATTAATTTTACAATAAATCTATCGGTAATTTCATATTATACATAGTGGTCACAAATTATGCATCCTTTTTGATAGGTACTTACTTGTGTTGTGACAGACTACTCGTACTGACAACTTTTCGCAACTTAAAATTAAGAAACATTTTGAGTACCTACTTTATAAATTGTCACTTTTGATTGAAGACCGTTACAATAATTACTAGTTTAATTTAAAATGAATAATTTTGTGCCTGGCGAAATTGAGCTCTGGTTAGAGCCATATGAGGAGTTTTTAAAATATGATGACGAAAAGTCTTGTATGTGTTGTTCTCTATGTGATCAATATTTCAAAGCTGCAAAAAAATGTTTGTTGTAAATACACTAACCTAAGACTCAAAAAGTCCATCATAATAGGGCATGTCAACAGCCAAAATCACCAGAAGAAGACCGGAAATATAAACGTTTTTTATTTAGATCTATGTTTGTTTCTCGTTAATTGCAATATTGCATGAAACAAAGTACAATTTATAAAGTACTCAAAATGTTCCTAATTTTAAGTTGCGAAAAGTTGTCACTTGTCAGTATACGAGTAGTCTGTCACAACACAAGTAAGTACCTATCAAAAAGGATGCATAATTTGTGACCACCAAGTATAATATGAAATTACCGATAGATTTATGATAAAATTAATTGCAAACTATTATAACGTGCCCATTAAAAATGTAACAACATAAATTATGACATTTAATAAAACATTACATTTTTAGACTGACTTTGAATATATTTTTTTATCATATGACGACTCCATGGATTGGACAACCACGGCGACCAGTGAAAATTCCCAAGCCTAATAAAAGTACCACTTAAATTATTAATTTGCGTTATCACCTAATCTAATAATAAATAAATTTAACAGACAGTCTAAATTTTACAAAGTGAAAGTGAAATGAATTAACTTTATCCAAAAAATAGTCACACATTGAGGGGGAGTTTATTGAACATGAGTTAGAGCAGGCTACAAGGGGATGTTCGTTTGCAAAAATAGCGGACCTCAATCTGACTTCTGATATATATTGTATAGATCCCAGACATCCTACAAACGAATGTTGCCAACCAGTTTTGTGGTCCCCCTCCCCCCACCCCGGCAATTAAAAATGCCATACAATATTTTTTTTAAAAGTCATCAAGCCATGCCGTGTGGGGTATCAAATGAAAGGGCTTATTGAGTAGATCACGAATATATAGCACACTATAACATTTCTTACACTTTCTCTAAGATTTTTTTGAAATTTTACTAAAATGCTCCATTTTCGAGTTAACTTTAAACCACTATAGATTGAAAACTAATGAATATATTTTTATAATTATAATTTTTAATAACTAACAATAGTCCACTGTTTACGCACCAATAGTTCGTACAGTGAAGAATTGTAAAAACTTGTAACAAAATCAAACGGTTGAGAGTCCGAAATTTTAAGAAATATATTGAAATAATGAACTTTATTCTGCAAGTAGGCCACAAGGGCACTTTTACATGTCTGAGTCTACCGGCATTTCACAAGAGGAGACCACTGTTGAGAAGAAACGCCGAAAGAAACTCAACAGTCAGTCATTTTGAAATATCGAAACTCGCCATCTTTGATTGCTCCCCCCGCTCCCCCGTGCAACTTTTTCACTGTATGAACTGTTGGAGCGTAAACAATGGACTATTGTTAGTTATAAAAAGTAATAATTATAAAAATATATTCATTAGTTTTCAATCTATAGTGGTTTAAAGTTAACTCGAAAATGGAGCATTTTAGTAAAATTTCAAAAAAATCTTAGAGAAAGTGTAAGAAATGTTATAGTGTGCTATATATTCGTGATCTACTCAATAAGCCCTTTCATTTGATACCCAACACGGCATGGCTTGATGACTTTAAAAAAAAAATTGTATGGCATTTTTAATTGCCGGGTCGGGGGGAGGGGGACCACAAAACTGGTTGGCAACATTCGTTTGTAGGATGTCTGGGTTCTATACAATATATATCAGAAGTCAGATTGAGGTCCGCTATTTTTGCAAACGAACATCCCCTTGTAGCCTGCTCTAAGTGTCATTTTTATTCACAAGCGAGGTACGAGCGTTTAAATACCTGTCAGTTCAGGAACTGACAGGTATTTAAACTAATGTCAATATAATGCGGTTGCGATTGGTTTCAAAATTGTTGCCATTTCAATCTTATAAATATCGCTCTCTTGACAAATCCTCATATATTTGTGGTCAGGCTTTACGTGGGATATGAAATCAGGAAAATCAGCACGTGAGGTGCATAGTTCATAAACAGTCAAAAATAAAAAAAAAAGCCTTGCCGGCGATTTTGTTCAACAATAATATAGGTACTATTTTTGGTACTTACTGCCTTTACCCTAAAACGGAATTCTAAGCAGTGATGCCAGATCTACTGATAAAGCAGTAAATCTACCTGATTTTCATTATTATTATTATTTAAAAGTCCTTTTTATCAGCGCCATTTCTAAAAATATCTGCCAGACGACTAGAAATGCTGGCCGATCTGATCAAGTCAAGCATCACATTATTATTATTGACAGGAAATCGGCCATTGGTTCTCCGGCGGCGGTGTTGATATCCCATAGATTTAATCGACCGACTTAATCGTTCAGTTGCGTGTGTAGGACTTTATGAATGTTAATCTGTCACCTTACCGTCAAATATTAGTAATCTGTGAAATGCAGTGTGTAATCATATCAGGGGCGTTACTCCGAAAAACGAAATTAGAAAATTTCGCTGTCGAACGGTATACCCGTCTCTTTCTCTCTAATATAGGGTGAAAGAGATGGGAATAGCATTTGACAACGAAATTTTCGAATTTCGTTTTTCGGAATTGCGCCCCAGGTTGGTAACTGTGGTGTTTGTGTGTTTCTAATGCATGAAATGACTAACGTAACGACTTTTAATATTAGAAATATAAACTTTTAGGATTTTTTTCTCAATCTACTGATTTTATTTTTTAATTTCTACTGTTTCTTAAAAATCTCATCTGGCAACACTGATTCTAAGAAAGGCATTTGATTGTTTAAGCCGCAATGTTAGTATTGCGGAATTCACAAGGGAAAAAAATTTCAACTTGATAATTTCACAACTTTTACATTGCGAGATAATATCAGCATGGTTAAAAACACAATGTGAACTTTGTTAAAATAGTGATGTTGACTTTGTTAAATTCCCAAAACTCAAAAGAATCGTTCATTTCAGTGGCAACATTCGTAGGATGCGCAGTGTAATTGTCGCGAACGAAATAGCACGCGAAACATTAAAGCGAAAGTTTTGTTTTAAAAATATTTATTGTTTTTTTAAAGTCAAGAAATCAAACGAATGGTGTTTGAAAAAATATATTAAAAGGATGGACGACTTAAGTATGCTCCTACTTAACTGTGATTTGATACACCTTTATGGTTCGCTAAATGGTAAGTTATAATTGTGGTTATAATGTATTTTAGTTCTAAATGGTTACTAGTGATGAAATTAGTAATTTTTCGTTGCTAATCGAATTAAATTGATATGTGTTTTATCCCAATAAAGTATCACTAGTGGAACTCAAAGTTTTTAGGTTATTTTGCATTGAAATGGTGATTTATTTTTGTAGACATTACGCCTCGTAATGGCTTTTTACTTTTTCCTTCTGAAAATCATCGAAAGTACATGTTGTAATAAAAATATGGCCCTTTGAAGCCACATAGAAAAATAACATCCATTACTGAAACCATGCTCATAAATCTTACCAAAAATATTGCGGGCATGGCATTTTTACCGCCATGACAGTGCACGAGCAGAAATTGTGGTTGAATTAAATGGAATGCGTACATTTATGTAGCACTTATTATTTATTTATATGCTTATAGATCAGGGCGCGGATCTTGATTTTTTGCTAAATGCGAATGACCATGAGCTGTCAATATTGGTGCCGGCAATAGTTCAAAAAGGAAAACTGCGCATGGCGTTAGATCGAGAGAGAGAACGCGTGAGCAGCTTAATTTTTTTGTTCATAATACCCACTGTCCATTGCCCTTCAGACATGGCATACCTACCGATTGCGTTACGTGTGCGTGTACGTTTGCAGCATCTCGCACGTGCAGGTGTCGCTTACGGTGCTGGAGTGCCTGGGCCTTAAATATAATGGGGGGGGGGGGGGGAAGGGAGCACGAATTTAAAAACATGAGGCGCAGCCAAATGTACATAATATTGACACGAGTGTAATTTAATACATTTTCATATTCATATTAATATGTAGTTGCATACACTACTTAATTTTTAGGGTTCCGTACCCAAAGGGTACAAACGGGACCCTATTACTGAGACTTCGCTGTCCGTCCGTCCGTCTGTCACCAGGCTGTATCTCAAGAACGGTGATAGCTAGACAGTTGAAATTTTCACAGATGATGTATTTCTATTGCCGCTATAACAACAAATACTAAAAATAAAATAAAATAAATATTTAAGGGGGGCTCCCATACAACAAACTTGTTATAGATTATATATATATATAGATATAGGTACGGAACCCTTCATGCGCGAGTCGGACTCGCACTTGCCCAATTTTTTTATTGTCCATGTGTCAACACTCAAAATATTATTATTATGTTAACGGGTAAAAGGCTGCATTTTCACCAGTGGGAGAATGCATAGCGAGTATGAGGGATGTGTTTTTGCTAACCAATAGAATCAAATGTGCTGAGCGAGGATAAGCATATAAAGTTATTTCATTGGTTAACAAAAACACGTCTCGCTACGCATCCTTGCACATCTCTGGTTAAAACGCCTTATGGTTAATTAAGTCACCGCTAAGTTTATTTTTTCTTTACAGAGAAAAATTATAAATGATCCGAGGGATGCAGATATACAGCAAGTTATAGTTCCACTTCAAAAGCAAGAATCCTTCGCAATTCCATCAAGTAGCCGAACATCTGTTGTTGCAACAACATCAACTGATCTATTGGTAATTATGATAATATTTATCTATACTCTGTATTAAAGATGTATCATGGTTTTGTTAGATGTTCATTTATGTTACTCTACTGTTTTTAAATAACAAGCGGTTAGCCAAGTTGCGTAGAACACTGCCTGCAAAGCAAAGCTGTGGACCCGGTCAGGACAAATGCACATGTGATAAACACCAGTATTTGTTCCTGAGTCTTGGGTGTTTTCTATGTATTATTTAAGTATATATCTATGTAACTATTTTATTATTTATATCGTCATCATAGTTTGGGACTATTGTGAGTCCCTAGATATAAATTTTAATTAAATAAATATTATGATTGTGCCTAAATAACCACATGACCTGCAGGCCTATGATGGTTGCTTTTATCACGCGATAAATAAGTGACAAAGCATCCTTCACATATTGACAAAATGCTAGTGTGAGTGACAGATGCTTTGTCACTTATTTATCACGTGATAAGCACAACCATCATATGCCCGCTGATTTCTAGCTCTTTCGTCACTCAGTGCTTACTTGATTTTCAGGAATGGGACATCAATTGTGACGACTTACAATTTATAGATGCAGGCAAATTCATAGGAACTATTACTGGCGGATTTCTTAAACAAATTTTAGAGAGCACTAGTATTGGGAAACCTCTCCTCAATAAAAAGGTCTTATCCTCTAGTGACCGAAAGGTACTAACGGCCCTTATTGTTGAGGCTGAGGTGCGGAAATTGAAAGAAAACACAGATCCAATAAGAAAAGAAACCTGGGAGTTGTGGACATCAGAAATTATAAAGCTTTTCCCAGGTGAATCAAAGGGGGTCTATTATAATCCTTTTCGACTCGTAGATGGAAAAGCTATTCAAGCGAGTGGCTTGATAGTAAACCGGTTAATCACAGTAAGAAGGAAGTTGAATGCTGAGAACCGCTGCCGCAGTAGAAGCCGTAACAGCAGTAGCGACAAGAGCAGCGACAGCAGCGAAGAACAAAAGAAGAGGAAAAAATCTGCTGTAAAATCTCCTGCACGGGTTAGACCTTTTCCTGACTCTTTTCAAATAATAAGTACCAATGAAGAATCTGTAAAAGATACTGTGCAGTGGTTAAAGCACTCCTCTTCACCGAGAGAATTAGTAGAAACAAAATGGAACAACTGTCTACAAGAACGCATGGCTGCACTGCAAGAAGGCGACCATATTAGTTATTTGAACATCTTCCCAGCACTGCAATGTCCTTGGGGTTATGAATTGGTGAGTCAAAGATAATAACTAATCAATGTTCATGATCTCCGTTATAACACCAGGTCATCATTTTGAGTTAAGTTGTTTTCATACCCAACTGCCCAAAGGTTTTGCAATGTACGTATGCATGTTTAATGATTTGGCACGCTCTACTGCGTTAACCATTCAGCATTGTAAATTAAATTCCTTAAGACTAATTATTTCTATATATTATGCAGTCGGGTTTTTGATTTGGTTTTATTTTAAATACTCATATACATTAGCAACATTTCTCGTTGTAAGATTATGATATCATTAGATATTGATGATTGATGAATAACAAAATTCTTGGTTTCAAGTTCTAATTGAAGAACAAATGTTTAATTTTTGCTTATTTTCAGCTGGCCAGTGACTTTGACAAAATATACCCGGAAACAGAAGGAAAGTTCGAAGAAAATTTCCCGGTAGTGAAAGGTCGCCTGCTATCATTACTAGATGAGAAGGCTCAACAGCTAACACGAGCTGACACTTCTATTGAAAGTGTTTTGGATCTTGCAACATGTAAGTTATCGTTTTTTCTTAGCAGATATCAGTGTATTTATTGCCTCTATCTGTAAATGCAGTATAAATATTTTATTTGTTCAGCTATGAAACGCTGTAGGGCACTGCAATATAAATATAAACTCCTTCAATAAGTAAAACAACTGTCCATCAAAGCTTTCCTATAAAATAAAGTACTTACAGTACGATTAAAATCAGTTAACGATTCGGCCAACCACGGTAATTGTCGTGAATCCTTCATCTCTCACATAGAGTAATCAATTAACAGATATGACCGATTCACAAAATTCTTTTTGTATTTGATAGGGTATACTTCCGAGATGGTCCCATGTAAATTTTATCAAAATCGGTCAAGCAGTTAATGAAATATCAACAAAAATCGGTTGAAATCGGTTTTTAATTTTTTTACTTAAATTGATTATTATTAATTAATAAATAAATAGTAATATCGTAGGTACTGTTACTTACATCAAACAGTATTTTTTTTATATATTGTATACAAGTATAGCTTTAATAAATAATGAATGTTCAAATTCATGTCGCTTCTGCATAATAAATTTCTTAGGTCTACCGGTTAGTAATGTCATCTTGGCAGGTGCTATATACATTGCGTTTATGATACTTCAAATTGAATGCTACCTATAATACAATAAAATTAGCTGAAAATTTGGCAAAATTAAATGACAACTTTTATCTATCAGGATATGTAGGTTACCTATATAGCCAAGTTTAATTTTATCTACTCTCCCCCCCTCTCAGGGGTGAGCGTCACCCCCCTCGTGCCCTCGAATGTGTTCCGAAGCGCGGTATTTTCCACTTTAAAAGAAAACCGTGTACGATAGATACAAACTGTACGAGTATACGAACGAAATAATCCTGAATAAATTTACCATAAACCTTTCATACATACAAAAGTGATATCACTTATACAATCAGCGCAATCTGTTATCAAATACGTTTTTAATTATTAATCTTTTTTTTCTGCTAAAAGGTTAGTTATCTCAAAAACTTCACACTTGAAAAAAATTGCAAAGTATATCGTGTGACATATCAAATGAAAGGGTACATTATGAACATCTCAAATATATATATTTCATAATTGTAAATTAAACGGTTTTTAAGTTATTTACGAAAATGAGCAAAACTTGACGATGTCACCACACATCCCTTATTTCCTAAAACAGTAAGTCTAAAAAAAATTAAAAATACAGAATATAGTTCAATACTTGTAGATTACAGAAAAACATATAAGACGTCTATGGTATTAAGTAGTAACACCGTTTAACTAGTACGAATATTTATATTTTGCATAATGGCCAAATGGCTTAAATTTTAAAAATAGCATTGCAACGGTAAATGAAAGAGTAACAGAAATAAATTATACATTTTTAGAAATATCATTTTCTATTATTTACTTTTGTCATACATGTTTTGGCCGAAAAGTGTGAAGTTTTTGAGATAACTAACCTTTTAGCAGAAAAAAAAGATCAATAATTAAAAACTTTAGTATTTGATAACAGATTGCGCTGACTGTATAAGTGATATTATTATATATTATTCGCTTTTGTATGTATGAAAGGTTTATAGTAAATTTATTCAGGATTATTTCGTTCCTATACTCGTACACTTTGTATATATCTATCGTACACGGTTTTCTTTTAAAGTGGAAAATACCGCGCTCCGGGACACATTCGAGGGCGCGGGGGGGTGACGCTCTCCCCAGAGAGAGGGGGAGAGTAGATAAAATTAAACTTGGCTCTTATAACCTACATATCCTGATAGATAAAAGTTGTCCTTTAATTTTGCCAAATTTTCCATACAGTTCAATCTAATCTTCTTGAACTACTAAAAGACATCGCGGTAATGTATTTCGTGTCATTTCCGTCTCCGGATTGAGGCGATGATACCCGAGAAAAGCCGAATCGTTAACTGATTTTAATCTTATTGTATCTCTTCGAATTATTAACAGAGGAAAAGTACAGATATTGTAGATGGCGAATTTTACCAAACAGAAACTTTACCCACATTAAGAATTACTTATTTTTGCAGCGGGAGAGGAACAAGCGAACATTGCGGCTTTTCTAGCAGTTCCCCTGTTGCTGAAACAGATGCATACTATTCCCGTGAAAGGCATCAGAAAAACTTGGAATCCTTCGAGGCTGGAAGTAAGCAACGCGTTTTTAAGCTTGGTACCATCTACATCGGACCTTCAAAGCCACTTTTGTAAACGGAAGGCCTCATTGCAGGAAAAAAAATTGCCTGTTCTTCCACATTTGGTTGCTGTTGGGGCTAGCTGGCAGGATGTTACGCAGTATGATTTGTTAATCTCTGAAGACATCAGATACACATTTACCAGTATTTGTAAAGCTGTTTCATATACATTTAAAATTCTATGGGCAATAGACTTACCATATTCAAAAGATTGTGCCCCAGTCTGGATGTTTATCCAAAGAAGTATATATGTAATGAAGAGCAAGTTTGACACTGAAGGCACTCCTATGCTAGATTTACTTGCTTCTGTTTCTAACAGGCACGATGGTAATACTGTGTGTAATATGTAAAAGGTCTTTTGTTCAAATGAAGCAATTTCAAACCCATTTTACATTCTATCATCCAGGAAAATGTTATATTTGTCCAAGCATGGGTTGCGGGAGAACTTATCAACTCTACAATTCATTTAGGCGGCATTATTTGAAACAACATTTAGATTCTTCTATGTTACATCAGGCTTCAAGTAGTTCATCAAGTGTACCGGATTTTGCTATTGAACAAGAGACCTCTCCTGATGTAAATAATGATCCATTAAATAATGTATGTACCGCGACCGAATTTCAAATTAAAGAAAATAATAGTACTATACAGAGTAATAGCAAACAAAATACACCGCCGCTAAGCGACACTTTAGCTCAACTTTTCTCATCCCTGTATAGTAATCCTCATTTGCCGAATAATGTGATAGATACAGTTTATAGCGGTATTTACAACATGTTCACTTTATCAATTAGACCTCTGTTACCAGTGACATCTAGCTCTGCCGTAGCAAAACTGACAACCGATCTAGAGATATTTAGTTCAACTTATAAACGACATCAGTTCTTTGAAATAAAGGGTACTTTGGTTAATCCTGAGCCTTATACTGTAGGGCGACGATTTGATTACGTAAAAAAAAAAGGTAAAACTTATTACCAAGCAGTAGAGTGCGTAGCCCATAAAATACCTATTAGAGATGTGTTGCACAGATTTTTTTCGTTGCCTAACATACTTCATGAGACCATTGATGCTATGAAAAGACTGATGGCTCATGACACGTCAAAAAGTATAGAGCATTTTATGCATGGTTCATTTTGGAGACAGAAAAATCATGGAGACAAGATAGTCATGCCCATATTTTTACAAATTGACGATTTCGAGACATTGAACCCTTTGGGTAGCCATAGTGGTGTGCACAAACTAGGAGCCGCATACATTTCTCTTCCTTGCCTGCCGTACTATTGTGCCTCTCTGTTAGGTAACATATTTTTAGTCTTACTCTATCATTCCACTGACAGAGTGGAATTTGGGAATCGCATAATATTTCAGCCCCTGATCGACCAGTTTAATTATTTATGTAAGCATGGAATAGTTTTTGATTTGCCAGATTTCAAGGGCACAATTTACTTTGAATTGGCATTAATTTTAGGAGATAATTTGGGCTTGCATAGCGTTTTAGGATTTATTGAAAGCTTTTCATGCAATTTTCCTTGTAGAACATGTAAAGTAGAGAAAAAAGTCTTGGCAAATCAGGTTTATGAAGATGAATCTCTCTTAAGGACTGAGTCAAATTATCTGGAAGATTTAAAAACTAATGATTCATCTCGAACAGGCGTCAAAGAAAAATGTATATGGCTCGACATAGAAAATTTTAATTTATTTGCGCAAATGGGTTTTGATGTAATGCATGACATGCACGAAGGCTGTGCGAAATACGTCATGTGCTCTTTACTTGTGGTTTTTGTAGACAAAATGAAATATCTCACAATTGATATAATTAATAACAAAATATCCTCATTTCAATACGGTCCCGATAAAAAAGATAAACCCGTCACGATGGCCATGTCCAATTTACGAAATGGCAATATACGTTTAAATGCTGCCGAAATGTACACATTTTGCAAGTATTTTGGTGTAATGTTTGGTGATTTCATTCCAAGAGATAATAAATATTGGCAACTGTATGTTCAATTAATGACTGTTCTAGATTTTATCATGTCACCCCGTTTTGTATCTGAGCAAATCGACTATTTTAAGTATATGATCGCTGACTTTTGCGAAATGTACATCACACTGTTTAACCAAAGTCTTAAGCCTAAATTTCACAATTTACTACACTATCATTCGGCAATGTTACGTTTTGGTCCCTTGAGATTTCTGTCTTCAATGCGCTATGAAGCTAAACATCGCTTCAACAAGCTAGCTGCAAAATCAACAAATAACCGAATTAACATGACACTGACCGTAGCTCGAAAGCATCAGTTGATGTTAAATGACATATTCTTCAAAGAAACTGTTCGTTCGCCTCTTTCGTTTGGGGGCCAAGCAGAAGTACCAGTTAGTGAATGTAAACAGATTTTCGATCAAATGCAATGGTCAGATATTACAAAGTTATATAAAGTCAGTTGGGCTGCAAAGTGTTCAGAGCGTTACCAAGTAAATTCTGTAATAGTTACTGCTATTAATGAAGAAAACATTTATTTTTCCAAAGTTGATGACATATATGTTGATGGGGTGTCTAAGATTATTTTAAAGGCTAAGCCTTTACAAACAATAGGATTAGATACTCATTATCATGCTTATAATGTACTGGACTCATTACAATCATCACCCATATACGTTGATCAAGAGACAATGCAATATCCGTTCGTATGCAACTGTGTAGTCATTGGGCATAACATTAATCTTCCTGAGTATCATATCGTACTTAGTAAACCGATTTAATTAATCAAACTGAGAAGAACAGTGTGTTGCGGGTTTCAGATTTTAAATATAGGTTTTTACTTTTACCACATGTATTCACACGAAAACTATACTTACTGATATCTATATTGGTAAGAACATAACAAAAAAAATGACATAGACAGCTAACTTTATGATTTTTCTTATTAATCTATGTAGAACAAAGTAAAAATGTAGCTATTTATAAAAAAAACTGTGCAAATATCACGTCGAGTGTTTGAAAAAATATATCTAAAAACAATAAATAAATATGAAACCGATCGTAGATTCTGAGACCAATTCCTCTGGAAAACTTACTCCATCAATCACAAAATGTCTTTTTATCGAGTTCTCGAGTTAGGGTTTTTCTGGCGTTAGTACAGGATCATACTGTTTGGTGGCCTCCTAGGCAATTTTTAATTAAGTTATAGCAGAGTATGTCCTGTAGGTAACTACCATTAAATTATTTTATATTTATATAAAAAGTATATATTTAACTCGGATGTACTATATTCTCTGACTATAGGTACTTAAGTATTAGGTAGGTAGAGTTAGTTTTAGGTTAGTGTTCGTACTGAACAGCTTTAGGTTAAGTTTACCGTAGGCCTAGATGCATTGGTTTCCAGCGATGGCCACGCGGTCTCCAATGATGCCAAGGTACCCTTTACTAGTGATTCTTTGGTCTGAATCTTAGTCATATTTGTAGTTATGACGCGTAAGATTCATATATTTGTATAACTAGGTTACCTGGGCATGTATATCTAAATGGGTAGCCTCTAAACGAACGTAAAATGCGCAATTGCGCATAACATTAATCTTACCGAGTATCATATTACATATTTGTCAACGCTCTTATTTTATTATATAAATAGAGTTTAACTCGAATTTCGAAGCAAGTGAGTGGGGGATTTAAGATCCTTTCGTACGTCACGAGTGTGTTGTTTGTGGCTAGGTAAAAATTAATTATTTGTAGTAATAGTTATTACTAGGCTTGGGACTTTTCAATGCTCGCCGTGGTTGTCGTCCAATCCATGGAGTCGTCATATGATAAAAAAATATATTCAAAGTCAAAGTCTAAAAATTTAATGTTTTATTTAATGTCACAATTTATGTTGTTACATTTTTAATGGGCACTACGTTTTTCTTATGAAAATTGACGTACGAATGCTGTTATTGTATACGTATTGAAAATAATGGTTCGGCGATGTACCTACCACTACGATATTTTTTTGAAAATACTGACGTTCCAATTTTTTTATTAAACAGTAGAGACCAAGGAAAAAGTCACGAACAGCCAAGCGGAATTAATTAATATAAATAAAATCACTAATCATTAACATTCACTTTTAATTTGTACACAATAAACAGCATTCGTACATAATTTTGTTAATAAGAAAAATAGCTAATATCACTTCTATCAATGATATACAATTTTAAAACCTATAATAATCGAAATTGTAATCTTCTGCGGAACCGTAATGTAATTTTTTGTGTGCGTGTGGATTGAGTGAGCACCCTTCAAAAATGAAAAAAAATGTGCTGATCATTTAGTAAAAGTTCTAAAACAATTGTAAAACTAATTGATGAATTTGTAAAACGATAAATAAAAAGAATACATTCATTAACGTATGCTCACTCAGTTCTCACAAACAACCAACGAAATCTGTGAATGTGTTTATTTAACATATAATATTTATATCCTAATTTTTAGAAAAAAATATGCTTAAGGTAGGTAATAATTTGTAGATCACCTGGTTACGTATTTAAAGTTTTACAAATTATTTCGTATGCTCACTCAATCTGCACACTTTCGAAAACCCGATTTCTGATGGAAATACTGCAGATTGAAACTTCTATATATGTATATAGTTTAGTAAAACTCATATGGGAATTTGTAAAATACAAAACAAACCGCTAACGTGGCAGATTTTTGGATAATACATGTTTGTAAGTACTCACTCAGTCCACACATTATTCGTAAGTTAAAAATGTAAATATCTTAAGATTTTTAGTATCTAGGAAACTACAAAGTAGTTCAACTTTTAGTAATTTTTTTTACTAAATATCCACCATCTAAAATGTCATATTCGTTGTCTGCTTTTAAAGATATTGAAATTTCATTTTAAAATACAATCTAAGATACAGTCCACTTTTTAGATTGTATTTTAAGAAGTGGAGTGTGATCTAAAAAGTGGACTGTATTTTAAAATAAAAATTAGGATATAAATATTATATGTTAAATAAACACATTCACAGATTTCGTTGGTTGTTTGTGAGAACTGATTGAGCATACGTTAGTGAATGTATTCTTTTTATTTATCGTTTTACAAATTCATCAATTAGTTTTACAATTGTTTTGGAACTTTTACTAAATGATCAGCACATTTTTTTTCATTTTTGAAGGGTGCTCACTCAATCCACACGCACACAATTTTTTGGTTACGAATCAATAACCCAAATGTTTGGAAATACCTATATAGGAAATAAAAATATAATTTACTACATAAACTACATGCATTAAAATTGTTTCCTTAAGTTTGCACTTATTAAGAATGATTGCGTCGTACCCTTAACTTTGAATTATCATATATGTTAATTTATAGTTTGCCACTATTATCTGAATAATTTGTATTTAGTGGTTAAGATTTTTATTCTATTCTCATGGACATATGCAAATGTTTTTGATTAATAAACGTCAGTTTAAATATTATTTATTGTATTTTTTAGGTAGCTATTGTCGTTCCCCCCGCAATATTATACTTTGCTAGCTCTGCAGTGTAATATTGCGGGGATAGCAATGCTGACGTTGCTAGCTCTGCAGTGTAATATTGCGGGGATAGCAATGCTGACGTTGCTAGCTCCGCAGTGTAATATTGCGGGGATAGCAATGCTAACGTTGCTAGTTCCGCAGTGTAATATTGCGGGAATAGCAATACTGACGTTGCTAGCTACGCAGTGTAATATTGTACTGCGCAATATTACACTGCGGAACTAGCAACGTCAGCGTTGCTATTCCCGCAATATTACACTGCGGAACTAGCAACGTCAGCATTGCTATTCCCGCAATATTACACTGCGGAACTAGCAACGTCAGCGTTGCTATTCCCGCAATATTACATTGCGGAACTAGCAACGTCAGCGTTGCTATTCCCGCAATATTACTCTGCGGAACTAGCAACGTCAGCGTTGCTATTCCCGCAATATTACTCTGCGGAACTAGCAACGTCAGCGTTGCTATTCCCGCAATATTACACTGCGAAACTAGCAACGTCAGCGTTGCTATTCCCGCAATATTACACTGCGGAACTAGCAACGTCAGCATTGCTATTCCCGCAATATTACACTGCGGAACTAGCAACGTCAGCGTTGCTATTCCCGCAATATTACATTGCGGAACTAGCAACGTCAGCGTTGCTATTCCCGCAATATTACTCTGCGGAACTAGCAACGTCAGCGTTGCTATTCCCGCAATATTACACTGCGAAACTAGCAACGTCAGCGTTGCTATTCCCGCAATATTACACTGCGGAACTAGCAACGTCAGCGTTGCTATTCCCGCAATATTACACTGCGGAACTAGCAACGTCAGCGTTGCTATTCCCGCAATATTACACTGCGAAACTAGCAACGTCAGCATTGCTATTCCCGCAATATTACACTGCGGAACTAGCAACGTCAGCATTGCTATTCCCGCAATATTACACTGCGGAACTAGCAACGTCAGCGTTGCTATTCCCGCAATATTACACTGCGGAACTAGCAACGTCAGCGTTGCTATTCCCGCAATATTACACTGCGGAACTAGCAACGTCAACGTTGCTAGTTTCGCAATATTACTCTGCTAAATTTCACACAGTTAAAGTTGCTGCGCCAACAAAGTCAACATTGCGAAGCAGGAGCCAAACCTGACCTTGTGAAATTCGCAAGGTTATATTTCACAAAGTTAACGTTGTTAAATAGGAGCCGACAGAGTAAAATTGTGAAAAACATGACCTTGTGAAATTCGCAAGGTTATATTTTCACAAAGTTAACGTTGTTAAATAGGAGCCGACAGAGTAAAATTGTGAAAAACATGAACTTGTGAAATTCGCAAGGTCATAATTCACAAAGTAGACACTTTAACTTTGTTGTTTTCACAATATTTTTTCGCAAAATTAAGGTTGTTGCGCTAACAACTCAACCCTGTCGGCTCCTATTTAACAACGTTTTTTTGTGATTTTAACAATAGTTTTTTCTGAGTGGATGATAATTCGGACAGAAACGTCGAATATAGTATAGGTAGTAAGTAGGTACGAATATCGAATGGTATCAATCTAATAATAATTTTACTAAGTTGAGTGCAATCATATAATTATATAAGGAAATATTTATAATATTTATTTCAGTTAGATGAAACTATATAATATTCATCATTATAATTATAGAACTACACACATATTTTTATAAGGTATTGGAAGGCTCAGTAATAGGTTACAGTGTAGCAGGTATTTATGAATTTTTATACCCGTAATGCTTCCCATAACAAACATTTACCTACACGCAACACTGGCAACATTAATTACGCATGGATAATTTCCAATAAAATTCAGCCGCTACTTTACTTACCAAAGCCTCAATATCCAAGCATATTTAAGCAACACGAAACTGCCAAAACTCAAATCCGTCCCCACTA